>CM067634.1:562536-962075 GCA_034336685.1 Luscinia luscinia | reverse complement strand
TGTAAATCCCATCTGGAGATCCCTGCTCGGAAATCCCTGCTGGGAAATCCCTGCTGGGAATCCCAGTTGTCAATCTCAGTTGGGAAATCCCTGCTGGGAATCCCAGTTGGAAATCCCTGCTGGGAAATCCCTTCTGGAGATCCCAATTGTAAATCCCATCTGGAGATCCCTGCTGGGAGATCCCTGCTGGGAATCCCAGTTGTCAATCTCAGTTGGGAATCCCTGCTGGGAAATCCTGCTGGAGATCCCTGCTGGGAAATCCCAGTTGGAAATCCCAGTTGGGAATCCCAGCTGGAGATTCCTGCTGGAAGATCCCTGCTGGAGATCCCACTTGAGAAATCCCATTTGGATATCCCAGCTGGAAATCTCAGCTGGGAAATCCCTGCTGGGATTTCCAGCTTCCCTCCCCAGCTCAGGGCTCTGCAAAGCTGCACCTTTGGGGTCAGGGGGTTTGACCTCGTTTTTAGGGCATGACCTCATTTTTAGGGTTTGACCTCATTTTTAGGGTTTGACCTCATTTTTAGGGTTTTTCCCCCCATGGCTTTTAGTGCTATTTCACTCTGGGTTCAGAGCAGTGGACACCTGACCCCAAAACATCTGAGCCTGGAAACCAGAGCAATTTCCATTTCCTCCAGGGCCACAAAATTTGAGCTTGAGGCTTGACCAAAATTGCAAGGTTTGGGGAATTTGATTGAAAGGCTGTGATTTGGAGGGGAAGAAATGGTTTCCTGTGCACAGAGGCCTCAAATATTTGAGAGCTGGCACTTTGCACACAAGTGCCCCAACCACCCTCAATCCAAATAATTTTTTTAAATCTTGTATTTTTTATATTGTTATTGGAGCTCTCTATATGACATCTATACTTATATGGAATTTCTATATAACTTATAATTTATTATTTATATAATACATTATGTAGTCTTTCTTACATTCTGTATTATATTATTATATAATATATATTATTGTATAGGTGTAATAGAATGTAGAATATAGAATATAAAATACAGAATATAGAATATAAAATACAGAATATAGAATACATATATATAACATATGCTATATTATGTATTATGTATTTATAATGTATTATATATTACATATTATATATAAAGTAAACCATATATTTTATGCATTAATAATATATAATATATAATATATATTTATTATGTCCTATATATCAGTATATTATCTAGTATTTTTATTCTCTAGATCACATGGCTATATCATACCACAATATATTTCTATATGCCACACTTCATATTTTTATATACTTATACATAACAGATTTTAACATATTTTAAATTTTACTCTTCTATTTAAAACCATGTAAAAATCAATTCTTTACACTTTCTGTTAGCCTCCCACCTCCTCCAGTCCTGTGTCCCCTGTCACTTGCCCCCCAGTGACTTTGAAATCCTTGTCCCGCGCAGACATCAGCGAGTGCCGCGTCCAACCCGTGTGTGAGCGGGCTGTGCAGAAGAGACAATGCCCCGGCTCAGCCTAGCCTGCGAGTGCTCCCCGGGCAGCAAGCTGGACTGAGTGGCACCATCTGTGTGGGTGAGTGTCACATGGACAGAAGACAGAGACACGGCACCTGTGATCCATGGGACAAACATTTATTTTCTCAGCTGGGGACTTTGTCTGGATGGATTTCTGTGTCCCTGCTGCTGCAGGTGTGGCTCTGTCAGATCACGTCGGGATCACCAATTGTAATGTGGGTGGTGCCAGGTCTGAGACAGAGACCCAGCACTCTGTGATCCATGGGACAAAAACATTTATTGTTCCCAACTGGGGACTTTGTCTGGATGGATTTCTGTGTCCCCTGCTGCTGCAGGTGTGGCTCTGTCAGATCATGTTGGGGTCACCAGTTATAGCATGGACAGTGCCGGGTCTGAGACAGAGACACTGTGCTCTGTGATCCATGGGACAAAAAGCATTTATTGTTCCCATCTGGGGACTTTGTCTGGGCAGATTTCTGTCTCCCCTGCTGCTGCAGGTGTGGCTCTGTCAGATCACGTCGGGGTCACCAATTGTAGCATGGGTGGTGCCGGGTCTGAGACAGAGACCCAGCACTCTGTGATCCATGGGACAAAAAGCATTTATTGTTCTCAGCTGGGGACTTTGTCTGATGGATTTCTGTCTCCCCCTGCTGCTGCAGGTGTGGCTCTGTCAGATCACGTCGGGGTCACCAATTATAGCATGGACGGTGCTGGGTCTGAGACAGAGACACTGTGCTCTGCGATCCATGGGACAAAAACATTTATTGTTCCCAACTGGGGACTTTGTCTGGGCAGATTTCTGTCTCCCCTGCTGCTGCAGGTGTGGCTCTGTCAGATCACGTCGGGATCACCAATTGTAATGTGGGTGGTGCCAGGTCTGAGACAGAGAACCAGCACTCTGTGATCCATGGGACAAAAACATTTATTGTTCTCAGCTGAGGACTTTGTCTGGATGGATTTCTGTCTCCCCCTGCTGCTGCAGGTGTGGCTCTGTCAGATCACGTCGGGGTCACCAATTATAGCATGGACGGTGCTGGGTCTGAGACAGAGACACTGTGCTCTGTGATCCATGGGACAAAAACATTTATTGTTCTCAGCTGGGGACTTTGTCTGGATGGATTTCTGTCTCCCCCTGCTGCTGCAGGTGTGGCTCTGGCAGATCACGTCGGGGTCACCAATTATAGCATGGATGGTGCTGGGTCTGAGACAGAGACACTGTGCTCTGTGATCCATGGGACAAAAACATTTATTGTTCCCAACTGGGGACTTTGTCTGGATGGATTTCTGTCTCCCCTGCTGCTGCAGGTGTGGCTCTGGTGACCCCAACGTGATCTGACAATTATAGCATAGATGGTGCTGGGTCTGAGACAGAGACCCAGCACTCTGTGATCCATGGGACAAAAAGCATTTATTGTTCTCAGCCTGAGGACTTTGGGCAGATTTCTGTCTCCCCTGCTGCTGCAGGTGTGGCTCTGTCAGATCACGTCGGGGTCACCAATGGTAATGTGGGTGGTGCCAGGTCCCAGACATAGTCCCAGCACTGTGTGATCCATGGGACAAAAAGCATTTGTTGTTCCAATTGCACCTTAAATACCCTTCTTAACGTTCCTCAGCAAGCACTTGTGGCTGGTTCCAAGTTCAGGCTGCCCAGCTCTCTGACCAGTAGCCTCTGCAGCCAGACAGGAACCCACTGGGTCAAGTTCCTGCTGGTTCTGAATTTGTCCTATCCCTGTCCCTGGAAGACTGTCTGTCCCACCAGGCTGCTTTTCCATATTTGGCTAAATCAATTTGCCCAGTACAAGTCAGCTTGTGCTGAGACTGGTGAGCCCTACAGAGCAGGGTGGCACTGCAGGGCCAGGCACAGGGACAGCAATCCCAGAGGATGGCTGGGATCCTGGGAGGAATTCTGGCTGGGATCCTGGGGAGGAATTCCTGGCTGGGATGGAATTCCCAGAGCAGCTGTGGATCTCTGGCAGTGCCCAAGGGATGGGGCAGGGATCAGGAGGTGTCCTACATGGCAGGGGTGGCAGCGCTGGGTGGGCTCGGAGGTTCTGAGGACCCGCCTGGTGTGTGGGGAACAGCCATCAAGGATCCCAAAGGACTGCGAATCCCAGGAGCAGTGGGAAGGGCCTGGCTCACTCCCAGGGGTTCCATGCCTGGCAGGTGAGGGGCACTGCAGGCACCCTGAGCCACGTCTGTCCCTGGCAGACAGCATGAAGGGAACCTGCTGGCTCAACATCCAGGACGGCGCTGCGCGAAGTCAACATCAACGGGCCACGCTTCAGTCCGAGTGCTGTGCCACCCTGGGGCACAGCCTGCTGGGGCAGCCCCTGCGGCGCTGCTTTGCAGATCTGGGTGAGGCTCTGCCCGGCCCCTGGCATCCCCGGAAGCTGCCTTTGAGGCTGTGCCAGGGCGTAGGGTGTGAGAGATTTCGGGAGCAGGGAAAATCCCCAGGAGGGTGGTGAGGCAGCGCTCTCAGGGACAGGGTGGGTTGGTGGTGTGGGGTGGAGGGTCAGGAGCTGGGCTGGGTGATGCGGCGGGTCCATCCCAGCTCTGGGCATTCCATGATTCTTGGGGAAAGCTGGAAGGGTTTCCTGGCTGACTTGTCCCTGTCCCCTGCAGACACCGGCTGTCCTCGGGACTTCGCCCGCGCAGGGCGCCACCTGTGGAAGGCAAAGTGCTGCAGATGAGCTAACACAGAATGGGATCTTTAGCTATCAGGAGAACTTCTCTCTATCTGACACTGTCAAATCTGTCTGTGTGTCGTGCCCCAGGTCTGCAAATCTATGCCCGTTTCATGAATAAATCACCACTGGAGCCGCTGGGCGGCTCATGCTCCTCCACCTCCTCACGGAGCCATGAGACCCACTGGCGTATCCCCCGATACCATCCTGACTTGCCCCACCGTGCCGCAGGCATGAGCTTTGATCTGAATTTTCCCGGGCCTGCGCTATGAGCGCTGCATGAACTCGACGGCTCCTTCCATTCTGCCGAGTGCCCGAGGGCTGACCTGAATGGCACTGCAGGGCCTGTGTGAGTAAGAGGCACCTCACTCTGCCCCATCCTGCCCTTAACTCTCCTTTCCCAGCAGGAATTAAGAATATGGAAGAGTCACAAAACCTATAAAGCTCAAATGGGTTTGTGTCCCCCAAGCCCAGCTGGTGACACATCTGTTCTTGGAGTGGGTTCAGGAATAAATGACCTAGAGGTTAGAGGTGTGGCCCACAGCCTAAACAGCTCCTGACACCCAGTGCCAAACTCACCCTCTGTAGGGGCCCCTATTGCTTTTAGCGTGCCAGAAGCCTGGATGTACTGGTGCCACGGTCGAATGGTGTTGAGTCTGATCCTCAAGGTCTTTCCCCAACCTGAATTCTGGGGTTCTGGGGATCCACTCTCATTACCAGCAGTCCATGCTGTAATCCTCCCAAAACCTCCCTCAGCCATTAGAAATTGTTTTTGGAGGACCTCCCCTCTCAGCCACTCCCAGACTGTCCTCGAGCAGAACCCGTGCCCGGGGGCTCAGGGTGCCGTCTCCCCCAAAGCGTCTCGGGTGGGCTGGTGCCACATGCGCTCAGGACAGGGAGCCTTGGTCTGCAGGAGCCGCTGCGGCAAGTTCATATGGATCTGTGCTTTTTTTGCTCCATGGCGCGGCCTGGGGCTCCGACCCAGTGTCGCCTGGGCTCCGCGGTTGGGCGCTCTGTCGCGGGCCGGCACGCAACGGGGATGTGTGCTCTAAAGCGACCCTTCTACGGGTGAGGGCAGTGGGGCTGGGCGGGCTGGGCTGAGGGGGTGGTTAATAGGGGACCCCCTTAACTACTCCTGTGATCTCACTGGGCTGGGACTGGAACCCCCTCTCTACACATCCTAGGCTGGGGGTTCTGTGGGGATCCCATCACTACACATCCCTGTGATCCCCCTCTGGGTTAGAGAGGTTATTGGAGATCTCTCTCTCCATCCCTGTAGTCTCCTGCAGGCTGGAGGGGATTCGTAGGGACCCCTGCTGCACATCCTGTGATCCCCCTCTGACTGAAGTTAGGACCCCACTACATCTTGGGCTGCAGGAGGGTTCGTGAGATCCTCCATCTGTGATCCCTCTCTGGGCTGGGAGAGATTTATTGGAATCTCTCTCTGTCTGTGATCCTCACTCTGGTCTGGAGGGTTTGTGAGAGATCCTCACTTTCATCTGATCCCCTCTAGGCTGGGGAAGGTTAATGGAACCTGCTTTGCACCCTGAGTCCCCCCGCTCTCTGGGCTGGAGGTTTTGTGAGGATCCCATCACTGCACATCTGTGATCTCTAAGGCAGATTATGGTTCTCTAGCCTGAACATGGGGTGTTCCTCACGCATCTGTCCCATCAGGTATTCGGATATGGGTTCTGCTATCCATGAACGGTTCGTCGATCTATTGCATCTCTGTGATCCCCTACAGGCTGGAGAGTTGTAAATCTCTCTCTCTCCATCCTGTGATCCACACTCTCTGTTGGAGGGGTTGTGAGGATCCTCCTGCATCCTGTGATCCCCCTCTGGGCTGGGAAGGTTAATGGGGACCTTAACTGCACTATGATCCCCATCTGGGCTGGAGGGTTTCATGGGGGTCCCTCAACTGCACATCCTGTAATCCTCACCTACAGGCTGGGAAGTTCATGATTATCTGCATCCCTGACTGAGGAGGGTTCAGTGGGTTCTACACTGTATCCTGGGCTGGGAGTTCATGAGGTCCCTCACTTTTCGATCCGCCCAGATGTGAGCAGGCTGCAAGTGTTCCTGGAAACCCTGCACCCATTCTACCGAGAACCACACCATCGGCAGCTTCAGGTGCTCGCAGTACTTACGAAAACTTGCTCTGTGGATGCCGAGGGAGAGAACTGACGAGGGACCCCCTCTGCAGCGATCCTGCTGCTTTTGGGGGCTCAGCGCTGGGGCTGCCACAGGAGTCCCTGAATATTTCGGGCAGGCGGGCATGTCAGTTGACTTTGGGGTTTAGAACAGCCGGACTGGGGGAAGGTGTCCCCTGCCCGGCACGATGGACCTCAGGTCCTCAGCCCAGCCCATCCTGGAATTCCAGATCCCATCAGCTCACCCTGCGGGCGAAAGAGCCAGCCGCCAGCGGGCGAAGGGCAGCCCCTGCCACCGAGACAGCCCCAAGTGGGCACCTCACGTCAAATGAGCGCCCTAACCCGCCAGTGCCTGTCTTGCCCGCAGACATCGGCGAGTGCCGCATCTCGCCCGACCTGTGCGGCCACAGCTCCTGCCTCAACACAGGGCAGCCCCAGTCTCATAGAGTCACGAGGAGGCTCAGAGCTTCATGATGATGAAAGAACTGCAGGTGAGTGAATGGGGAGAAACCTGAGCGAGGGCTGGGAGCTCAACGGAGGGCTCTGTAAATATCTTTATTTTATTTAAAATGCTCTGTTGCATTTTTTAGAAGTAATAACATTAGTTAAATCTCTTTGTTATATCAAATAAATCACAGCAGTTTTATCATTTAAAGTATATTTGTTGTATTTAAAATGCTCTTTATTTTTATTTAAATATCGCTGTTGTATTTGAAATATCCTTTGTGTATTTGAAGCCATCCTTTATTGTATTTGACCTTTATTCCCATATTAAAATGCACCTTTATTTTCTCAAATGCCCTTTATTCGCCTTTAGAAATACTCCCTTTATTGTGTATCAACGATGCAGCAATTCACGGCTTGTGGGCTGACAGCCACAGCCTGCCGGCCCCAACTGTGGGTTCATCTGAAAGCTTCTTTCTAGTTCTGGTTCCAATGCACGATAAGCTTTTCGTTGCAAGAGGGAATTTTAAAACATGGCAGCCAATCCATACCTTGGCGCTGTGCCTATAGCCTGTCTCACTACCCTGGCACTCCATATTCTGTTAAGGATTTTCGAGTCACAAAAAGTTGATGTGTTTAGCGAGTTGAAGATAGAAGTTGTGTGTCAGTTTTTCTTGCAGTGGAAAATTCTGAGATCTTTTCTCTACTTGCAACATGACATTTTGTTTGTCTGTAAAAATCTTTTTATAAAAACCCCCATCTTTTTTAAAAAACATATTTTTGAGGATGGATTATCACTCTCTTAGTTATATAAATCCGCTTCCAACTCACTTGCTCTTTGCCTTCTTAGCCAACCCAGTAAAACTCACTCAGCAATTCTTTTCTTCACGCATGAGAACTTGCTTTCATTTCTATTCCTTATTTAGATTTTACATTCAAAGGAATCTTTCACATTTTACTATGCACTACACATAATGCATTATATATACATATATACATTATATGTATATTACATGCTCTACATCTCTATATACCCATACATTATATACATATGCATACACATATATAGCCATTATACACATATCATACATATACATACATGTATATACATACATTATACATATATTTGCCTCTGTCATATTCTATGAATCCACAACCATACCATTATATACATTTTACATATATATACATTTTACATATGTTTAAGATATACATACACATATACATACATATGTACCATGTACATTATACATATGTACATATATACATTATACGTATATTTACATATACATACTATCTTCTATACACATATACATACACATACATTCTACACATATGCACATACAGCACATATCATTATACATACAAATACATACATATATACATTATACATTATACATATATACATATACACACATATACGCACACATACATACATATACACACATATATACATATATCCATGTGCATTTACAGTATACATATTTACATATTTACGATTCTACATGTATATATCATTTTCTTACAGTGATAGAGATATACGATTTTTGCATGTATAGATTTACATGTATGCATTATAACATATATTTACATATACATATACACATACCTTAATGTACATATGTACATTCTATACCTATATACTTATTTTACACATATATACATACATGATTATATATGTATGTTTACATATGCATATATACATATACATTATATAAATAGCCACATGCATATATATCATATATATACATTATACATATACATACATATACACATTATACATATATACATTATACGTATATTTACATATACACACATATACATACATATATACATACATATATACATTTTACATATATATATTTTACATATATGTACATATATACATTATACGTATATTTACATATACATACATATATACATTTTACATATATACATACATATACATATATACATATATATATACACACACACATAGATATACGCATATACATATATACATATATACATATATACATATATATACATATATACCTGTGAGACCTTCCTGTCATGTCCTTATCCTTCCCCTGGGCTGAGTCCTGTGGGCAGCTCCTGGGACAGATTTGGGGCACAGATCCCCAAATATTGCACGGATCAACCCCCCGTGAGGGGTTCTGGGACCCCCCTGCACCCCTCACCTGTCACTTCTGGGGCTCCCTGCACCTGAGCGTTTCACCCCCTTTTGTCCTGGCACAAATCCTTACAGCTCCTCCGGTCTGCACCAGGCTTGTTTTTATTCTGTCAGAGTCTCATCTGTTTCCAATTGAATAATTCTTGTTTGGAGCTGAAAAAATCCCATCAGTGACCTCAGCACCTCAGTTTGTCTCCAGCAGCTCAGCCAGACTCCTGCTGTCCTCTCATTCCTGGCATTCCACGTTCCTCTCCTCTGTCCAGCCAGACTCACTTGTCTCACTGACCTGCTCTCAATATTCAGCTTTGGCTTGGGCTTCCAAACCACTTCAAGCCATGATTCAACACCATTTATTTATTTTTCGTGTTTTATTCTCTGTGCTGTTTAAAATAAATCACTGGCCCTGGCAAGGGCTTTGTCTTTTCTGCACAATTTGTGGCGTGGGTTTCCACAGCTCCCACTGATCATCCTCCCCCCTCTGCTCCATTTCTGAGACTCTGGGAATATCACAGTCCTCACCCATGACCTGATGTCTTCTTGCAGTAATCTGATTTCCAATCTTTATAGGAGGATATAAATTTCATTTGTTCTTTTCATTGTTCTTTTTTTGAATTTAATGCTCACTGTTACTTGTCCAGTTCTGCTTCATCCTTTTTTTTTTCTGGGTGACAGGGAGCTGAGTCATCTCCCCCCACAGGGGGTGGTGACATTTTGTCACTGCCTGTGCTCAGGGTTTAACTTCTTCCCACCTGTGTTTGGCAACAGAATTTGGCTTCAGCCTCCTGAGGGAGGAATTCTTTGCAGCCTGGGGCAGGGGACA
This sequence comes from Luscinia luscinia, assembly GCA_034336685.1. Lineage (NCBI taxonomy): Eukaryota > Metazoa > Chordata > Aves > Passeriformes > Muscicapidae > Luscinia > Luscinia luscinia. Next base: position 952,305 of record CM067634.1, on the reverse strand, counting down.
GCAGCAGCAGTGAAAATGCAGCCTGGGATTCACCAGGAGCAGGCTCCCATTGCTTTTCATCCCATTTCCAGCTCTATCCCAGCCCTCTTTACCTGAAAACCTCACCAGTGTTTTATCCAAGGGAAGGAAAATATCCCATTCTTCACTTCAAGCCTGGAGTCAGGAAAATAAACACGGGAGCAAAATGAGTTTTTTTAAATATACCCAACCTCAGTCCCTTTCTCTGCTGTCACTGAGGGCTCTTGGGTTCTGCTGAGGTCAAGGCATGAACTGGGATTTCCCAATATTCAGATTCCAACGAGGAGAGCACTGGATCCAAGCCCTGCACTCCTGGGTGATATTCCCTGTGTGATATTGCATATTCTGGGATCCAAACCCTGCTTTCCCTGCCCTGTTAACTGTGTGATACTCCCTGTGTGATACTCCCTGTGTGATATTCCCTGTGTGATATTCCTGTGTAATATTCCATATTCTGGGATCCCTGCCCTGTTGTCCCTGCCCTGTTAATTCTGTGATATCCCTGTGTGATATTCCCTGTTCTGGGATCCCAGCTCTGTTTTCCCTGCCCTGTTAACTGTGTGATGTTCCCTGTGTGATATTTCCTGTTTGATATCCCTGTGTAATATTCCATATTCTGGGATCCCTGCCCTGTTGTCCCTGCCCTATTCCCTGTGTGATATTCCTGTGTGATATTCCCCGTTCTGGGATCCAAACCCAGCTTTCCCTGCCCTGTTAACTCTGTGATATTCCCTGTGTGATATCCCTGTGTGATATTCCCCATTCTGGGATCCAAACTCAGCTTTCCCTGCCCTGCTAACTGTGTGATATTCCCTGTGTGATATCCTGTGTGATATTCCCCATTCTGGGATCCCAGCCCAGCTTTCCTGCCCTGCTAACTGTGTGATATCCTGTGTGATATTCCTGTGTGATATTCCCCATTCTGGGATCCCAGCCCTGCTTTCCCTGCCCTGTTACCTCTGTGATGCTCCCCGTTTGGGATGCTCCTCCCCTGGAGAAGCCCCTGGGAGGGACCAAGCCCGTTTCCCGTGCAGACATCAACGAGTGCGAGCGGGACCCGCTGCTGTGCCGGGGCGGGATCTGCGTGAACACCGAGGGCAGCTTCGAGTGCATCTGCCCCCCTGGGCACGAGCTGACAGCCGAGGGCAACACCTGCATCGGTGAGGGGCCAGCAGGGAAATCCCGGGGAGAGCTCCTGCAGGGCTCTGGGGATCTCCTTCTGTCTTGTGTGTCCTGTCCTGGGAAGGGGCCAAAGGGTTGGAGCCACCTGGGCTAGGGGAGGTGTCCTTGTCACTGTCCCTGCCATGTCCCTGCTCCCTGCTCCTGTCCCTTTTCCCATCTCTGCCTGTCCCTGTCCCTGCTCCTGTCCACATCCCTGTACCTGTCCCTGTCCCTTTCCCTGCCTGTCCCTGTCCCCATCCCTGTCCCTTTTCCCATCCCTGTCCTGTCCCTGCCCATGTCCCTTCTCCCTGTCCCTTTTCCCATCCCTGTCCCTGTACTATCCCTACCCCTGCTCCTGTTCCTGCTCCTGTCCCTTTCCCTGTCCCTATCCCTGCCCTGCCCCTGCTCCTGTCCCACATTCCTGTCCCTTTTCCCATCCCTGTCCTGTCCCTGCCGCATATCCCTGTCCCTGCCATGTCCCTTCTCCCTGTCCTTTTTCCTATCCTGTCCCTGCTCCTGTTCTGCTCCTGTCCCTGTCCCCATCCCCGTCCCTTTTCCCATCCATCCCTGTCCCTGCCCATGGATGATCCTTCAGCCTCCCTGCCACCCAAATCTTTCTGTGCTTCCATGCCAAGTGTGCCCAGCTCACCCATGAGAAGGGGCCAAGCTCATTCCCAACATTTTATGTGCACTGATGTCCATTGCTGCTCCTTTGACCAGTGGGACAAGCCAGTTTGGACACCCAGGGGTGTCTGAGCAGGGCTGGCTGCTCCACGTGCTCTTGTCCCCCTCAGACATCAACGAGTGCTCGCTCAGTGACAATCTGTGTCGCGGCAAGGCGCTGCGCGTCCCAACGTCATCGGCACCTACCAGTGCTCCTGCGACCGGGCTTCCAGGCCCGCCCGACAGGCAGGGCTGCGTGGGTGAGTGCTGCTCCAGCTGCCTCCCGGGGCCTGGGGTCAGCCAGGACCCTCCTGGGCTCCCAGGGCAAAGTGCTGGGCGGCGACAGCCAAGCCTGTGCTGCCGTCCCATGTGTTGTTTGGCATGGGGGTGAGGTGTTTGCTCTGCTCTGCTCTGCTCTGCTCCCACCCAAAATTCTGCCTGGCTCTGTGCTGCCGTCCCTGTGTGTTTGGGATGGGGGTGAGGTGTTTGCTCTGCTCTGCTCCCATCCCAAATTCTGCCTGGGCTCTGTGCTTCCCATCACTGTGTGTTTGGGATGGGGAGTGAGGTGTTTGCTCTGCTCTGCTCTGCTCCCACCCAAAATTCTGCCTGGCTCTGTGCTTCCATCACTGTGTGTTTGGGATGGGGAGCGAGGTGTTGCTCTGCTCTGCTCTGCTCCCACCCAAAATTCTGCCTGGGCTCTGTGGTTCCATCACTGTGTGAGGGGTTGGGATGGGGAGTGAGGTGTTTGCTCTGCTCTGCTCCACCCAAAATTCTGCCTGGCTCTGTGCTTCCATCACTGTGTGTTTGGGATGGGGAGTGAGGTGTTTGCTCTGCTCTGCTCCCACCCAAAATTCTGCCTGGGCTCTGTACTGCCATCACTGTGTGTTTGGGATGGGGAGTGAGGTGTTTGCTTTGCTCTGCTCTGCTCCCACCCAAAATTCTGCCTGGGCTCTGTACTGCTGTCACTGTGTGTTTTGGGATGGGGAGTGAGGTGTTTGCTTGCTCTGCTCCCACCCAAAATTCTGCCTGGCTCTGTGCTGCTCTCACTGTGTGTTTGGGATGGGGAGTGAGGTGTTTGCTCTGCTCTGCTCTGCTCCCACCCAAAATTCTGCCTGGGCTCTGTGCTGCCATCACTGTGTGAGGGGATTGGGATGGGGAGTGAGGTGTTTGCTCTGCTCTGCTCCCACCCCAAATTCTGCCTGGGCTCTGTGCTGCTGTCACTGTGTGAGGGGTTGGGATGGGGGTGAGGTGTTTGCTCTCCTCTGCTCCCATCCCAAATTCTGACTGGGCTCTGTGCTTCCATCACTGTGTGTTTTGGGATGGGGGTGAGGTGTTTGCTCTGCTCTCCTCCCACCCAAAATTCTGCCTGGCTCTGTGCTTCCCATCACTGTGTTTGGGATGGGGGGTGAGGTGTTTGCTCTGCTCTCCTCCCACCCCAAATTCTGCCTGGGCTCTGTGCAGGGCCGGGGGCTGGGCTGGCTGCCTGTGGGTCCCTCCCAGTTCAGGTGCCTGTGTTCGTCCCCAGACATTGACGAGTGCACCATCACCAACGGGGGCTGTGACACGCACTGCTCCAACTCCGAGGGCAGCTACGAGTGCAGCTGCAGCGAGGGCTACGCCCTGATGCCAGACCAGAGGTCCTGTGCAGGTCAGTGGCACCTTGCTGTGGGGCTGGGCTGTTGGACAGACTCAGGAGCTGGCTGGTTTTTGTTCTTTAGGTTTATATTTTATTATAAGGGTGTGGGTGTAAGAGTGTAGAGCATGGAGAGTGATAAGAGCAAGGGGGTTAGAGAGAGATTAGAGAGATTTCCCATTTACAATCCAGTAAGTATTCTTCTATGATGAATATTCTAATTTCCAATAACCAATCTAATACAATATACTAATTTCTTAATATTTGCATGCAGCCTATAGGAACTACTAAATTCCCATGTTTTATGGCTTTGTTATCTGTAACTCTTATCTTCAGACCTTTCTTGCCAAGCTTGGGACAGGATGTCTGTTGGTTCTTTGGTATTTGTGGCATCTAAACAAAGGAAGAGGCCTCAAACCTTCACATGGCTGTTTTCAGCATCTCTGTCAAAGGATGCCAACATTGTGGGGGTTGGTTGTTGGAGGGTCGCAGGACAGACTCAGGAGCTCACTGTGTTCTGTTCTTCAGGTTAGTATTTTATTATAGGGTGTGGGTGTAAGAGAGAGATGATAATAGAGCTTAGAGAGAGCTTAGAGATCAGAGGTAATAGAAGACAAGAGATAAGAGAGCGATTTTTCCATTTACAATCCAATAAGTATTCTTTGATGATGAATATTCTAATTTCCAATAACCAATCTAATACAATATACTAATTTCTTAATATTTGCATGCAGCCTATAGGAACTACTAAATTCCCATGTTTTATGACTTTCTTATCTGTAACCCTTATCTTCAGACCTTTCTTGCCAAGCTTGGGACAGGATGTCTGTTGGTTCTTTGGTATTTGTGGCATCTAAACAAAGGAAGAGGCCTCAAACTTTACCATGACTATTTTCAGCAACTATGTCAAAGGATGCCAACATTGTGGGGGTTGGTTGTTGGAGGGTCGCAGGACAGACTCAGGAGCTCACTATGTTCTGTTCTTCAGGTTAGTATTTTATCATAGGGTGTGGGTGTAAGAGAGAGGTGATAATAGAGCTTAGAGAGAGCTTAGAGATCAGAGGTAATAGAAGGCAAGAGGCAGGAGACGAGGTAAGAGTGATTTTCCATTTACAATCCAATAAATATTCTTCTATGATGAATATTCTAATTTCCAATAACCAATCTAATACAATATACTAATTTCTTAATATTTGCATGCAGCCTATAGGAACTACTAAATTCCCATGTTTTATGGCTTTGTTATCTGTAACTCTTATCTTCAGACCTTTCTTGCCAAGCTTGGGACAGGATGTCTGTTGGTTCTTTGGTATTTGTGGCATCTAAACAAAGAGGCCTCAAACCTTCACATGGCTGTTTTCAGCCTCTGTGTCAAAGTGTGCCAACATCTCTATTTCTGGACTACTTGCTAGGCACTCATAAAATTTTTCTATCCCTCCCCAACACTTGGCTCCTGCAGCTGCTGCCCCAGGGGCCTCTGTGTCCCCCCCAGCCCCAGGACGAGGGGTCTCGCTTTTAACTCCCCTTCCAAAGGAAGGATTTTCCTGGTGGATCTTTTTGCTCTGCCAGCCGCTCACAACTTGGGCTTTGCTGCTGTCCCCTGGTGCTGCAGCATTCCCTGTGCTCCCTGCATGGTTTCCTCTCTGCAGACATCGATGAGTGTGAGGAGAACCCCCGACATCTGGCGACGGGGGGCAGTGCACCAACATCCCGGGCGCAGTACCGCTGCCTCTGCTTCGACGGCTTCCATGGCCTCCCTGGACATGAGGAGCTGCATTGGTGAGGCCCTGGCCCTGCCCCCTGCTCCTGGTGTCCCCCCTGGCTGCTCGGGTGCGCCACGGCCGGTCCTGTCCTGCAGATGTCAACGAAGTGCGACCTCAACCCCAACATCTGCCTGCACGGCGAGTGCGAGAACACCAAGGGCTCCTTCATCTGCCACTGCCAGCTGGGCTACTTCGTCAAGAAGGGCACCACGGGCTGCACAGGTGGGGAACAGCACACTTGGGGGAGTCTGGGGTGCACAGGTGGGGATCAGCACAGCTAGGGCACCCAGGGCTGCACAGGAGGGGATCAGCACACCTGGGGAGTCTGAGGTGCACAGGTGGGGATCAGCACACCTGGGGCACCCAGGGCTGCACAGGGGAGGGATCAGCACATCTGGGGGCTCAGGTGGGAGAACAGCACACCTGGGGGGAGTCTGGGGTGCACAGGGGGGGAACAGCACACCTGGGGCACCCAGGGCTGCACAGGTGGGGTAACAGCACAGCTGGGGTGCTCAGGAGAGAAAACAGCACACCTGGAGGAGTCTGGGGTGCACAAGTGGGAGAACAGCACACCTGGGGGGCTCAGGTGGGGAACAGCACCTGGGGCCTAGGTGGGGAACAGCACACCTGGGGGAGCCAGGGATGCACAGGAGAGCAGCACACCTGGGGCACAGTGGAGATCAGCACACCTGGGTGCACAGGTGGGAGAGCAGCACACCTGGGGGGCAAAGGTGGGAGATCAAGCTGTGCTGGGAGGGGCTGAGCTGTGCCAGGCCATGCCAGGAGAGCTGAGCTCGTGCCAGGAGGCTGAGCTGTGCCAGGCTGTGCCAGACCGTGCCAGGCCATGCCAGGAGGGCTGAGCTGTGCCAGCCTGCCGTCCTTGCCCTGCAGACATCGACGAGTGTGAGCTGGGGCCCACAACTGCGACGTGGCACGCCGCCTGCATCAACGTCTCCCGGCAGCTTCAGGTGCAAGTGCCGCTCGGGCTGGCTCGGGACGGACTCAAGTGCAGCGGTGAGTGCTGGGGGCTCCTGCTCCAGCCTGCAGGAAAGGGGGGCCTGGGGGCTGCTGGCCCTGCTCTGGCAGGAGGGGACAGTGAGGGTCGGGCTCTAGCTCTCAGGGGACAGCAGGACAAGAGGGAACGGCTCTCATGGCGCTGAGGGCAGAGTCAGGGTGGATATTGGGTGTTGGGTATTGGATATTGGGTATTAGGTGTTGGGTATTGGGTGTTGGGTATTGGGTGTTGGATATTGGATATTGAATATTGGGTATTGGATATTGGGTATTGGGTATTGGGTATTGAGTATTGGGTATTGCATATTGGGTATTGGATGTTGGATGTTGCATATTTGATATTGGATATTGGGTATTGCACATTGGATATTGGATGTTGCATATTGCATATTGGATATTGGATGAATATTGGGTATGGTGTTGGGTATTGGATATTGCATATTTGATACATTGATCATTGGGTATTGGCTATTGGATATTTGGTATTGGGTATTGTATATTGGGTATTGGGTATTGGATATTGGGTATTGGATACTGGATATTGAATATTTTTCCTGCTGGGACTCCCCTCATGGGTTTTTCCTGCTGGGATTCTCCTCATGGATTTTTCCTGCTGGGATTCCCCTCATGGGATTCTCCTGCTGGGATTCTCCTCATGGGTTTTTCCTGCCAATTCCCTCATGGGTTTTCCTGCTGTGATTCCCTTCATGGATTTTCCTGCTGGGATTCTCCTTATGGATTTTTCCTGCTGGGATTCTCTTAATGGGTTTTTTCCTGGGATTCTCCTCATGGGTTTTCCCTGAATTCATGGAATTGTCCAGCCCTGGCTCAGTCAGCATCCCGCAGAGATTTAAAGCCATGCAGATGTGGCACTTGGGGACATGGTCAGTGCCTTAGCAGTGCCATAAAGGCTCCCAGGGATGTTTTGGAGCTTCCAAGTGCCCAGACAGTCTCCTGGGCCATTTGTGGGCCCTGTAGCTGCTCAGGCTCAGGAAAAAGACAATAAAATGTGTCCAAGGCCAGGCTGGACAGGGCTGGGAGCAGCCTGGGCTGTGGAAGGTGTCCCTGGGGGTGGAACCTTCCCACCAGTCCCCTCTGTGGTTCCACGATGAGCGACTGCAGCTCATCCCGAGCCTGAGCCTGACAGGCTGCTGCTGTCCCTGCCCAGACCTGGACGAGGTGTGCAACGGGCACGAGTGCAACCTGAGCGCCAACTGCGTGATGCGCCAGGCTCGTACTACAGCCTGCTGAGACGGCTTCAGCGGGGCGGCTTCTCCATGCTGCGTGAGCAGGCCGGGCCGGGCTGCGAGGGTCTGTGTCACGGGAGTCTGTGTCACTGGGGATGTGTGTCACTGGGGATGTACTGAGGGGTCTGTGTCAGGGGGTCTGAGCCACGGGGTCTGTGCCACGGGGTCTGTGTCACGGGGTCTGTGTCACCCAGAGGTCTGTGTTCTGAGGTCTGTGCCACGGGGGTCTGTGCCACGGGGATGTGTGTCACGGGGGTCTGTCACGGAGGTCTGTGTCACGGGGGTCTGTGCCACCGAGTCTGTGTCACTGGGGATGTGTCACGCGGGGGATGTGTGTCACGGGGGGTCTGAGCCACGGGGGTCTGTGCCATGGGGTCTGTGCCACGGGGTCTGTGCCACGGGGGTCTGAGCCACGGGGGTCTGTGTCACGGGGTCTGTGTCACCAGGGGTCTGTCCGGGGGTCTGTGCCACGGGGTCTGTGTCACCAGGGGTCTGTGTCACGGGGTCTGTGTCATGGGGTCCATGTCACGGGGGATGTGTGTCTGGGGTCTATGTCACGAGGTCGTGTCACGGTCTACTGAGGTCTGTGCCACGGGGTCTGTGTCACTGGGGATGTGTGTCACTGGGGGTCTGTGTCACGGGGTCTGTGTCACGGGGGTCTGTGTCGTCACGGGGGTCTGAGCCACGGGGGGTCTCTGTCACGGGGTCTGTGTCACAGGGGTCTGTGCTGTGTCACGGGGTCTGTGTCACGGGGGTCTGTGTCACTGGGGATGTCTTGTGTCACGGGGGGTCTGTGTCACAGGGGTCTGTGTCACTGGGGATCTGTGTCACGGGGGTCTGAGCCACGGGGTCTGTACCACAGGGGTCTGAGCCAGCAGGGGTCTGTGTCACGGGGTCTGAGCCACGGGGGTCGTGTGTCACGGGGGTCTGTGCCACGGGGGTCTGTTCCACGGGGGTCTGTGCCATGGGGTCTGTGTCACGGGGGTCTGTGTGTCACGGGGGTCTGTGTCACGGGGGTCCTGAGCCACTGGGGTCGAGCCACGGGGAGTCGAGCCATGGGGTCTGTGTCACGGGGGTCTGTGTCACTGGGGTCTGTGCCACCGGGGGGGTCTGTGTCATGGGGGTCTGTGCCACGGGGGTCTGTGCCACGGGGGTCTGTGCCACCGGGGGGGTCTGTGTCACGGGGGTCTGTGTCACGGCGGTCTGTGACATGGGGTCTGTGTCACGGGGGGTCTGTGTCACCAGGGGTCTGAGCCACGGGGGGTCTGTGCCAGCAGGGGTCTGTGTGCCACCAGCCCCTCTGTGTCACCAGGGCTCTGTGCCACCAGCCCTCTGAGCCACTGGGGCTCCGTGCCAACAGGGCTCTGTGCCACCAGGGGTCTGTGTCACTGGGGATGTGTGTCACCAGCTACCAGCTCCTCTGAGCCACTGGGGTCTGTGCCACTGGGGCACCAGCCCCAACCCTGTGCCCCAGCCCTGTGTGCCCCCGCCCCTCAGTGCTCCATCCCTGCGGTTCCCCAGAGCACAGAGCACACCCTGCTGTGTGCCAGAGCCCTCCAGCCGGATCCAGCCCCTCCTCCCGGGTGTCTGGGGAGGCTGGGGGCCGTAGCAACCCCAGCAGTGGGCGGGCTGGCAGAGGGCAGCCCCAGCCCTGCCTGTCCCCGCAGACGTGGACGAGTGTGCGGACAACGTGAACCTGTGTGAGAACGGGCAGTGCCTGAACGCGCCCGGCGGGTACCGCTGCGAGTGCGAGATGGGCTTCAACCCCACCCAGGACAGCCGGGCCTGCCAGGGTGAGTGCCGGCCTGAGCCCTCCTGGCCTTCCCTGAGCTCTGCTCCCACCTCCTGGGCTGCACCTGCCCGGGCCCAGCCCCTGCTGGTGCCTCCTGAGCTGCCAGCCCTGCCCGGCAGCAGCTGCTCCCCAGCTGGTTCCTGCAGGTGGAAAAGCAGGAGAGCAGGGCTGAGGGACAGGGGGGACAGGGGGAGAGGGTGGAGTGGCCCAGCTGCCCCAGGAGAGTGTCTCAAATGGCACCAGGACCAGCCTGGGGTGGGCTGGTCACAGCTGGGCAGGAGCAGCTTGTTCTGTGTCTTACCCTGTCACAGCCTGTCCTGTCCTGCACCCTCAGCCTGTCCCAGCGCCTGTCCTGTCCCAGCCTGTCCCACTCTGTCCCAGCCTGTCCTGTCCCTCACTCTGTCCCCAGCCTGTCCTGTCCCGCACCTCAGCCTGTCCCAGCCTGTCACAGCCTGTCCTGTCCCTCACTCTGTCACAGCCTGTCCTGTCCCTCACCTCAGCCTGTCCCAGCCTGTCCCAGCCTGTCCTGTCCCTCACCCTCAGCCTGTCCCAGCCTGTCCTGCCCTCACCCTCAGCCTGTCCCAGCCTGTCCCCAGCTGTCCCTGTTTTGCAGACATTGATGAATGCACCTTCCAGAACATCTGTGTGTTCGGCACCTGCCAGAACCTGCCCGGGATGTTCCGCTGTGCCTCGCGACGATGGATACGAGCTGGACAGGAGCGGGGCAACTGCACAGGTCAGGGCTGCTGCTCCTGCTCTGGGCCCTGCTCTGAGTCCTGCCCTGGGCCCTGCTCTAGGCCCTGCCCTAGGCCCTGCTCTGGGCCCTGCCCTAGGCCCCGCTCTGGGCCCCGCCCTGGGCCCCGCTCTAGGCCCTGCTCTGGGCCCCGCCCTGGGCCCTGCTCTAGGCCCTGCCCTAGGCCCTGCTCTGGGCCCCGCTCTGGGCCCCGCTCTAGGCCCTGCCCTGGGCCCTGCTCTAGGCCCTGCCCTAGGCCCTGCTCTGGGCCCTGCCCTGGGCCCTGCCCTAGGCCCTGCTCTGGGCCCTGCTCTGAGTCCTGCCCTGGGCCCTGCTCTAGGCCCTGCCCTAGGCCCCGCTCTGGGCCCTGCCCTAGGCCCCGCTCTGGGCCCCGCCCTGGGCCCCGCTCTAGGCCCTGCTCTGGGCCCTGCTCTAGGCCCTGCTCTGGGCCCTGCCCTGGGCCCTGCCCTCTAGGCCCTGCTCTGGGCCCTGCTCTGAGTCCTGCCCTGGGCCCTGCTCTGGGCCCCGCCCTGGGCCCCGCTCTGGGCCCCGCTCTGGGCCCTGCTCTGAGTCCTGCCCTGGGCCCTGCTCTGGGCCCCGCCCTGGGCCCTGCTCTGGGCCCCGCTCTGAGCCCTGCTCTGGGCTCTGCTCTGAGCCTTGCTCTGAGCCCTGCCCTAGGGCCTGCTCTGGGCCCTGCTCTGGGCCCTGCTGGCCCCATCCATGGCAGCCCAAACCAGCCCATCACCCCTGGCATGTCTTTGCTGCTGGAGTGGCTCTGCTCCTTCCTCTGCCCCCGGGCAGGGTGCTGGGCTCACCTTCGTTCCCAGTGCAGAGAACGGGAGGGAGTGTGGGATAATCCCGCTTGGAGGGAGGGCAGGTGGTGGGAATGGAGCTGCTGCATCTGAGCCCTGGCCAGTCCTCATGGCTGTTCCTGCTGGGGTTCCCCTCATGGTTTTTTCCTGCTGGGATTCCCCTCATGGGATGTTCCTGCTGGGATTCTCCCCATGGGTTGTTCCTGCTGGGATTGTTCTCATATCCTGTTCCTGCTGGGATTCTCCCCATGGGATGTTCCTGGGCACAGAGCTCAGGCTGGGCTGGGCTTTCCTGGCAGTGCTGCCCTTGATCTCCAGTGCCCATCTGTCCTTCCTTTCAGACATCAACGAGTGTGCAGACCCTGTGAACTGCATCAACGGGCTCTGTGTCAACACCCCCGGCAGCTACCTGTGCAACTGCCCCCAGGACTTCGAGCTGAACCCCACGGGCGTGGGCTGTGTGGGTGAGTGGCACCTCCAGCCCTCCCTGGGCTGCTCCTTCTGCTCCTGTGTGGCTGGAGCTGGGCACAACGAGGGTGGCTGTGCCTGCCTGGCTGTGGGTTTGACCCTGCAGCAGCAGCAGAGCCCGAGGGTTGGAGTCAGTGAGTCAGGGCTCGCTCTGAATTCCTGCAGGTCTGAGAACCTCACACCCACGTCCTGTTGGGTGTGCCCCACCTCGTGTCACTGTCACCACTGTGGGTGCCCCTCAGGGCAGCATTCCTGGAGCTTTTATTCCAGCTTTTATTTATTTTTTCCTGGAGCTTTTATCCCAGCTTTTATTCCCTGGCAGTGCCAGGCTGGAGCAGTGAAGTACAAAGGCTGAGACCGTGTTGCAAAAGTTCCCAAGATAACTTTATTTCTCCGAAGGGAATTGCTAACAACGCTCTAATTACATCAGACAACAAAGGGTTTATAGAGGTTTCTAGAGGATTGAACTTCTAACCAATAAAAACTACAAATTACGAACTATCCTAAGATAACTTTATTTCTCCAAAGGGAATTGCTAACAACTGTCTCATTACATCAGACAACAAAGGGTTTGTAGAGGTTTCTAGAGGATTGAACTATTAACCAATAAAAACTACAAATTACAAACTAACCAATTACCTTAAAATTCTAAGTAAGAAAAGAAACAATTAACTTGTAACTTTAAGAATCAATAGAAATCTTAAGAGATAACAGGAGTTTTGATAAGGGAGAATTCTAAGTACGAAAATTCTCAGTAAGAAAAGAACCAATTAACTTGTAACTTTAAGAACCAATAGAAACGTTTAAAAATAACAGGAGTTTCGATAAGGGAGAATTCTAAGTAAGAAAAGAACCAATTAACTTGTAACTTTAAGAAGCAATAGAAATGTTAAGAGATAGCAGGAGTTTAGATAAGGGAGAGGGGTCCTGTTTCAAGGAATTCCTTTGTTCAGGGGATAGAATCCCAGGGGCACATTTTGGGGGATGTAACATCTTCTAGAGTCCCAGCCCCAAACCAGCCAGGACTCCCTGCCCTGCTGCAGCAGGAGGTTCCCAGAGAGGCTGTGCCCTGTCTCTGTGCAGATACCCGCGTGGGGAATTGCTTCCTGGACACGCAGGACCGGGGGGACGGCGGCATCTCCTGCAGCGCCGAGATCGGCGTGGGCGTCACTCGGGCCTCCTGCTGCTGCTCCCTGGGCAGGGCCTGGGGCAACCCCTGCGAGCTCTGCCCTCCTGCCAACACCAGTGAGTGGGGACGGGCGGGGGGGCACGGCTGGGGGCAGGGATGGCTCCCGGGGCAGCCCCAGCCCGGCTGGAGGGGCTGAGCTCGGCATGTGCTGCTCCATCCCGGGGTCAGATGGGGAGGGGGAGGCCAGGCTGTCGTGTCTGGGGGATCCAGGCTGGGATCCTTCATTGCCAGTGCAGGGAAGGGAGGGATTGTGGGGTAATCCCCCTGGAGGGAGGGCAGGTGGTGGGGATGGAGCTGCTGCATCTGAGCCCTGGCCAGTGCTCATGGGATGTTCCTGCTGGGATTCTCCTCCTGGGATGTTCCTGCTAGGATTGTTCTCATATCCTGTTCCTGCTGGGATTCTCTTCATGGGATGTTCCTGCTGGAGTTCCACTCATGGGTTTTTCCTGCTAGGATTCCCCTCATGGATTTTTCCTGCTGGGATTCCCCTCATGGATTTTTCCTGCTGGGATTCTCTTAATGGATTTTTCTTGCTGGGATTCCCCTCATGGATTTTTCCTGTTGGGATTCCCCTCGTGGGATGTTCCTGCTGGGATTGCCCTCATATCCTGTTCCTGCTGAGATTCCCCTCACGGGGTGTTCCTGTTGGGATTCCCCTCATGGATTTTTCCTGTTGGATTCCCCTCCTGGGATTTTCCTAATGGGATTCTCCTCATGGCTGGTCCTGCTGGGATTCCCTCATAGGTTTTTTCCTGCTGGGATTCCCTTCATGTCCTGTTCCTTCTGGGATTCCCCTAATGGATATTTCCTGCTGGGATTCCCCTCACGGGATGTTCCTGCTGGGATTCCCTTCATGGGATGTTCCTGCTGGGATTCCCTTCGTGGGTTTTTCCTGCTGGGATTCCCTTCATGTCTTGTTCCTTCTGGGATTCCCCTCATGGATTTTTCCTGTTGGATTCCCCTCATGGATTTTTTCCTGCTGGCATTCCCCTCGTGCCCTGCTCCTGCTGGGTTCTCCTGCCCTCCCCACCCCTCCAGGCTCACAGCAGCCCCTCATCCCCTCCCTGCCTCTCTCCCCAGCCGAGTACAAGACCCTGTGCCCTGGGGGAGAAGGATTCCGGCCCAACCCCATCACTGTCATCCTGGAGGGTGAGTTCCCCTGTTCCCATGTCCCTCCCAGGGATGGGGACCCTGTGGGGACCCTGTGGGGACCCTGTGCCAGGGCCCTGGGCTGCTGGGTGCCCACTGCCCACCAAGTGTGGCCATGCTGCAGAGCAGGCTGGGCAGGGTGGCACAGGCAGTGCCAATGTCCCCCTGCTGTCCCTCCTCAGACATTGATGAGTGCCAGGAGCTGCCAGGGCTGTGCCAGGGCGGGAACTGTGTCAACACCTTCGGCAGCTTCCAGTGCGAGTGTCCCCTGGGCTACTACCTGAACGAGGACACGCGGATCTGCGAAGGTGCCGGGGCTGCGACGGGGGCACCTGCTCCGGGGTGGCACCTGCCCGGGGGTGGCACCTGCCCCTGGGGTGGCACCTGCCCCGGGGTGGCACCTGCCACAAGGGTGGCACCTGCCCCTGGGGTGGCACCTGCTCTAAGAGCTGGGACGGGGGCACCTGCCCCGGGGTGGCACCTGCTCCAGGGATTGGGGACAGGGGTGGCACCTGCTCCAGGGGCTGGGGACAATGGGTGGCACCTGCCCCAGGGGTGGCACCTGCCCCAGGGGTGGCACCTGCTCCAGGGAGTGGGGACAGGGGTGGCACCTGCTCCAGGGAGTGGGACAAGTGTGGCACCTGCTCCAGGGGTGGCACCTGCCCCAGGGATGGCACCTGCCCCAGGGGTGGCACCTGCTCCTGGGGTTGGGATGGGGTGGCACCTCTCCAGGGGTGGCACCTGCTCCAGGGGTGGGGACAATGGGTGGCACCTGCTCCAGGGGTGGCACCTGCTCCAGTGGTTGGGGACAGGGGTGGCACCTGCTCCAGGGGTTGGGACAGGGGTGGCACCTGCTCCAGGGGCTGGGACAGAGGTGGCACCTGCTCCAGGGATTGGGGACAGGGGTGGCACCTGCTCCAGGGGCTGGGGACAATGGGTGGCACCTGCTCCCAGGGGTGGCACCTGCTCCAGGGGTTGGGGACAAGGGTGGCACCTGCCCCAGGGATGGTCCCTGTGCCAAAACTGCCATCCTCTGTGCCCTCCCCAGCCTGCCCAGTGCTCTGACCCTTTCTCCCACAGATATCGACGAGTGCTCTGCCCACATCGGGATCTGTGGCCCTGGCACCTGCTACAACACCCTGGGCAACTACACCTGCGTGTGCCCCCCCGAGTACATGCAGGTCAACGGGGGCAACAACTGCATGGGTATGGCCAGGGCGTGGGGGTGGGCGTGGGAGTGGGCACAGGGCATGGGGAGTGGGCATGGGGAATGGACACAGGGCATGGGGAGTGGGAATGGGCATGGGAATGAGGAATGGGCATGGGGAGGGGGAGTGGGAAATGGGCATGGGGAGTGGGGAGGGCATGGGAGTGGGCACAGGGCATGGGGAATGGGCATGGGAGTGGGGAGTGGGCATAGGGCATGGGGAGTGGCAGTGCCATTCCTGGGGCTGTCACTTCCCATCCTGGGGTTAGTGTTATTCCCAGGCCTGGCAGTGCCATTCCTGGGGTTGTCATTTCCATCTTGGGCTGTCAGTGCCATTCCCACGCCTGGCAGTGCCATTCCCACACCTGGCAGTGCCATTCCTGGGGTTGTCATTTCCCATCTTGGGCTGGCAGTGCCATTTCCAGGACTGTCATTCCCCATCCTGGGCTGTCAGTGCCATTCCTGGGGCTGTCAGTGCCATTCCCACGCCTGGCAGTGCCATTCCCACACCTGGCAGTGCCATTCCTGGCGCTGTCAGTGCCATTCCGGGGCTGTCAGTGCCATTCCCACGCCTGGCAGTGCCATTCCCACGCCTGGCAGTGCCACCCCAGGCCTGGCAGTGCCACCCCAGGGCTGGCTGAGCCCGGGCTGTCGCTGCAGACATGAGGAAGAGCGCTTGCTACCGGAACTACAACGACACCTGCGAGAACGAGCTCTCCTTCAACATGACCAAGAAGATGTGCTGCTGCTCCTACAACATTGGCAAGGCCTGGAACAAGCCCTGCGAGCCCTGCCCCACCCCTGCCAGCCGTGAGTGCCCTCACAGTGTCCCTGTGCCACCCCTGAGTGTCCCCACGGTGTCCCTGTGCCACCCCTGCCACCCCTAAGTGTGCCAATGGGGGCGCTGTGCCACTCCTGAGTGTCCTCACAGGGCCCTGTGCCACCCCTGAGTGTGCCCACAGTGTCCCTGTGCCACCCCTGAATGTCCTCACAGGGCCCTGTGCCACCCCTGAGTGTCCCCACACTGTCCCTGTGCCACCCTGCCAGCTCTGACTCCTCCCCCATGATCCCAGTCCCATTGATTTTCCCATTGATTTTCCCATTGATTTTCCCATTGATTTTCCCATTGATTTTCCCATTTCCCCGTGAAATTTGGGGCACGGACACCATGGGGAGGAAGGAGGGTTCTCTGGGGGTGGCTGCAGTCCCGGGGGTCCTGCTGTGTCCCCCAATTCCAGCCCCGTGCCCCCGGGCCCAGCCTGACCCCCTGTCCCCTCCAGCCGAGTACCAGATCCTGTGTGGGAACCAAGCCCCGGATTTATCATCGACATCCACACGGGGAAACCCATCGGTGAGTGAATCCTGCCCCCCGGGCTGCCCCAGAATCCTGCCCCAGGGCTGCCCCAGAATCCTGCCCCCGGCCAGGGATGCCCCAGAATCCTGCCCCAGGGCTGCCCCAGAATCCTGCCCCCGGGCTGCCCCAGAATCCTGCCCCCCGGGCTGCCCCAGAATCCTGCCCCCCGGGCTGCCCCCAGAATCCTGCCCCCGGGCTGCCCCAGAATCCTGCCCCCAGGGCTGCCCCAGAATCCTGCCCCCAGGGTTGCCCCAGAATCCTGCCCCCCGGGTTGCCTCCAGAATCCTGCCCCCCCGGGCCAGGGTTGCTCCAGAATCCTGCCCCCGGCCAGGGTTGCTCTGAGCCCTGCTGCCACCCCAGGGATGCTCCACCTGGGAATCAAGGGCTGGGCAGGGACAGGAGGGTTGGGGGAAAGACAGGAGATTTGGGGCAGGGACAGGAGGGTTGGGCAGGGACAGGAGGGCTGGGGCAGGGACAGGAGGGCTGGGGCAGGGACAGGAGCGTTGGGGGAAGGACAGGAGGGTTGGCAGTGCCAGGGACAGGAGGGTTGGGGCAGGAACAGGAGGGTTGGCAGTGCCAGGGACAGGAGGGTTGGCAGTGCCAGGGACAGGAGGGTTGGGGCAGGACAGGAGATTTGGCAGTGCCAGGGACAAGGCAGGTGGGAGATGAGTGGGTTTTTCTCTTCTGGCAAGGAAGCACAGCAGAGGGAACTGGTGCTAGGTTGTGCTGCCATCCCAAAATTCCAGTGACCCCCTGGGCTCCAATTCCCAGCCTGTTACTGCAGGGACACAGAGCAGGCAGGGGGATGTCCTAAAACTCGTGTGGCTCTGCTGCATTCCCAAAATCCTGTGGAGCTGTGACCTGCAGGGCTCACTCTCAACATCCAAGGGTTCCTTTCCTGGCAGCCCAGCATTCCAGGATGCTGTGTTGGGATGCTGATGGTGTTCAGCATTTTTTGGGATGCTGATGCTGTGGGATGCTGTATTGGGATGCTGATGGTGTGGGGCATTTTTGGGATGCTGTGTTGAAATGCTGATACTGAGCATTTTTGGGATGCTGTGTTGGGATTATGATATTGAGCATTTTTGGGATGCTGTGTTGGGATGATGATATTGAGCATTTTTGGGATGCTGTACTGGGATGCTGATGCTGTGGGATGCTGATGGTGTTCAGCATTCCCTGGGATGCTGTATTGGGATGATGATGTTCAGCATTTTCTGGGATGCTGTTTTGGGATGCTGATGGTGTGGGGCATTCCCTGGGATGCTGTTTTGGGATGCTGATGGTGTGGGGCATTCCTGGGATGCTGTTTTGGGATGCTGATGGTGTGGGGCATTCCTGGGATGCTGTATTGGGATGCTGATGTTGTTCAGCATTTCTGGGATGCTGTACTGGGATGCTGATGGTGTGGAGCATTCCTGGGATGCTGTGTTGGGATGCTGATGGTGTTCAGCATTTTCTGGGATGCTGTTTTGGGATGCTGATGGTGTGGAGCATTCCCTGGGATGCTGTTTTGGGGTGCTGATGCTCTGTTGTTCAGCATTTTCTGGGATGCTGTTTTGGGATGCTGATGGTGTGGGGCATTCCTGGGATGCTGTATTGGGATGATGATGGTGTGGGGCAGTTTTGGGATGCTGTTTTGGGGTGCTGATGGTGTGGGGCATTCCTGGGATGCTGTTTTGGGGTGCTGATGGTGTGGGGCATTCCCTGGGATGCTGTTTTGGGATGCTGATGGTGTGGAGCATTCCCTGGGATGCTGTTTTGGGGTGCTGATGCTCTGTTGGTGCAGACATTGACGAGTGCAGCGAGATCCCAGCGATCTGCACCAACGGCGTCTGCATCAACCAGATCGGGAGCTTCCGCTGCGAGTGCCCCATCGGCTTCAGCTACAACAACATCCTGCTCATCTCGCGAAGGTACCGGCGATTCCCGGGGAAAATTCCGGCTCCTCCCGTCCTGGAGCACCGGCAAATCCCGGGGAATTCCCATCGAACTCGGGGAATTCCCGCTTATCCCGTCCCAGCGGAATTCCCGCTTATCCCGTCCCGGTGGAATTCCCGCTCCCCCATCCCGGGGGAATTGCGGCTTCTCCCATCCCCGAGGAATTCCGGCTCCTCCATCCCGGGGGGAATTCCCCAGCAAATCCCGGTGGAATTCCGGCTGTTCCCGTCCCGAGGAATTCCCGCTCCCCCATCCCCGGGGGGAATTCCGGCTTCTCCCATCCCGGGAGCACCGACAAATCCCGGTGGAATTCCCAGCAAATCCCGGTGGAATTCCGGCTCCCCATCCCGGTGGAATTCGGCTCCTCCATCCCGGAGCACCGGCAAATCCCGGGAATTCCCATCAAATCCCGGGGGAATTCGGGCTCCTCCCGTCCGGGGAATTCCGTCTGCTCGCATCCTGGGGAATTCCGGCTTCTGCCATTCCGGAGCACCGGCAAATCCTGGTGGAATTCCCAGCAAATCCCGGAGGAATTCGGCTGCTCCCATCCCGGTGGAACTCCGGCTCCTCCATCCCGTGGAATTCGGCTCCTCCCGGGGAATTGCGGCTTCTCCCATCCCGGAGCACCGGCAAATCCCGGTGGAATTCCCAGCAAATCCCAGGGGAATTCCCGCTCCTCCCATCCCGGGCAAATTCCGGTTCCTCCCGGGGGAATTCCGGCTCCTCCATCCCGGGGGAATTCCCGCTCATCCCGTCCCGGAGCACCGGCACCTCCCGGGGGAATTCCCAGCAAATCCCGGTGGAATTCGGGCTCCTCCATCCCGGGGGAATTCCAGCTCCTCCATCCCGGGGGCATTCCGGCTGTTCCCGTCCCGAGGGAATTCCCGCTCCCCGATCCCGGTGGAATTCCCGCTCCCCCATCCCGAGGGAATTCCGGCTCCTCCATCCCGGAGCCCGCCCGGCTCCAGCATCTCCCCGGGGGATTATTTTGGGATGTCCTGCGGCAAGCCCCAGAGCTGGGCTCCCCATCCCGATCTTCCCCTGAATGCCTCGGCTGCTCCCGTGGGATTCCCGTGGGATTCCCGTGGGATTGCCGTGGGCAGAGCCCCTCGGGGCTGTTCCCGGTGCCACCCCGCGTGCCCCGCCCGTGTCCCCGCAGACATCGACGAGTGCAGCAGCGGGGAGACGCTGTGCCAGCGCCACGCCGAGTGCGTCAACATCCCGGGCAGCTTCCGCTGCGAGTGCGCCGCGGGGTACCGGCTGTCCCCGGGCGGCGCCTGCGTGGGTACGGACACCGCGGCACCTGGGGACAGCTGGGGACACCTGGGACACACCTGGGACACACCTGGGACAGCTGGGGATACCTGGGACACACCTGGGGACAGCTGGGGAATACCTGGGACACACCTGGGGATACTTGGGACACACCTAGGGACAGCTGGGACACACCTGGGGACAGCTGGAGAGAGCTGGGACATACCTGGGACATTAGGGGACATGTGGGGACACCTTGGATAGGTGGGGATACCTGGGACAGCTGGGACACCTGGGGACACACCTGGGGATACCTGGGGCACCTGAGATAGCTGGGACACACCTGGGGACAGCTGGGACACACTTGGGACAGCTGGGGAGAGCTGGGACACACCTCGGGACAGCTGGGGATACCTGGGGACAGCTGGGACACACCTGGGGATACCTGGCACACACCTGGGGACAGCTGGGGAGAGCTGGGACACACCTGGGGAATACCTGGGGATACCTGGGGACAGCTGGGACACACCTGGGACAGCTGGGGATACCTGGGACACTTGGGATAGCTGGGACACCTGGGGACAGGTGGGGATACCTGGAGGACGCGTGGGGACACCTGAGACACACCTGGAGAACACCTGGGGACACCTGGGGATCACCTGGGGACACCTGGGAGACACCTGGGGACACACCTGGGGATACCTGGTACACCTGGGGAACAGCTGAGGAACACCTGGGCACACCTGGGAAACACACCTGGGATGCACCTTGTCATACCTGGGACACACCTGGGACACACCTGGTCATACCTGGGACACACCTGGGACACACCTGTCCCCACCTGTCCCACACCTGTCCCCACCTGTCCCCACCTATCTCTCACCTGTCCCCACCTGTCTCCTCACCTGTCCCACCTGTCTCCTCACCTGTCCCTCACCTGTCCTCACCTGTCCTCACCTGTCCCTCACCTGTCCCTCACCTGTCCCCACCTGTCCCCACCTGTCCCCACCTGTCCCTCACCTGTCCCCACCTGTCTCCTCACCTGTCCCACCTGTCTCCTCACCTGTCCCCACCTGTCCCTCACCTGTCCCTCACCTGTCTCTCACCTGTCTCTTACCTGTCCCCACGTGTCCCCATGTGTCCCACACCTGTCCCCACCTGTCCCCACCTGTCCCCACCTGTCCCACTTGTCCCTCACCTGTCCCACCTGTCTCCTCACCTGTCCCCACCTGTCCCACCTGTCCCTCACCTGTCCCCACCTGTCCCACCTGTCCCCACCTGTCCTCACCTGTCCCACCTGTCTCCTCACCTGTCCCTCACCTGTCCTCACCTGTCTCTCACCTGTCTCTCACCTGTCTCTTACCTGTCCCCACCTGTCCTCACACTGTCCCCACCTGTCCTCACCTGTCCCCACCTGTCCCCACCTGTCCCTCACCTGTCCCTCACCTGTTCCTACCTGTCCCTCACCTGTCCCACCTGTCCCCACCTGTCCCCACCTGTCCCCACCTGTCCCCACCTGTCCCCACCTGTCCCACACCTGTCCCCACCTGTCCCTCACCTGTCCCCACCTGTCCCTCACCTGTCCAGGTCGCAACGAGTGCCAGGAGATCCCCAACGTGTGCAGCCACGGGGACTGCGTGGACACCGAGGGCAGCTACGTCTGCGTGTGCCACAGCGGCTTCCGGGCCAGCGGGGAGCAGACCATGTGCATGGGTCAGTGTCACCTCCCCTGGGTCAGTGTCACCTCCCCCGGGTCAGTGTCACCATGTGCATGGGTCAGTGTCACCTCCTCAGTGTCACCTCCCCGGGTCAGTGTCACCTCCCTCAGTGTCACCTCCCTGGGTCAGTGTCACCAGTGTCACCTCCTCAGTGTCACCATGCATGGGTCAGTGTCACCATGTGCATGGGTCAGTGTCACCTCCCTGAGTCAGTGTCACCTCCCCTGGGTCAGTGTCACCATGTGCATGGGTCAGTGTCACCTCCCCTGAGTCACCTCCCCTGGGTCAGTGTCACCTCCCCCTGGGTCAGTGTCACCATGTGCATGGGTCAGTGTCACCTTCCCTGAGTCACCTCCCTGGGTCAGTGTCACCATGTGCATGGGTCAGTGTCACCTCCCTGGGTCAGTGTCACCTCCCTCAGTGTCACCATGTGCATGGGTCAGTGTCACCTTCCCTGAGTCACCTCCCTGGGTCAGTGTCACCATGTGCATGGGTCAGTGTCACCTCCCTGGGTCAGTGTCACCTCCCTCAGTGTCACCATGTGCATGGGTCAGTGTCACCTCCTGGGTTACTGTCACCATGCATGGGTCAGTGTCACCTCCCTCAGTGTCACCTCCTCAGTGTCACCTCCCGGGTCAGTGTCACCTCCCTCAGTGTCACCCAGCATGGGTCAGTGTCCCCACCCAGGTCAGTGTCACCTCCCTGGGTCAGTGTCACCTCAGTCAGTGTCACCTCCTAGGGTCAGTGTCATCTCCCTCAGTGTCACCTCCCCCTAGGTCAGTGTCACCTCCCTCAGTGTCACCTCCCCTGGGTCAGTGTCACCATGTGCATGGGTCAGTGTCACCTCCCTCAGTGTCACCTTCCCTGAGTCAGTGTCACCTCCTCAGTGTCACCTGCCCTGGGTCAGTGTCACCTCCTCAGTGTCACCATGTGCATGGGTCAGTGTCACCAACCCGGCTCAGGGTCACCTCAGTCACTGTCACCTTCCCTGAGTCAGTGTCACCTCCCTCAGTGTCACCACTGTCACCTCCCCGGAGTCAGTGTCACCTCCCTCAGTGTCACCTCCCTCAGTGTCACCTCCCAGTGTCACCTCCCCTGGGTCGGTGTCACCTCCCGGGTCAGTGTCACCATGTGCATGGGTCAGTGTCACCTCCTCAGTGTCACCTCCCCTGGGGTCAGTGTCACCTCAGTCAGTGTCACCATGTGTATGGTCAGTGTCACCTCCTCAGTGTCACCTCCCTGGGGTCAGTGTCACCTCAGTCAGTGTCACCATGTGCATGGGTCAGTGTCACCTCCTCAGTGTCACCTCCCTGGGGTCAGTGTCACCCCAGTCAGTGTCACCATGTGCATGGGTCAGTGTCACCCCTCGGTCAGTGTCACCTCCCCTGGGTCAGTGTCACCTTCCTGAGTCAGTGTCACCAACCCGGGTCAGTGTCACCTCCTGGGTTACTGTCACCTCCTGGGTTACTGTCACCTCCTGGGTCAGTGTCACCTCCCTGGGTCATCGTCACCACAGTCAGTGTCACCTCCCCTGGGGTCAGTGTCACCCACCGGGGTCAGTGTCATCCCCTGGGTCAGTGTCACCTCAGTCAGTGTCACCTCCTGTCCCTCATGGGGCCAGTGTCACCTCCGTGCACTCAGTCAGTGTCACCCCTGGGTCAGTGTCACCTCCCTGAGTCAGTGTCACCATGTGCATGGGTCAGTGTCACCATCCTGGTTCAGTGTCACCTCAGTCAGTGTCACCTCCTGGGTTACTGTCACCATGTATGGGTCAGTGTCACCTCCTGGGTCAGTGTCACCTCCCTGAGTCAGTGCCACCTCCCTGAGTCAGTGTCACCCCCCTGGCTCAGTGTCACCAACCTGGGTCAGTGCCACCTCCCTGTTTCAGTGTCACCCCCTGGGTCAGTGTCACCCCAGAGGGACACATCCCTGACGCTCCAGGCTGGTGCCAAGCCCAGCCAGGTGCCCTCCCAGCCTGTGCCAGTGTCCCAGTGCCACCTGGGCTGTCACCTGAGCTGTCCCTGTGCCCCCTGGGCTGTCCCTGTGCCCCCTGGGCTGTCACCTGGGCTGTCCCTGTGCCCCCTGTGCTGTCACTGCCCTTGTCCCCGCAGACATCGACGAGTGTGACCGGCAGCCGTGCGGCAACGGCACCTGCAAGAACACGGTGGGCTCCTACAACTGCCTGTGCTTCCCGGGCTTCGAGCTGACGCACAACAACGACTGCATGGGTCAGTGCGCGCGACGGGGGCGGGGACAATGACCCCGCCCTGGGGACAGCGACCCTGCCCTGGGGACAGCGACCCCGCCCTGGGGACACTGAGCTGCCCCTGGGGACAGCGGGCGGGCGGGGACAGTGACCCCACCCTGGGGACAGCGGGGGACAGCTGACCTCGCTCTGGGGACAGCGGGGCGGGCGGGGAACAATGACCCCGCCCTGGGGAACAGCGGGGGACAGCGACCCCGCCCTGGGGACGGCGGGGGACAGTGACCTCGCTCTGGGGACAGTGACCCCACCCTGGGAACACTGAGCTGCCCCTGGGGACAGCGGGGCGGGCAGGGACAGTGACCCCACCCTGGGAACAACGGGGGACAGTGACCCCGCCCTGGGGACAGTGACCCTGCCCTAGGGATACTGAGCCCCCTGGGAACAGCGGGCGGGCAGGGCACAGTGACCCTGTGCTGGCAGTGGGGACACTGACCCGTGCCGGCTGTGTCCCACCCTGGGGAGACTGAGCCGTGCTGGCCTTGTCCCTGGGGACACTGGGGACACTGACCGTGCTGGCTGTGTCCTGCCCTGGGGACGATGGGGACGCTGACCGTGCTGGCCGTGTCCCTGGGGACGCTGGGGACGCTGACCGTGCTGGCCGTGTCCCCGCCCTGGGGACACTGACCCGTGCTAGCTGTGTCCCTGGGGACACTGGGGACGCTGACCATGCTGGCCGTGTCCCTGGGGACCCTGGGGACGCTGACCGTGCTGGCTGTGTCCCTGGGGACACTGGGGACACTGACCCCTGCTGGCCGTGTCCCTGGGGACGCTGACCGTGGCGCCGTGTCCCCGCAGACGTGGACGAGTGCTCGTCGCTGCTGGGGCAGGTGTGCCGGAACGGGCAGTGCATCAACAGCGTGGGCTCCTTCCAGTGCCTGTGCCAGGAGGGCTACGACCGCACGGCCGACGGCAAGAACTGCGTGGGTCAGTGGCGCCGGCGCGGAGCGCGCCCGGTGACCGTCCTGTGTCCACCCAGTGACCGTCCTGTGTCCACCCAGTGTCCGTCCTGTATCACCCAGTGACCGTCCCTGTGTCCATCCAGTGACCGTCCTGTGTCCACCCGGTGACCACCCAGTGACCGTCCTGTGTCCACCCAGTGACCGTCCTGTGTCCACCCAGTGACCGTCCTGTGACCACCCAGTGACCGTCCTGTGTCCGTCCCAGTGTCCATCCCTGTGTCCACCCAGTGACCGTCCTGTGTCCGTCCCAGTGTCCATCCCTGTGTCCACCCAGTGACCGTCCTGTGTCCGTCCAGTGACCGTCCTGTGTCCACCCAGTGACCATCCTGTGTCGTCCCAGTGACCGTCCTGTGTCCACCCAGTGTCCATCCCTGTGTCCATCCAGTGACCATCCTGTGTCCATCCCTGTGTCCACCCAGTGACCATCCCTGTGTCCATCCCTGTGTCCATCCCTGTGTCCACCCAGTGACCATCCCTGTGTCTGCTCCAGTGTCCATCCTGTGTCCATCCCTGTGTCCATCCCTGTGTCCTTCCCTGTGTCCATCCCTGTGTCCACCCAGTGACCGTCCTGTGTCCGTCCCAGTGTCCATCCCTGTGTCCATCCCTGTGTTCATCCCAGTGACCATCCTGTGTCCACTCAGTGACCATCCCTGTGTCCATCCCTGTGACCACCCAGTGACCACCCAGTGTCCATCCTGTGACCACCCAGTGACCGTCCTGTGTCCATCCAGTGTCCATTCTGTGTCCGTCCCAGTGTCCATCCCTGTGTCCACTCAGTGACCACCCAGTGTCCATCCCTGTGTCCATCCCTGTGTCCATCCCTGTGACCACCCAGTGTCCATCCTGTGTCCGTCCCAGTGTCCATCCCTGTGTCCACTCAGTGACCATCCAGTGTTCATCCCTGTGTCCATCCCTGTGTCCACCCAGTGACCGTCCTGTGTCCACCCAGTGACCGTCCTGTGTCCGTCCCAGTGTCCATCCCTGTGTCTGCTCGTGTCCATCCCAGTGTCCATCCCTGTGTCCACTCAGTGACCATCCCTGTGTCCACTCAGTGTTCATCCCAGTTTTCACTCAGTGTCCATCCTAGTGTCCGCTCCAGTGTCCACTCCAGTGTCCATTCAGTGTTCATTCCAGTGTCTGCTCGTGTCCATCCCAGTGTTCATCCCAGTGTCCACTCACTGTTCATCCCAGTGTCCGCTCCAGTGTCCACTCCAGTGTCCATTCAGTGTCCATCCCAGTGTCTGCTCCAGTGTCCACTCCAGTGTCCATTCAGTGTCCATCCCAGTGTCTGCTCCAGTGTCCATCCCAGTGTCCATCCCAGTGTCCATCCCAGTGTCCATTCCAGTGTCCGCTCCAGTGTCCACTCAGCCCAGAGCCCAGAGCCTGAGCCCACAGCTCAGAGCCCTGAGCCCGAGCCCTGAGCCCTGTGCCTGAGCCCACAGCTCAGAGCCCTGAGCCTGAGCCTGAGCCCAGAGCCTGAGCCCACAGCTCAGAGCCCTGAGCCCAAGCCCTGAGCCCGAGCCCAGAGCCTGAGCCTGAGCCCAGAGCCTGAGCCCACAGCTCAGAGCCCTGAGCCCGAGCCCAGAGCCTGAGCCCAGAGCCCAGAGCCCAGAGCTCAGAGCCTGAGCCTGTGCCTGAGCCCTGTGCCTGAGCCTGAGCCCAGAGCCTGAGCCTGTGCCTGAGCCCGAGCCTGAGCCCACAGCTCAGAGCCCTGAGCCCGAGCTCAGAGCCTGAGCCTGAGCCCAGAGCCCAGAGCCTGAGCCTGAGCCCGAGCCTGAGCCCGAGCCCAGAGCCCTGAGCCCTGAGCCTGAGCCCTGAGCCCTGAGCCTGAGCCCAGAGCCTGAGCCTGAGCCTGAGCCTGAGCCCTGAGCCCGAGCCTGAGCCTGAGCCCTGAGCCTGAGCCTGAGCCCAGAGCCCTGAGCCCGAGCCTGAGCCTGAGCCCTGAGCCTGAGCCTGAGCCTGAGCCCTGAGCCTGAGCCCAGAGCCCACAGCTCAGAGCCCTGTGCCTGAGCCCAGAGCCCTGAGCCTGAGCCCTGAGCCCTGAGCCCTGAGCCTGAGCCTGAGCCTGAGCCCTGAGCCTGAGCCTGAGCCCTGTGCCTGAGCCTGAGCCTGAGCCCAGAGCCTGAGCTTCGAGCCCAGAGCCCACAGCTCAGAGCCCTGAGCCTGAGCCTGAGCCCTGAGCCTGAGCCTGAGCCCTGAGCCCTGAGCCTGAGCCTGAGCCTGAGCCCTGAGCCTGAGCCTGAGCCCTGTGCCTGAGCCTGAGCCTGAGCCTGAGCCCTGCCTGAGCCTGAGCCTGAGCCCTGTGCCTGAGCTGAGCCCGAGCCCAGAGCCTGAGCCTGAGCCCAGAGCCTGAGCCTGAGCCCAGAGCCCAGAGCCCACAGCTCAGAGCCTGAGCCCGAGCCCAGAGCCCTGTGCCTGAGCCTGAGCCCGAGCCTGTGCCTGAGCCTGAGCCCGAGCCCGAGCCCAGAGCCTGAGCCTGAGCCCAGAGCCCAGCCCAGGCCGTTTCCCCTCTCAGACATCAACGAGTGCGTCAGCCTGCCCGGCACCTGCTCCCCGGGCACCTGCCAGAACCTGGAGGGCTCCTTCCGCTGCATCTGCCCGCCCGGCTACGAGGTGCAGAACGACAACTGCATCGGTAAGGTGGGCCCTGAGCCCCCTGAGCCCCCTGAGCCCCCGGGGCTGGGGCACCCCAGATCCCCGCTGGGAGCCGGGCACGCCCAGCTCTGGGGCTCGGGAGGGTCCTGGGTTGTGGTGCAGCCCCCAAACTCGCCCTCAGATGTGGGGATGACCTCTGGCTGTGCCCCTGCCCCAAACACCCCCCAGCTTTTGGGATGACCTCTGGCTGTGCCCCTGCCCCAAACCCCCACCCCCAGCTTTTGGGATGACCTCTGGCTGTGCCCCTGCCCCAAACACCCCCAGCTTTTGGGATGACCTCTGGCTGTGCCCCTGCCCCAAACACCCCCCCAGCTGTGGGGATGACCTCTGCCTGTGCCCCTGCCCCAAATGCTCCCCCAGCTTTTGGGATGACCTCTGCCTGTGCCCCTGCCCCAAATGCTCCCCCAGCTTTTGGGATGACCTCTGCCTGTGCCCCTGCCCCAAACACCCCCCAGCTTTTGGGATGACCTCTGGCTGTGCCCCTGCCCCAAACATCCCCCAGCTGTGGGGATGACCTCTGGCCATGCCCCTAAACACCCCCCAGCTTTTGGGATGACCTCTGGCTGTGCCCCTGCCCCAAACACCCCTCCAGCTTTTGGGATGACCTCTGGCCGTGCCCCTGCCCCAAACACCCCCTCAGCTTTTGGGATGACCTCTGGCTGTGCCCCTGCCCCAAACACCCCCAGCTTTTGGGATGACCTCTGGCTGTGCCCCTGCCCCAAACACCCCCCCCAGCTTTTGGGATGACCTCTGGCTGTGCCCCTGCCCCAAACACCCCCTCAGCTTTTGGGATGATCTCTGGCCATGCCCCTGCCCCAAACACCTCCCAGCTTTTGGGATGACCTCTGGCTGTGCCCCTGCCCCAAACCCCCCCTCAGCTTTTGGGGTGACCTCTGGCTGTGCCCCTGCCCCAAACACCCCCCTCAGCTTTTGGGATGACCTCTGGCTGTGCCCCTGCCCCAAACACCCCCAGCTGTGGGGATGGCCTCTGCCTGTGCCCCTGCCCCAAACACCCCCTCAGCTGTGGGGATGACCTCTGGCCGTGTCCCTGCCCCAAACACCCCCCAGCTTTTGGGATGACCTCTGGCTGTGCCCCTGCCCCAAACACCCCCCAGCTGTGGGGATGACCTCTGGCCGTGTCCCTGCTGCTCACAGACATCAACGAGTGCGAGGAGGAGCCCAACATCTGCCTCTTTGGGACGTGCACCAACACCCCGGCAGCTTCCAGTGCGTGTGTCCGCCGGGCTTCGTGCTGTCCGACAACGGGCGCCGCTGCTTCGGTCAGTGCCTCGCTCCCGGGGGGGGGCGGGATTCCCGGGGCCCCCCTGACCTCGGCACGCCCCCGTCCTCCCCCAGACACCCGCCAGAGCTTCTGCTTCACTCGCTTCGACAACGGGAAGTGCTCGGTGCCCAAGGCTTTCAACACCACCAAGGCTCGGTGCTGCTGCAGCAAAATGCCGGGGGAGGGGTGGGGAGACCCCTGCGAGCTGTGCCCGCAGGAGGGCAACGGTAGGAGGGGCAGGGGAGGGGCGTCCCCGGGGGGGGGAGGAGGGGGGGAGTCCCCAGGAGAGGTGGGGGTAAGGGGGAGGGATGGGTGTGTCCCCACGGAGCAGTGGGTGTGTCCCCACGGAGCAGTGGGTGTGTCCCCACGGAGCAGTGGGTGTGTCCCCAGGGGAGGGAGCAGGGATGGGTGTGTCCCCATGGAGCAGTGGGTGTGTCCCCATGGGAGCAGTGGGTGTGTCCCCATGGGAACAATGGGTGTGTCCCCAGGGAACAATGGGTGTGTCCCCATGGAGCAGTGGGTGTGTCCCCAGGGAGCAGTGGGTGTGTCCCCATGGAAACAATGGGTGTGTCCCCACGGAGCAGGGATGGGTGTGTCCCCAGGGGAGGAGCAGGGATGGGTGTGTCCCCACGGAGCAGGGATGGGTGTGTCCCCAGGGGAGGGAGCAGGGATGGGTGTGTCCCCAGGGGAACAATGGGTGTGTCCCCACGGAGCAGTGGGTGTGTCCCCATGGTAACAATGGGTGTGTCCCTATGGGAGCAGTGGGTGTGTCCCCACGGAGCAGTGATGGGTGTGTCCCCAGGGAACAATGGGTGTGTCCCCATGGAAACAATGGGTGTGTCCATATGGAGCAGTGGGTGTGTCCCCATGGAGCAGTGGGTGTGTCCATATGGAGCAGTGGGTGTGTCCCCAGGGAGCAGTGGGTGTGTCCCCAGGGAGCAATGGGTGTGTCCATATGGGAGCAGTGGGTGTGTCCCTATGGGAACAATGGGTGTGTCCCTATGGGAACAATGGGTGTGTCCCCACGGAGCAGTGGGTGTGTCCCCAGGGAGCAATGGGTGTGTCCATATGGGAGCAATGGGTGTGTCCCCATGGGAGCAGTGGGTGTGTCCATATGGAGCAGTGGGTGTGTCCCCATGGGAGCAGTGGGTGTGTCCCCATGGGAGCAGTGGGTGTGTCCCCATGGAGCAGTGGGTGTGTCCATATGGAGCAGTGGGTGTGTCCATATGGAGCAGTGGGTGTGTCCCCATGGGAGCAGTGAGTGTGTCCCCATGGAGCAGTGGGTGTGTCCCCACGGAGCAGTGGGTGTGTCCCCATGGGAGCAGTGAGTGTGTCCCCGTGGTAACAGTGGGTGTGTCCCCAGGGAACAGTGGGTGTGTCCCCATGGAACAGTGGGTGTGTCCCCATGGAGCAGTGGGTGTGTCCCCATGGAGCAGTGGGTGTGTCCCTATGGAAACAATGGGTGTGTCCCCACGGGACTCAGGACCTGCCCAGCCCCAGTTTCAGTCCCAGCCGCTGGGAGCAGGCTCCCTCAGCACATCCATCTCCTGTCTCTCCCAGTTGCCTTCCAGGAGCTGTGTCCCTACGGCCACGGGGCCATCCCCGGCCCGGGTGACACCCGGGAAGGTGAGGCTGCAGGGGGAGCAGCACCACTTTGGGCTGGACCCCCCAAACCCCAAAACTGCTCACTGGGGGTTCACCCCTGAGCTGTGGGGAGGCAACAGCTGAAACTCCTGAGCACCCCCAGGGGGCCAGGGCAGTTTGTGGTTGTTTGTGGCAGTTTAAATCTTTGTTTTCCTTTCCCTGTCAGTCCTGGGGGGCCAGGGCTGTTTGTGGCTGTTTGTGGCTGTTTGTGACTGTTTAAATCTTAATTTTCCTTTCCCCTGTCATTCCTGGGGGCCAGGGCTGTTTGTAGCTGTTAAAGCTTCGTTTTCCATTCCCTCGTCAGTCCTGGGGGGCTGTTTGTGGCTGTTTAAAGCTTCGTTTTCCATTCCCCTGTCAGTCCTGGGGGGCTGTTTGTGGCTGTTTAAAGCTTTGTTTTCCATTCCCCTGTCAGCCCTGGGGGGCCAGGGCAGTTTGTGGCTGTTTGTGGCAGTTTGTGGCTGTTTGTGGCAGTTTGTGGCTGTTTATAGCTTCGTTTTCCATTCCCTGTCAGCCCTGGGGGCCAGGGCAGTTTGTGGCAGTTTGTGGCTGTTTGTGGCAGTTTGTGGCTGTTTGTGGCAGTTTGTGGCTGTTTAAAGTTTCGTTTTCCACGTCCAGACGTGAACGAGTGCTCGGAGAACCTGGGCGTGTGCATCAACGGCGCCTGCATCAACACCGACGGCTCCTTCCGCTGCGAGTGCCCCTTCGGCTACAACCTGGACTACACCGGGGTCAACTGCGTGGGTGAGGCTCTGGGGGGCTCTGGGGGGTCTGGGGGGGTGCCCTGCTCCCTCCTGCTCCCTCCTGCTCCCTCCTGCTCCCCCCGGAGGTGATGGATCAGTGTCTGTGTGCCAGGAGGAATCGCTCCTTCCTGAAACTTCCTGAAACTTTTCTTCCCTGAAACTTTTCTTCCCTGAAACTTCCTTCTTCCTTGAAACTTCCCTGACACTTCCCTTCCTGACACTTCCCTTCCCTGACACTTCCCTTCCCTGATACTTCCCTTCCCTGAAACTTCCCTGAAACTTCCCTGAAACTTCCCTGAAACTTTTCTTCCCTGAAACTTTCTTCCCTGAAACTTCCCTGAAATTTCCCTTCCCTTCCCTTCCCTTCCCTTCCCTTCCCTTCCCTTCCCTTCCCTTCCCTTCCCTTCCCTTCCCTTCCCTTCCCTTCCCTTCCCTTCCCTTCCCTTCCCTTCCTTCCCTTCCCTTCCTTCCCTTCCTGAAACTTCCCTGAAACTTCCTGAAACTTCCCTGAAACTTCCCTGAAACTTCCCTGAAACTTCCCTGAAACTTCCCTGAAACTTCCCTTCCTGAAACTTTTCTTCCCTGAAACTTCCCTGAAACTTCCCTGAAACTTCCCTGAAACTTCCCTGAAACTTCCCTGAAACTTCCCTTCCCTCCCGTCTCCGTCCCCTCCCGTCCCCTCCCGGTTGTGCTGGGCAGTCTGATGCTCTCCCTGCAAGAGCCCAGCCCAGCCCGCGCTCCCCCGCCCCTCCTGCTGTGCCGCAGACACGGACGAGTGCTCCATCGGCAACCCCTGCGGCAACGGCACCTGCACCAACGTGGTGGGAGGGTTCGAGTGCGCCTGCGACGAGGGCTTCGAGCCGGGGCCCATGATGACCTGTGAGGGTGAGGCCTGGGGGACAGCTGGGGGCAGCTGGGGACAGCCCCTTCATTGTCACCACTCTGGGAATGTGGGATCTTGGTCCCTGCCTGGGGACAATCCTCATTGCCACCACACTGAGAATCTGGGACCTTGATCCCGGACTGGGGACAATCCTTCATTCACACCATGCTGGGAATCTGGGATCTTGGTCCCTGCCTGGGGACAATCCTTCATTGTCACCACACTGGGAATGTGGGACCTTGGTCCCTGCCTGGGGACAATCCTCTCATTGCCACCACACTGGGAATCTGGGACTTTGATCCCTGACTGGGGATAATCCTTCATTGTCACCACGCTGGGAATGTGGGATCTTGATCCCTGACTGGGGACAATCCTTCATTGTCACCACTCTGGGAATCTGGGGGACACCCTGGCCCTTGACTGGGAAAATCCCCTCATTGCCACCACTCTTGAGAATCTGGGACCTTGATCCCTGACTGGGGACAATCCCTTCATTGTCACCACACTGGGAATGTGGGATCTTGGTCCCTGCCTGGGGGACAATCCCTTCATTGTCACCACACTGGGAATGTGGGATCTTGGTCCCTGCCTGGGGACAATCCTTCATTCACACCACGCTGGGAATCTGGGATCTTGGTCCTTGCCTGGGGACAATTCTTCATTGTCACCACGCTGGGAATGTGGGATCTTGGTCCCTGCCTGGGGACAATCCCCTCATTGTCACCACACTGAGAATGTGGGACCTTGATCCCGGACTGGGGATAATCTCTTCATTGTCACCACTCTGGGAATGTGGGATCTTGATCCCTGACTGGGGACAATTCATTCACACCACACTGGGAATCTGGGATTTTGGTCCCTGCCTGGGGACAATCCTTCATTCACACCATGCTGGGAATCTGGGACCTTGATCCCTGCCTGGGGACAATTCCTTCATTGCTACTACACTGGGAATCTGGGCTTTGGTCCCTGCCTGGGGACAATCCCCTCATTGTCACCATGCTGGGAATCTGGGACTTTGATCCCTGACTGGGAGGGTGGCTGTGCCCAGGACAGGCTGGCTGTGCCCTGGCAGGCTGGCTGTGCCCAGGACAGGCCGGCTGTGCCCAGGGGGAGGGTGGCTGTGCCCTGGCAGGCTGGCTGTGCCCAGGGCAGGGCGGCTGTGCCCAGGGCAGGGTGGCTGTGCCCAGGACAGGCTGGCTGTGCCCTGGCAGGCTGGCTGTGCCCAGGGGAGGCTGGCTGTGCCCAGGGGAGGCTGGCTGTGCCCAGGGCAGGCTGGCTGTGCCCAGGACAGGCCGGCTGTGCCCAGGACAGGCTGGCTGTGCCCAGGGCAGGGTGGCTGTGCCCTGGAGAGGGTGGCTGTGCCCAGACAGGCTGGCTGTGCCCAGGGCAGGCTGGCTGTGCCCAGGGCAGGGTGGCTGTGCCCAGGACAGGCTGGCTGTGCCCAGGCAGGCTGGCTGTGCCCAGGACAGGCTGGCTGTGCCCAGGACAGGCTGGCTGTGCCCAGGGCAGGCTGGCTGTGCCTGGGCAGGCTGGATGTGCCCTGGGCAGGGTGGCTGTGCCCTGGGCAGGGTGGCTGTGCCCAGGGCAGGGTGGCTGTGCCCAGGCAGGGGCAGCCAGCTGAGTTCTGTGCTCTGCTCCCTGCAGACATCAACGAGTGCTCCCTGAACCCGCTGCTCTGCGCCTTCCGCTGCATCAACACCTTCGGCTCGTACGAGTGCACGTGTCCCTCCGGCTACGCCCTGCGGGAGGACAGGAGGATGTGCCGAGGTAAAACCCCCGCGCGGCCAGCAGGGCACGCCCCGGCTGCCCCTGCCCTGCCCTGGCCCAGCTGTGGTGGGAGGTGGGAGTTGTGTGCTGGTTTTCTCACCATCACCCGCCTCAGTGTCCTGCTGGCAGGGAGAGTTCCTCGCTGGGAGGGTGGGGAGGTGCCCCTGGATCGCTGTGATTGTCCAAGGCCAGGCTGGGCAGGGCTTGGAGCGCCCTGGGGCACTGGGAGGTGTGCCATGGCAGGGCGGGCACTGGATGAGCTTCAAAGTCCCTTCCAGCCCAACTCCTTCCATGACAGTTTTTAACCTGGCCTGAGGCTGCAGGGGTGGATGGAGCAGGGCTGGGGTGGCACGGCTGGGGCTGGCAGGGCTGGGGCTGGCAGGGCTGGCACGGCTGGCAGGGCTGGCACGGCTGGCAGGGCTGGGTCTGGCAGGGCTGGGGCTGGCAGAGCTGGGACTGGCAGGGCTGGCAGGGCTGGGGCTGGCAGGGCTGGGTCTGGCAGGGCTGGGGACTGGCAGAGCTGGGACTGGCAGGGCTGGGACTGGCACAGCTGGCAGGGCTGGCACAGCTGGCACAGCTGGCAGGGCTGGCAGAGCTGGCAGAGCCGGCACGGCTGGCAGGGCTGGCACAGCTGGCACAGCTGGCACTCTCCCGCTGTCCCTGCAGACCTGGACGAGTGTGCAGAGGGGCTGCACGACTGCGAGTCCCGGGGGATGCTCTGCAAGAACCTCATCGGCACCTTCATGTGCATCTGCCCGCCCGGCATGCAGCGGCGCCCCGACGGGGAGGGATGCACAGGTAGGCACGGCTGGCACGGCTGGCACAGCTGGGCACAGCTGGGCACACCTGGGCACACCTGGGCATGGGATGGGCTGCACAGGTACGGGCACAGCTGGCACGGCTGGCACGGCTGGCACGGCTGGCACACCTGGGCACACCTGGGCATGGGATGGGCTGCACAGGTACGGGCACAGCTGGCACGGCTGGCACGGCTGGCACGGCTGGCACACCTGGGCACACCTGGGCATGGGATGGGCTGCACAGGTACGGGCACAGCTGGCACGGCTGGCATGCCTGGCACACCTGGGCATGGGATGGGCTGCACAGGTAGGCACAGCTGGCACGGCTGGCACAGCTGGCACGGCTGGGCATGGGCACGGGCGGGGCTGCACAGGTAGGGAACAGCTGGCACAGCTGGGCACACCTGGGCACGGCTGGCACACCTGGGCATGGGCACGGGCAGGGCTGCACAGGTACGGGCACACCCTGGGCACACCTGGGACACCTGGGCATGGGCAGGGCTGCACAGGTATGGGCACACCTGGTGGATGTTTTCCCCAGAACTGGAGGATATTTCCCCAGAACTGGAGGATATTTCCCCAGAACTGGAGGATATTTCCCCAGGGATGGAGGATATTTTCCCCAGGGATGGAGGATGTTTTCCCCAGAACTGGAGGATGTTTTCCAGGGCTGGTGGATATTTCCCCAGAACTGGAGGATGTTTTCCCCAGGACTGGAGGATATTTCCCCAGAATTGGAGGATGTTTTCTCCAGAATTGGAGGATATTTTCCCAGGACTGGTGGCGGCTCTTCCCAGCTGCCCAAACGCGCGGGAAGGACCCTCAGGCGCTCCGTGGGGGTCGTTCCCGAGGCGGCTGAATCCGGGGAGGCGCATCCCTGGCTCAGCAGCGCTGTGTGTTGGCTCCTCCCCGGCAGATGAGAACGAGTGCCGGAGCAAGCCCGGCATCTGCCCCAACGGGCGCTGCGTGAACACGGCCGGCAGCTACCGCTGCGACTGCAACGAGGGCTTCGAAGCGTCCGCCTCGGGCACCGAGTGCATCGGTAACGCCCTGCGGGGTGTTTGGGAGCGGGGCAGGGCACGGGGAGCGGCTCCCTGCTGATATTTGGGGTATTGGTTGTTCCGTGGGAGTGCCCAGAGCGGCTTGGGTGGGGTTGGACGGGGTCTGGAGCAGCCTGGGGGCGGTGGGGGTGTCCCTGCCTGTAGAAGGAATGCTGTTCCCCTAACCCTGGCAGAAAGCCAATCCCCCATTCCCAGCCCCTTTCCTAGAAAAGGACCGTTCATTATCTGAGCTCTTCCTCTTTGCTCCCTGGGACCCCCATGCAATAAAAGGAGCTTTGAGAAAGGCAAAGAGCCTCTTTTGGCTCTTTTATCTGTTTATCTCAAGCACAGCTCGAGCTCTCTCTTGGTAAATAGCTCGGAGGGAGTAGCAGCTGACACAGCTGCCACCCCCCGGGGTGGGATTTAAGGTCCCTCCAGCCCATCCTGGCATTCTTTGCTCCTGAGCAAGAAAGTTGTGGGAGCATCACCTTAATCCAGCCCTGCTCCACCCCCCGCTGCTGGCACTGCCTCAGCTGCTGCACTTGTGTCCCTCTGTGTGCCCAGACACGCGGCAGGGCTTCTGCTTCACCGAGGTGCTGCAGACCATGTGCCAGATGTCCTCCACCAACCGCAACCTGCTCACCAAGTCCGAGTGCTGCTGCGGCGGCGGGCGCAGCTGGGGCCCCCAGTGCGAGCTCTGCCCCCTGCCCGGCACTGCCCACCACAAGAAGATGTGTCCCCACGGCCCTGGCTACTCCACGGATGGCAGAGGTGAGAGGGGCACGGGGAAAAGCCTCTGCAAAGCCCCCTGGCAGTGGGGTTGTGGGGAGAGGGCAGCCTCAGAGCAGCCCTTGCCTTGGGTTTTTTGGCTTAGCTTTAAGGATTCCCTCTGGCCTTCGAGGTTTAAGGATGGCAGTCTCATCACAGCTGTTATAAAAAGAGTGATTTATTAACAAAGGATGTAACAGGTGAAAGATCTTAATCAGAATTACTGATTGCTCAGGGTAAAATGGAAAGAAGTGCTGGTGGATTACAGCAGAACAGAAACTCTGCAGGTATCGAGGTGCTAAAGCTGGCAAGAGAAATAGAATTGATCAGGAGGCAAATGCGGATTAATTAACAGAGTCCTTCACTCAGCCTCCAGCCCTGCTCTGGGGAGAAGCCCCACACATTTCCAGGGAGCGTGCAGCACATTTCTGCTCTGTGAAAGTCCAGCCAGAACTCCAGTTTATCTTTGCAGCTCCCACTCTAGCAGAGGGATGTTTATTTAGTTGGGAGCTGGGTGCCAAAATAACTCTGAGACGTTTGTCCTGTTCGGGTTGGGTGATGTCAAACACCAGATAAGGTTTTTTTTGGGGGTGAGCACTGACAGCTCCTCCCTCCCTCCCTGCGCAGACATCGACGAGTGCAAGGTGCTGCCCAACCTGTGCAGGAACGGGCAGTGCATCAACAGCATCGGCTCCTTCCGCTGCCACTGCCGCCTGGGCTACACCCCGGACATCACGGGCACGGCCTGCCAGGGTGAGCCGGGCCGGGGGACGCCCCGAGAATCCCCCCGAAGGGTTTGACCCTGCCCTGAGCCGCCCTTCCCTCGGGGAGCCGCGGGGCTCTGCGTGGCCCCGCCCTGCTCCGGGCGGTTTCGCACCTCCGAGGCTTTGGTTAGCTCCTTAAAAAGGTTTAAATCCTTTAAAAGTTTTTTAAATCATTTAAAAATGAGCTCCTTGTTTTCCCCGAGCCCAGGAGTCACAGGAGCTGAGCTGAAATGTGGGAGCTGCCAGCCCTGCTCCAGGCAGCACAGCTGGTCCCACAGCCCTGCTGGGAATCCAGATGTTGGCCAAAAAGGCACCTCTGGAACCACAGCTCGCTGTCTCTCTGCAGGATTTATCCCAGATTTGTTGTGCTGGCTCCAGCCCAGCTGCTCCCCCAGGGTGAAAATGGGAATAAACACACCGGGAGTGCCAGAATCCGCGGGGATGTCTCACCCCGAGCCCAAACCCGGCATCACTCAGGAGGGGGCTGGGAGGGCCGGGGAGGGAGGGGACCCTGCCCAGCAGCACAGCCTGATGGGTTTTGTCCCTGGGGTGCAGATCTGGACGAGTGTAACCAGTCCCCAAAGCCCTGCAACTTCATCTGCAAGAACACCGAGGGCAGCTACCAGTGCTCGTGCCCCCGGGGCTACGTCCTGCAGGAGGATGGCAAAATCTGCAAAGGTACAGGGCAGCAGGAGGGGCAGGGGGCTGCCCCGGGGACAGGGGACACAGCAGAAAGGTGTGGGAGAGGTGGCACGCTGGGCTGGGGACCGGGTGTGACACTGCAGGTGTGTCTGTCAGGGAAAACGCTCCTGGTTCTTTGCTGGGGACTGCAGAGCTCAGAGCTGCACGTGCTGGCACTGCCACTGTCACCAGCCAGGCTGGGGCTGGCACTGCCACTGTCACCGGCCAGGCTGGCACTGCCACTGTCACCAGCCAGGCTGGGGCTGGCACTGCCACTGTCACCGGCCAGGCTGGGCTGGCACTGCCACTGTCACCAGCCAGGCTGGGGCTGGCACTGCCACTGTCACTAGCCAGGCTGTGCTGTGCCTGGCACTGTCACTGTCACCAGCCAGGCTGGGCTGGCACTGCCACTGTCACCAGCCAGGCTGGCACTGCCACTGTCACCGGCCAGGCTGGGCTGGCACTGCCACTGTCACCAGCCAGGCTGGCACTGCCACTGTCACCAGCCAGGCTGGGGCTGGCACTGCCACTGTCACTAGCCAGGCTGGCACTGCCACTGTCACCAGCCAGGCTGGGCTGTGCCTGGCACTGCCACTGTCACCAGCCAGGCTGGGGCTGG
This sequence comes from Luscinia luscinia, assembly GCA_034336685.1. Lineage (NCBI taxonomy): Eukaryota > Metazoa > Chordata > Aves > Passeriformes > Muscicapidae > Luscinia > Luscinia luscinia. Next base: position 914,318 of record CM067634.1, on the reverse strand, counting down.
CCCTGCCACTGTCACCAGCCAGGCTGGGCTGGGCTGGCACTGTCATTGTCACCAGCCAGGCTGGGGCTGGCACTGCCACTGTCACCAGCCAGGCTGGGCTGGCACTGCCACTGTCACCAGCCAGGCTGGGCTGGGCTGGCACTGTCATTGTCACCAGCCAGGCTGGGGCTGGCACTGCCACTGTCACCAGCCAGGCTGGGCTGGGCTGGCACTGCCACTGTCACCAGCCAGGTGGGCTGGCACTGCCACTGTCTCCAGCCAGGCTGGGGCTGGCACTGCCACTGTCACCAGCCAGGCTGGGCTGGCACTGTCACTGTCACCAGCCAGGCTGGCACTGCCACTGCCACCAGCCAGGCTGGGGCTGGCACTGTCACTGTCACCAGCCAGGCTGGGCTGGCACTGTCACTGTCATCAGCCAGGCTGGCACTGCCACTGCCACCAGCCAGGCTGGGGCTGGCACTGTCACTGTCACCAGCCAGGCTGGCACTGCCACTGTCACCAGCCAGGCTGGGGCTGGCACTGTCACTGTCACCAGCCAGGCTGGGCTGGCACTGCCACTGTCACCAGCCAGGCTGGGGCTGGCACTGGCACTGTCACCAGCCAGGCTGGGCTGGCACTGTCACTGTCACCAGCCAGGCTGGCACTGCCACTGCCACCAGCCAGGCTGGGGCTGGCACTGTCACTGTCACCAGCCAGGCTGGCACTGTCACTGTCACCAGCCAGGCTGGGGCTGGCACTGTCACTGTCACCAGCCAGGCTGGCACTGTCACTGTCACCAGCCAGGCTGGGGCTGGCACTGTCACTGTCACCAGCCAGGCTGGGCTGGCACTGCCACTGTCACCAGCCAGGCTGGGCTGTGCCTGCCACTGTCATTGTCACCAGCCAGGCTGGCACTGCCACTGTCACCAGCCAGGCTGGGCTGGCACTGCCACTGCCACTGTCACCAGCCAGGCTGGGCTGGCACTGTCACTGTCACCAGCCAGGCTGGGCTGGCACTGCCACCAGCCAGGCTGGGCTGGGCTGGCACTGTCATTGTCACCAGCCAGGCTGGGGCTGGCACTGCCACTGTCACCAGCCAGGCTGGGCTGTGCCTGGCACTGTCACCAGCCAGGCTGGGCTGTGCCTGGCACTGCCACTGTCACCAGCCAGGCTGGGCTGGCACTGTCACTGTCACCAGCCAGGCTGGGCTGGCACTGTCACCTCCCCCAGGGCTGAGGGGCCTGGCCTGAGGAGGAGGGGGAGCCTCGGGGGCTCTCTGGGGTTTGTGAGGGGCAGGAGAGGCAGGGGAACGTCTCTGCTCTCCCAGGTTGCCCCGAGCTGGGGAGGGTGTGTGCTCCTCCTGCGAGCACTTCAGGGCCCCTGTGACCCACAGGGACAAACCCAGAGCTTGTCCTTGTCCCCTCAGACCTGGACGAGTGCTCCACCAAGCAGCACAACTGCCAGTTCCTCTGTGTCAACGTCATCGGGGGCTTCAACTGCAAGTGTCCCCCCGGCTTCACCCAGCACCACTCGTCCTGCATTGGTGAGTGACAGCTCCTCACTGCACGGCTCAGCTGCAAAACTCACCTGCAAAACTCACCTGCAAAACTCACCTGCACAGCTCCTCACTGCACGGCTCAGCTGCACAGCTCAGCTGCACAGCTCCTCACTGCACAGCTCCTCACTGCACAGCTCCTCACTGCACGGCTCAGCTGCAAAACTCACCTGCAAAACTCACCTGCACAGCTCCTCACTGCGCAGCTCACCTGCACAAATCACCTGCACAGCTCCTCACTGCACAGCTCACCTGCACAAATCACCTGCACAGCTCCTCACTGCACAGCTCCTCACTGCACAGCTCACCTGCACAAATCACCTGCACAGCTCCTCACTGCACAGCTCCTCACTGCACAGCTCACCTGCACAGCTCCTCACCTGCACAGCTCACCTGCACAGCTCAGCTGCACAGCTCACCTGCACAGCTCCTCACTGCACAGCTCACCTGCACAGCTCACCTGCACAGCTCACCTGCACAGCTCCCCTGCACAAATCACCTGCAAAACTCACCTGCACAGCTCACCTGCACAGCTCCTCACTGCACGGCTCAGCTGCACAGCTCACCTGCACAAATCACCTGCACAGCTCCTCACCTGCACAGCTCCTCACCTGCACAGCTCACCTGCACAGCTCACCTGCACAAATCACCTGCACAGCTCACCTGCACAGCTCCTCACTGCACAGCTCACCTGCAAACTCACCTGCACAGCTCCTCACTGCACAGCTCACCTGCACAGTTCCTCACTGCACAGCTCACCTGCACAGCTCCTCACTGCACAGCTCACCTGCACAGCTCACCTGCACAGCTCACCTGCACAGCTCACCTGCACAGCTCAGCTGCACAAATCACCTGCACAACTCACCTGCACAGCTCCTCACTGCACAGCTCCTCACTGCACAGCTCACCTGCACAAATCACCTGCAAAACTCACCTGCACAACTCACCTGCACAACTCACCTGCACAAATCACCTGCACAAATCACCTGCACAGCTCACCTGGATGGATTTCAGGTGGTCAGGGATGGATTTCAGGTGGTTAGTTGTGGATTTTCAGGTGGTCAGGGGTTGATTTCAGCTGGTCAGGGATGGATTCCAGGGTGTCAGAGGTGAATTTCCAGGTGGTCAGGGGTGGATTTCAGGTGGTCAGTTGTGGATTTTCAGGTGGTCAGGGTGGATTTCCTGGGTGTCAGGGGTGGATTTCAGGTGATCAGGAATGGATTTTCAGGTGGTCAGGGATGGATTCCAGGTGGTCAGGGGTGGATTCCAGGTGATCAGGAATGGATTTCAGGTGATCAGGAATGGATTTTCAGGTGATCAGGAATGGATTTTCAGGTGGTCAGGGATGGATTCCAGGTGGTCAGGGATGGATTCCAGGTAATCAGTGATGGATTTCAGGGTGTCATTTGTGGATTCCAGGTGGTCAGGGGTGGATTCCAAGTGGTCAGTTGTGGATTCCAGGTGATCAGGAATGGATTTCAGGTGATCAGGAATGGATTTTCAGGTGGTCAGGGATGGATTTCAGGTGGTCAGAGATGGATTCCAGCTGGTCAGGGATGGATTCCAGGTGGTCAGGGGTGGATTCCAGGTAATCAGGGATGGATTTCAGGGTGTCAGGGATGGATTTCAGGTGGCCAGATGTGGATTTCAGCTGGTCAGTTGTGGATTTTCAGCTGGTCAGGGATGGATTTTCAGTTGGTCAGGGATGGATTTTCAGGTGGCCAGTTGTGGATTTCAGGTGGTCAGTTGTGGATTCCAGGTGGTCAGGGGTGGATTTCAGGTGGCCAGATGTGGATTTCAGCTGGTCAGTTGTGGATTTTCAGCTGGTCAGGGATGGATTTTCAGGTGGTCAGGGATGGATTTCAGGTGGCCAGATGTGGATTTCAGGTGGTGTTTTGCAGACAACAACGAGTGCACAGCCCAGCCCTCGCTGTGCGGGGCCAAGGGGCAGTGCCTGAACACCCCGGGCAGCTACAACTGCGAGTGCCAGAAGGGATTCTCCCTGGACAGCTCCGGCCTCAACTGTGAAGGTGGGTCTGGGCTCTGGCTCTGGGCTTGGGCTCTGGGCTCTGGGGCTCCCCCAGGCCCCGCAGAGCCTCAGGCCAGATGGGGTTCGGGAGGGGTGTGGGCAGTGCTGCAGGGCCAGGGTGGGGTTGTTGGGGTGATGGGCCCTTGGGGGAGGGAATGGTCCCAAATTCCACCAGGAGAGAGCTCAGCCTGAGGCAGAGCAGAGCTGGGGACAGCCCAGGCCTGGCCTGGAACAGGGACCAGCCTGGGACTGACCTGGAACTGGGACAGCCTGGGACTGACTTGGATCAGGGACAGCCCAGGCCTGACATGGAACTGGGACAGCCCAGGACTGACATGGAACTGGGACCAACCCAGGCCTGACATGGAACTGGGACAGCCCAGGACTGACCTGGATCAGAGACCAGCCCAGGACTGACATGGAACTGGGACAACCCAGGCCTGACCTGGAACTGGGACCAGCCCAGGCCTGGCCTGGATCAGAGACCAGCCCTGACCTGAACCTGGATCAGGGACCAGCCCAGGCCTGGCCTGGAACTGGGACCAGCCCAGGACTGACCTGGATCAGGGAGAGCCTGGGACTGACCTGGAACTGGGACCAACCCAGGCCTGGCCTGGAACTGGGACAGCCCAGGCCTGACATGGATCAGGGACAGCCCAGGACTGACCTGGATCAGGGACAGCCCAGGCCTGGCCTGGAACTGGGACCAACCCAGGACTGACATGGATCAAGGACCAGCCCAGCAGGGGTGTCTGGGGGTGTCTCAGCTCCAGAATTGAGGTGTCCCTGCAGAGCCAGAATGGGGCACAGGAGCAGCCTGGAGGGTGCCAGGAGGGTCCCTGGGCCCAGGACAGGGACAGGGCACAGGGGACAGGGGGCAGTGTCTCAGCTCCTGCTGTCCCTGAGCCCAGGACAGGGGACAGTGACAGGGTACAGGGCAGTGTGTCACCCCTGTGTCCCTGAGCCCAGGACAGGACAGTGTGTCACCCCTGCTGTCCCTGAGCTCAGGACAGGGGCAGTGACAGTGACAGGGGACAGGGGACAGGGGCAGTGTGTCACCCCTGTGTCCCTGAGCCCAGGACAGGGTACAGGGGCAGTGTGTCACCCCCGTGTCCCCGCAGATGTGGACGAGTGTGACGGGAACCACCGGTGCCAGCACGGCTGCCAGAACGTGCTCGGGGGTTACCGCTGCGGCTGCCCCCAGGGCTACGTGCAGCACTACCAGTGGAACCAGTGCGTGGGTGAGTGGGGGCACGGGGCGGGGTCCCTGCTGGGGGGCCGTGCCTGGGGTGTGTCCTGTGCCTGTGGGGTGTGTCCTGAACTTTTGGGGTGTGTCCTGTACCTGTGGGGTGTGTCCTGAACCTTTGGGGTGTGTCCTGTACCTGTGGGTGTGTCCTGAACCTTTGGGGTGTGTCCTGTACCTGTGGGGTGTGTCCTGTACCTGTGGGGTGTGTCCTGTGCCTGTGGGGTGCATTCTGTGGGGTGTATCCTGTACCTCTGGGAGGCATCCCGTACTTTGGGGTGTGTCCTGTACCTGTGGGGTGTCCTGTACCTGTGGGGGCCATACCTGTGGGGTGTGTCCTGTACCTGTGGGGTGCATTCTGTGGGTGTATCCTGTACCTCTGGGATGTATCCCCATACTTTGGGGTGCATTCTGTACCTGTGGGGTGTATCCTGTACCTGTGGGACTTACCCTGTACCTGTGGGGTGCATTCTGTGGGGTGTATCCTGTACCTCTGGGAGGGATCCCATACCTGTGGGATGTATCCTGTACATATGGGGTGTATCCTGTACCTGTGGGGTGCATTCTGTAGGATGTATCCTGTACCTGTGGGAGAGATCCCATATCTGTGGGATGTATCCCATACCTGTGAGATGTATCCTGTACCCTTAAGGTGCATTCTGTGGATGTATCCTGTACCTGTGGGATGTATCCCATACTTTGGGGTGCATCCTGTACACATGGGGTGCATCCTGTACCTGTGGGAGGTATCCTGTTCCTATGGGATGTATCCCATACCTGTGGGGTGTGTCCTGTGGGATGTATCCTGTTCCTATGGCGTGTATCCTGTACCTTTGGGATGTGTCCTGTACCTGTGGGAGTTACCCTGTACCTGTGGGATGTATCCTGTACCTGTGGGGTGCATTCTGTACCTGTGGGATGTATTCTGTACCTGATGTATCCTGTACCCCGTGCTGTGGGATGTATCCCATACCTGTGGGATGTATCCCATACTTTGGGGTGCATCCTGTACCTGTGGGATGTATCCTGTACCTGTGGGATGTATTCTGTACCTGATGTATCCTGTACCCTGTGCTGTGGGATGTATCCCATACCTGTGGGATGTATCCCATACTTTGGGGTGCATCCTGTACCTGTGGGATGTATCCTGTACCTGTGGCAGTTACCCTGTGCTGTGGGGTGTATTCCATACCTGTGTGAGCTCCCCGGTGCTGTGTGGGTTCCCCTGTACCTGTGGGGTGTATCCCATACCTGTGTGAGCTCCCCTGTGCTGTGTGAGTTCCCCTGTGCTGTGTGAGCTCCCCGGTGCTGTGTGGGTTCCCCTGTGCTCTGTGGGTTCCCCTGTACCTTTGGGGTGTATCCCATACCTGTGTGAGTTCCCCGGTGCTGTGGGGTGTATCCCATACCTGTGTGAGTTCCCCGGTGCTGTGTGGGTTCCCCGGTGCTGTGTGAGTTCCCCGGTGCTGTGTAGGTTCCCCTGGGCTGTGGGGTGTATCCCATACCTGTGTGGGTTCCCCGGTGCTGTGTGAGTTCCCGGTGCTGTGTGGGTTCCCCTGTGCTGTGTGAGCTCCCCTGTGCTGTGTGGGTTCCCCGGTGCTGTGTGAGCTCCCCGGTGCTGTGGGGGACACCCCATCACTCCGTGACCCCACCACCCCCGTCCCCCACCCCCGCAGACGAGAACGAGTGCTCCAGCCCCTCTGCCTGCGGCTCTGCCTCCTGCTACAACACCCTGGGCAGCTTCAAGTGCGTCTGTCCCTCGGGCTTCGACTTCGACCAGGCCTTCGGGGGCTGCCAGGACGTGGACGAGTGCTCGGCCGGGGCAGCCCCTGCAGCTACGGCTGCTCCAACACGGACGGGGGCTACCTGTGCGGCTGCCCGGGGGGCTACTTCAGGGCGGGGCAGGGGTAAGGGGCCACTCCCGGGGGCGGGGCAGGGGTAAGGGACACTCCCTGGGAATGGGGGGCAGGGGTAGGGGACACTCCCAGCCGGGAACGGGGCAGGGGTAAGGGGACACTCCTTGGGAATGGGGGCTACCTGTGTGGCTGCCTGGGGCTACTTCAGGGCGGGGCAGGGGTAAGGGGCCACCCCTGGGAATGGGGGCAGGGGTAGGGGACACTCCCTGGGAATGGGGCAGGGGTAAGGGCCACACCCAGGGAATGAGGGCTACCTGTGCGGCTGCCCGGGGGCTACTTCAGGGCGGGGGCAGGGGTAGAGGCCACACCCGGGGCGGGGGCAGGGGTAAGGGACACACCCCGGGGGTGGGGGGCTATTTCAGGGCAGGGACACACCCGGGGGTGGGGCAGGGGTAAGGGGCCACACCCAGGGATGGGGGCAGGGGTAAGGGGCCACACCCCGGGGAATGGGGCAGGGGTAAGGGGACACTCCCTGGGGTGGGGCAGGGGTAAGGGACACTCCCTGGGGTGGGGCAGGGGTAAGGGGCCACACCCTGGGAATGAGGGTTACCTGTGCGGCTGCCTGGGGGCTACTTCCAGGGCGGGGCAGGGTAAGGGGACACTCCCTGGGAATGGGGCAGGGGTAAAGGGGACACTCCCTGGGGATGGGGCAGGGGTAAGGGGCCACTCCCTGGGAATGGGGGACAGGGTAAGGGGCCACTCCCCACTGGGAATTCCAGGGAAATTCGACACAGGGAGTTGTCAGCTGCTCCTGCCCGTGCCAAGCTGCTTCTCCTGCCCTGTTGCCCAGGGTTCTTGGGTGGGGACATTTCTGTTTCCCTTGGGTCCATGGGTGGTGACATTTCCCTTAGGTCCCTGGTTGGGGACATTTCCCTTGGGTTCAGGAATGGGGACATTTCCCTTGAGTCCATGGGTGGGGACATTTCCATTTTTCTTGGGATCATGGATGGACACATTTCCCTTGGGTCCATGAGTGATGGCATTTCCATTTCCCTTCGGTCCATGGAAGGTGACATTTCCACTTCCCTTGGGATCATAGACTGGTGTTGGGGAGGATGTGGACATTTCCATTTCCTTGGGTCCATGCGTGGTGACATTTCCACTTCCCTCGTGGCTCTGAGCTCTCTCTGCTCTCGTGCCCCCAGGCACTGCATCTCTGGTTTGGGCTTTGGGAAGGGTCCCTACCTGCCTGCTCCCCAGGAGGAGGATGAGGAGAACCTGCTGTCCCCCGAGACCTGCTACGAGTGCAAGATCAACGGGTTCCCAAGCGGGGCCGGCAGCGGCGCAGCACCAACGGCACCGAGGGGCTGCAGGTGAGGGGGGGCGGGGGGGGCGGGGAGGGGCCGAGGGGGGGCGGGGAGGGGCCGGGGGCGGGAGGGGCCAGGTGAGGCACCAGGTGAGGGACCAGGGAGGGACCAGGTGAGGGGCTAGGTGAGGGGCTCCAGGTGAGGGGCTCCAGGTGAGGCACCAGATGAGGGACTAGGGGAGGGACCAGGTGAGGGACCCAGGTGAGACACCAAGTGAGGCCCCAGGTGAGGCACCAGGTGAGGGACCAGGTGAGGGGCCAGGTGAGGCATCAGGTGAGGCACCAGGGAGGCACCAGGTGAGGCCCCAGGTGAGGGACCAGGTGAAGGGCCAGGTGAGGCATCAGGTGAGGCACCAGGTGAGAGGCCAGGTGAGGGACCAGGTGAGGGACCAGGTGAGAGGCCAGGTGAGGCATCAGGTGAGGCACCAGGTGAGGCACCAGGTGAGGGACCAGGTGAGAGGCCAGGTGAGGCATCAGGTGAGGCCCCAGGTGAGGGGCCAGGTGAGGGACCAGGAGGGGCCAGGTGAGGCCCCAGGTGAGACACAGGTGAGGCCCCAGGTGAGGGGCCAGGTGAGGGACCAGGGAGGGGCCAGGTGAGGGGCCAGGTGAGGACCAGGGAGGCCCCAGGTGAGGCCCCAGGTGAGAGACCAGGTGAGGGACCAGGGAGGGACCAGGTGAGGGGCCAGGTGAGGCCCCAGGTGAGACACCAGGTGAGGCCCCAGGTGAGGCCCCAGGGGCAGGGCAGCAGCTGGATCCCTGCAGCAGCAGGGCCTGCAGTGGGTCCCATCCCCTCGGTGCAGGCAGAGCCAGCAGCTCATCCAGGTTTGGCATCCCCAGACCCCCCCAGACCCACATTTCCCATCCCTGGAGTGCCCTGGACAGGGCTTGGAGCTCCCTGGGTGCTGGAGGTGTCCCAAGGGGTTTAACAAGGCTGTTTAAGGCCCTTTCAACCCAAACCATTCCAGAGGAGTTCTGCCCTCTGTGCAAAACTCTCCTGGGAATTTCACAGCCCAGGGCAGCAGAGATCGTTTCAGGGCTTGGAATGGGAATGGTCCTGAAGTTGCTGATTCCCCCCGGGGTGAGGGCTGCGTGCTGGGAGTTCAGTGCCAGGGGCACAACCAGGACACCAGGAAACCCAAAGCTGTTGCTCCCCAGAGTTGGTTTGGGGTTGACTTTCCCTGCATCAAACCCACCTTCCCCTTCCCCTGAGGTTTCCCTGATTTGAGACTGAATTTCCCTAAATCAAACCCTGATTTGGGGCTGAATTTCCCTAAATCAGACCCTGATTTGGGGCTGAATTTCCCCAAACCAAACTCACCTTCCCTTGAGCTTTCTCTGATTTGGGGCTGAATTTTATTAAATCAAACCCTGATTTGAGGCTGAATTTCTCTGAACCAAACCCTGATTTTGGGGCTGAATTTCCCTAAATCAAACCCACCTTCCCCTGAGCTTTCTCTAATTTTGGGGCTGAATTTCCCTGAACCAAACCCTGATTTTGGGGCTGACTTTCCCTAAATCAAACCCTGATTTGAGGCTGAATTTCCCAAATCAAACCCTGATTTTGGGGCTGAATTTCAGTGAATTAAACCCTGATTTGGGGCTGAATTTCCCTAAATCAAACCCACCTTCCCTGAGCATTCCATGATTTTGGGGCTGAATTTCCCTGAACCAAACCCTGATTTGGGGGCTGAATTTCCCTAAGTCAAACCCTGATTTTGGGGCTGAATTTCCCCAAATCAAACCCCCCTTCCCCTGAGCTTTCTCCGATTTTGGGCCTGAATTTCCCTGAACCAAACCCACCTTCCCCTGAGCTTTCCATGATTTTGGGGCTGAGTTTCCCTGAACCAAACCCTGATTTTGGGGCTGAATTTCCCTATGTCAAACCCTGATTTTGGGGCTGAATTTCCCCAAACCAAACCCCCTTCCCTGAGCTTTCTCTAATTTTGGGGCTGAATTTCCCCAAACCAAACTCACCTTTCCCTGAGTTTTCTCACATTTGGGACTGAATTTCCCTGAACCAAACCCACCTTCCCCTGAGCTTTCCATGATTTTGGGGCTGAATTTCCCTATGTCAAACCCTGATTTTGAGGCTGAATTTCCTAAATCAGACCTTGATTTTGAGACTGAATTTTCCTGAACCAAACCCCCTTCCCTGAGCTTTCCATGATTTTGGGGCTGAATTTCCCTGAACCAAACCCTGATTTTGGGGCTGAATTTCCCTGAACCAAACCCCCTTCCCTGAGCTTTCTCCGATTTTGGGGCTGAATTTCCCTGAACCAAACCCTGATTCTGGGGCTGAATTTCATTAAATCAAACCCTGATTTGAGGCTGAATTTCTGTGAACCAAACCCTGATTTTGGGGCTGAAATTCCCCAAACCAAACCCACCTTCCCCTGAGCTTTCTCCGATTTTAGGACTGAATTTCCCCAAACCAAACCCTGATTTTGGGGCTGAATTTCCCTAAATCAAACCCACCTTCCCCTGAGCTTTCTCCTATTTTAGGACTGAATTTCCCCAAACCAAACCCCTTCCCCTGAATGATTCGGGGCCGAATCTCCCCAACCCCCCCCCCTCTCTCCCCTCCCCCGCTGCCGCTGACCCCTCCCGCCCCCGCAGGTGAACCTGGCCAGCGTGGACGTGGATTCTCCGCTGTGGATGGCGCTGAACGTGTCGGAGCTGGCGCGGCAGGAGCACATCCTGGAGCTGCTGCCGGCGCTGGAGCCGCTGGAGCGCCGCGTGCGCTACAGCATCGCGCAGGGCAACGAGCGGGGGCTGTTCCGCATCCACCACAAGCACGGGCTCAGCTTCCTGCACCTGGCCCGCAAGAAAATCCTGCCGGGCACCTACTGGCTGGAGATCGTCAGCGTGGCGCTGCCCCGCCGCGGGGAACTGCACAAACTGGCGGCCGGCGAGCAGCCCGAGCCCTCCGGGGAGCTGGGCCAGGCGCTGAGGATGAAGCTGCAGCTCCAGCTCTACTAAAGGCACCAGAGCCCCCAGTCCCAGCCGGCAGCCCCTCCCCTGCCCCCGCCCCCGCCCCCGCCACCGCCCCCGGCACAGCCGCGGGCTCCTCTCCTGCCAGCGCCGCCAGGACAGCCCGGGGAGTGTCACCTCGGGGTGAGCCACTGCCCGGGAGTGTCACCTTGGGGTGAGCCACAGCCCGGGAGTGTCCACAGCCCGGGAGTGTCACCTTGGGGTCAGTCACAGCCCGGGAGTGTCACCTTGGGGTCAGTCACAGCCCGGGAGTGTCACCTTGGGGTGAGCCACAGCCTGGGGAGTGTCACCTGGGGTGAGCCACAGCCGGGAGTGTCACCTCGGGGTGAGCCACTGCCCGGGGAGTGTCCCACAGCCCGGGGAGTGTCACCTTGGGGTGAGCCACAGCCCGGGGAGTGTCACCTCGGGGTGAGCCACAGCCCGGGAGTGTCCCACAGCCCGGGGAGTGTCACCTTGGGGTCAGCCACAGCCCGGGGAGTGTCACCTTGGGGTGAGCCACAGCCCGGGAGTGTCCCACAGCCTGGGAGTGTCACCTCGGGGTGAGCCACAGCCCGGGGAGTGTCCCACAGCCTGGGGAGTGTCACCTCGGGGTGAGCCACAGCCCGGGGAGTGTCCCACAGCCTGGGAGTGTCACCTTGGGGTGAGCCACAGCCCGGGGAGTGTCCCACAGCCCGGGGAGTGTCACTTTGGGGTGAGCCACAGCCCGGGAGTGTCACCTCGGGGTGAGCCACAGCCCGGGGAGTGTCCCACAGCCCGGGGAGTGTCACCTTGGGGTCAGTCACTGCCCGGGGAGTGTCACCTCGGGGTGAGCCACAGCCCGGGAGTGTCCCACAGCCCGGGGAGTGTCACTTTGGGGTGAGCCACAGCCCGGGGAGTGTCCCACAACCCGGGAGTGTCACCTTGGGGTCAGTCACAGCCTGGGAGTGTCCCACAGCCCGGGAGTGTCCCACAGCCCGGGAGTGTCACTTTGGGGTGAGCCACAGCCCGGGAGTGTCCCACAGCCCGGGAGTGTCACCTTGGGGTGACCCACAGCCCGGGGAGTGTCACCTCGGGGTGAGCCACAGCCTGGGGAGTGTCACCTTGGGGTGAGCCACAGCCTGGGAGTGTCCCACAGCCCGGGGAGTGTCACCTTGGGGTGAGCCACAGCCCGGGGAGTGTCACCTTGGGGTGAGCCACAGCCCGGGGAGTGTCCCACAGCCCGGGGAGTGTCACCTTGGGGTCAGTCACTGCCCGGGGAGTGTCACCTCGGGGTGACCCACAGCCCGGGGAGTGTCACCTCGGGGTGACCCACAGCCCGGGAGTGTCCCACAGCCCGGGGAGTGTCACCTCGGGGTGAGCCACAGCCCGGGGAGTGTCACCTTGGGGTCAGTCACTGCCTGGGGAGTGTCCCACAGCCCGGGAGTGTCACCTTGGGGTCAGTCACAGCCTGGGGAGTGTCCCACAGCCCAGGGAGTGTCACCTCGGGGTCAGCCACTGCCTGGGGAAATGTCCTTTGGGGTCACTCACAGCCCGGACATCGAGGGGAAATGTCCTTTGGGATCAGCCAGGGGAGTGTCAGTTTGGGATCAGCGTGGGGAGTGTCCTGTGGGATCAGCCCCCTCTGGGGATGCTCTGCTCTGCTCTGGGGTGCCTGAGCTGAGCCCAAAAGGTGCTCCTTCCCGGGATAAAGAGTGCTGATTCCCAGAAAAAAATGGTGCTGATTCCTGGGATAAAAAGGTGCTCCTTCCCGGGAAAAAAAAAGGTGCTGATTCCCAGGATAAAAGTGCCCATTCCTGGGATCAATGGTGCTCATTCCCAAGAAAAACAAGGTGCTCATTCCCAGGATAAGAGATGCTCATTCCAAGGATAAAAATTGCTCATTCCAGGGATAAAAGGTGCTCATTCCCTGATAAAAGGTGCTCATTCCCGGGATGAAAATTGCTCATTCCCGGGATAGAAATTGCTCATTCCCGGGATAAGAGGTGCCCATTCCCGGGATAAAAATTGCTCATTCCCGGATAAAAGGTGCTGATTCCCGGGATAGAAATTGCCCATTCCCAGGATAAAAGGTGCTGATTCCCGGGATAAGAGGTGCTCATTCCCTGATAAAAGATGCTGATTCCAAGGATAAAAATTGCTCATTCCCGGGATAAAAAGGTGCTGATTCCCTGATAAAAGATGCTCATTCCTGGGATAGAAATTGCTCATTCCCAGGATAAAAGGTGCTGATTCCCGGGATAAGAGGTGCCCATTCCCGGGATAGAAATTGCTCATTCCCGGGATAGAAATTGCTCATTCCCGGGATAAGAGGTGCCCATTCCCGGGATAAAAGGTGCTGATTCCCTGATAAAAGGTGCTGATTCCCGGGACAGAAATTGCCCATCCCGGGATAAATTCCCCGTTCCTCCCGCCCAGCTGAGGTGGTGCTGGTTCCGTTCTGCACTGTGCCCACCCACCCTCCCGTATTTATGGACAGCCACCAAAGGAGAGCTCCCGGTGCTGTCAGGAGAGCATTTTCCTGTAACTTTTGGTTTTTTTGGGGGTGGGAATTCCTCCTGCTTCGCTGCCGCAGGGGTGGGGGATGTGTGTGTTTACTGTATCGGGGCTCCGGGCAAACTTGAAAACTTCAAAGCAGCTCCAGACTCTGGATTTTACAAGAGTCCCAGAGCTTGTGACAGGATGGGTGGCCTGATGTTTGGGATTGTTTTTTTAGTTTTGGTTGTTTTTTTTTATTATTATTATGTTTGGTTCTGTTTGTTTTTATTTTTTTCCAACAGGTGCTTTTTTTTTTTAAAAAAAAAAACCAAAATCCAAAAAGTATTATTAATAATAATAAATTAGCAGAGCTGGGTTTGTGTGTGTGTGTTGAGCCAAAGTCTCAAAGCTCAAGGTTTCCTCTCCTCCTCTCTGGTGTGGTGTTTTGGTTTGGTTTTTTTTATTTTATTTTTTTTTTATAGTGACATTTCTTGCTGGTTGTTTTTTTTTGGGGGGGGGGCGGGAAAGTGTTAAAACCCCAAACCTGTGCCCCTTGTCCCGCACAGAGAGGTGGCTCTTTGTGGAATTCCTTTTTTGTATCAGAAGCAACGGCAACAATAAAATTATTTTGGGTTAAGTGGGGCCGTGTGTTTGTGTGGGCACGGACCGGGGGGGCAGGGACCCCACCTGGAGCATCCCTGGGATTGTGCGGCCTGGAGAAGCTCCAGGACAGGACCCGGGATGGCTCCAAACTGGGACGGGAATCTGGGCGGGATGTTGGGAATTAATTCCGGGCTGGGGTGGAATTCCCGGATTTGCTGGATCCCGGGTCTGTCCAAGGCCGGGCGGGACTCCTGGGACAGGGGAGGCGTCCCCGTGGCCGGGGGGCTCCGGTGGGCGAGTCCAGCCCGGACGCTCCTCCCAGGACGATATTCCCGATTTTGGGGAGCTGTTCCCGGAGCCCGGGGCCAGCAGAGGGCGGGAGGGACTGCGACACCCGCGGCCGGGAGGGGACGGGAGAGAGGGGACAGCACCGGGGAGAGAGGGGACGGGACCGGGAGAGAGAGGGGAGAGAACCGGAGAGAGGGGACAGAACCGGGAGAGAGGGGACAGTACCGGAGAGAGGGGACAGCACCGGGAGAGAGGGGAGAGAACCGGAGAGAGGGGACAGGACCGGAGAGAGAGGGGACAGCACCGGAGAGAGGGGACAGAACCGGGAGAGAGGGGACAGCACCGGGAGAGAGAGGGACGGGACCGGAGAGAGGGACAGAACCGGAGAGAGGGACAGGACCGGGAGAGAGAGGGGACAGCACCGGAGAGAGGGGACAGAACCGGGAGAGAGAGGAGAGCACCGGAGAGAGGGGACAGAACCGGGAGAGAGAGGGACAGAACCGGAGAGAGAGGGACAGCACCGGGAGAGAGGGGACAGAACCGGAGAGAGGGGACAGAACCGGAGAGAGGGGACAGAACCGGAGAGAGGGACAGGACCGGGAGAGGGGACAGAACCGGAGAGAGAGGGACAGCACCGGACAGAGGGGACAGCACCGGAGAGAGGGGACAGCACCGGGAGAGAGGGGACAGCACCGGGAGAGAGAGGGACAGCACCGGCAGAGGGGACAGCACCGGAGAGAGGGGACGGGACCGGAGAGAGGGGACAGAACCGGAGAGAGGGACAGCACCCGAGAGAGAGGGGACAGCACCGGAAAGAGAGAGGGACAGAACCGGACAGAGGGACAGCACCGGAGAGAGGGGACAGCACCGGAAAGAGAGGGGACAGCACCGGAGAGAGGGACGGCACCGGAAAGAGAGAGGGACAGAACCGGAGAGAGAGGGACAGCACCGGGAGAGAGGGGACAGCACCGGAGAGAGGGACAGCACCGGGAGAGAGAGGACAGCACCGGGAGCGGGGACAGCACCGGGAGAGAGGGGACAGCACCGGAGAGAGGGGACAGCACCGGGAGAGGGACAGAACCCCGAGCGGGGACAGCACCGGAAAAGGGACAGAACCGGGAGCTGGGACAGCACCGGCACCGGGAGCGGCGCTGGCAGGTCCGGGACTGTCGCTGCAGCCGCCCCGCGGTCGGGGCGGGATTTGCGGGACCCGGCGGGACAGGAGCGGCCGGGCGGGTGCCCCGGTCCCCGCGGTCGCTGCGGATTTTTGGGCTCCGGTTCCCGGCCCGCGCGCCAGCAGCGACAGGAGCCGGCTGGGGTTGGCACGGTGCGGCTTTATTTCCAATCCCTGCCACAACCCACGGCCGCCCGCGAGCCCCGCGTGGATCCCGTGGAGCCTCTCCCGGGGGTTTTGCGCCCCCCGTGACCCGCCCCGGTGTCCCCAGGTGGGCGGGGGGCGCTCAGGGCTGCCCCTCCCCCATTGTCACCATCGGGCGGGGACAGCGGCACAAGCGGGGGCTGCGCGCGGGGGGGTCTCCACCCCCACCCCTCATTTTTTTGGGGAGGAACAAAGCCAGCACTCGGGTGTGGTGCCGAGGAACCCCGGACGGACACAGCTCAGCCACAGACACACGGACACGCGCGGGAGCACGGGCAGCGCTCGGGGGGCGCGGGGGGCGCAGCTCGGGCCCGGGACCCGCGGGCCGGGGGCAGGTCCCGCCATGCCCCGGCCCGGCCCGGGGGGCTCCAGGGGCAGCGGGGTCCTGTCCAGCCCCGGCCAGGAGAAACCAGAAGTGCTTAGAAAAGAGAGAAACCCCCGGAAAACCTCCCCGGGCCTGAGCCCCCCTGCCCGGAGCATCCCTGGGGGTGACCCCGAGGAGGGAGCGGGGCTGGGGACAGCAGAGGGGGCAGCCCCGAGCCCACCCACCCTGGGGCTGCTCTGACCCCACCCTGGGGTGCCCAGAGCCCACCCTGGGATGCCCAGAGCCACCCTAGGGCTGAGCCCACCCACCCTGGGGCTGCTCCAAGCCCACCCTGGAGCTGTCCCGAGCCCACCCTGGGGCTGAGCCCACCCACCCTGGGGCTGCTTCGAGCGACCCTCGGGCTGAGCCCACCCTGGGGCTGTTCCGACCCCACCCTGGGGTGCCTCAAGCCCACCCTGGGGGCTACCCAGAGCTCACCCACCCTGGGGCTGAGCCCACCCTGGGGTGCCCGAGCGACCCTCGAGCTGAGCTCACCCTGGGGCTGCCCTGAGCCCACCCTGGAGAGCCCCAGAGCCACCCTGGGGCTGCCCGAACGACCCTGGGGTTTCCTGAACCCACCCTGGGGCTGAGCCCACCCTGGGGTGCCCAGAGCCACCGTGGGGTGCCCCGAGCCCACCCGGGGGC
Source organism: Luscinia luscinia (assembly GCA_034336685.1). Lineage (NCBI taxonomy): Eukaryota > Metazoa > Chordata > Aves > Passeriformes > Muscicapidae > Luscinia > Luscinia luscinia. Next base: position 897,570 of record CM067634.1, on the reverse strand, counting down.
TGTCCCGGCCCCGCCCCGGGCTGCCCGAGCCCCCCGCCCTCACACCAGCGCGTAGTCGAACTGGCCCCGCTCCAAGCCCTCCTTGTGGTCCGTCCAGGAGGAGGCGGGCATGCGGCTGTAGGGGTCCAGCAGGATGCGGAAGCAGCGCACCATGAGCATCACCAGGAACACCAGCAGGAAGATGACGAAGGCAAACACGGTTTTCTGCTCGGCGTCCATGCCCGCGGCGCCGGCGGGGTGCTCCACCAGGGACGGGGAGAGCAGTTCATAGTCCATGGTGGACGCATCATTCATGGCAGAGGCGGGGCGCTCCGGGGCACGGCGGGGGCAGGGCACGAACTCCAGCCCAGGCGCCGCGGAAAGCGCCTATTCCATGGGCCACCCCTCGGGACCGGCTCCTGGCCGAGCACAGAGCTCCTGGGGGGGACAGAGACCGTGAGGGAGCAGGAACTGGCGTGGGAGAGATGGTGAGGGAGGAGAGAATTGGCGTGGGAGAGATGTGAGGGACAGAGAATTGGCGTGGGAGAGATGTGAGGGAGAGAGAATTGGCGTGGGAGAGATGTGAGGGAGAGAGAATTGGATATGGGAGAGATGTGAGGGAGAGAGAATTGGTGGGAGAGATGTGAGGAGAGAGAATTGGATATGGGAGAGATGTGAGGGAGAGAGAATTGGCGTGGGAGAGATGTGAGGGAGAGAGAACTGGATATGGGAGAGATGGTGAGGGATGGAGAAGTGGATATGGGAGAGATGGTGAAGGAGGGAGAATTGGATATGGGCATGGGAGAGATGGTAAAGCAGGAGGAATTGGCATGGGAGAGATGGTGAGGGATGGAGAATTGGGTATGGGAGAGATGGTGAGGGAGGGAGAATTGGATATGGGGAAAGCTGAGGTGGTGGGGGAGGAGGAATTGGCGTGGGAGAGATGGTGAGGAGGGAGAATTGGAAATGGGAGAGATGGTGAGGGAGGAGAATTGACCACAGGGAAAGCTGAGATGCTGAGGGAGCAGGAACTGGCATGGGAGAGATGGTGAGGGAGGGAGAATTGGAAATGGGCATGGGAGAGATGGTAAAGGAGAAGGAATTGGCCACAGGGAAGGCAGAGATGGTGGGGGAGCAGGAATTGGCGTGGGAGAGATGGTAAAGCAGGAGGAATTGGCATGGGAGAGATGGTGAGGGAGGAGAATTGGAAATGGGAGAGATGGTGAGGGATGGAGAATTGGATATGGGAGAGATGGTGAGGGATGGAGAATTGGCCACAGGGAAAGCTGAGATGCTGAGGGAGCAGGAACTGGCATGGGAGAGATGGTAAAGTAGAAGGAATTTGCCACAGGAAGAGCAGAGATGGTGAGGGAGCAGGAATTGGCGTGGGAGAGATGGTGAGGGAGGGAGAATTGGCTATGGGAGAGATGGTGGGGAGCAGGAATCGCGTGTGGGGGAAGCAGAGAGTGTGAGGGAGGAGAACTGGATGTGGAAAAACAGATGGTGAAGGAAGGAGAAGGAATTGGATGTGGGGACAGCAGAGAGGGAGGAGGAGAAATCGGCTCTGGGATGCAGCAGCAGGCACAGGGAGGGCTGGGAGGCTCACAGGGAGGGCTGGGAGGCTCACGGGGAATTTGGGATTTTTTGGCAGGCTCGGGAAGCCGCAGATGGGGCTCAGGGTGGGTGCCTGCCCGGGCCCCGCTGCAGAGGCTGCTCCTCGGGCCAGAAATCCCCAGCAGCGCTGAGGGGGCTTGGGGAGCCCCAATGGCAGAAATCCCCCCAGAAAGGAGCTGTGGGGGCAGAGGAGCTGCTCAGGGGGGGCTGATTCCTGCTGGGGACCCGTGTCCTGCAGGGTTTGGGGCACAGGATGGGACTGGGGCACCCACCTGGCTGCAGCTGCGTGGGGACAGGAGCAGGGCCGGGCCGTGCCCGCACAGCCCCGACACCGGCGCTGGCGCTGTCACTGTCACTGTCACTGTCACCGAGGGAGCGTCCGGCTGGCCAGGGCTGGGGGAGGGACAGAGAGAAACGAGGGGTTAAAGGGGAGGTGACACTGCAGGGAACAGCAGGACATCCCGGACTCCTCTGGAATTCCCAGCGGGGTTAAAGGGGAGGTGACACCAGCAGGACATCCCGGGACTCCTCTGGAATTCCCAGAGAGGTTAAAGGGGAGGTGACACCAGCAGTGAACAGCAGGACATCCCGGGACTCCTCTGGAATTCCCAGCGGGGTTAAAGGGGAGGTGACACCAGCGGGACATCCCGGACTCCTCTGGAATTCCCAGCGGGGTTAAAGGGGAGGTGACACCAGCAGGACATCCCGGGACTCCTCTGGAATTCCCAGAGAGGTTAAAGGGGAGGTGACACCAGCGGGACATCCCGGGACTCCTCTGGAATTCCCAGCGGCTCTGGGAGCAGCACTGGGGGGAGCTCAGACAGGAGAAATACACAGCGATGCACCTGGAATATCCACACCAATATCCTTGGAATATCCACACCAATATCCCTGGAATATCCGTATCAATATCCCTGGAATATCCACACCAACCTCCCTGGAATATCCACATCATCCCTGGAATATCCACACCAATATCCCTGGAATATCCATATCAATATCCCTGGAATATCCACACCTCATCCCTGAAATATCCACAGCAATATCCCTGGAATATCCACAGCAATATCCCTGGAGTATCAGTATCAATATCCCTGGAATATCCGTATCAATATCTCTGGAATATCCACACCAACATTCCTGGGAGAAAACCCATGACAACCTCCCTGGGAAAACATCCACGTCATCCTCCCTGGGAGAACATTGACACCACCCCCTCGGGAGAACATCCACACCTCATCCCTGGAACATCCACACCAACCTCCCTGGAATCTCCATATCAATATCCCTGGAACATCCACAACAATATCCCTGGAATATCCACATCATCATCCCTGGAATATCCGTATCAATATCCCTGGAATATCCGTATCAATATATCCAGAATATCCATACCAATATCCCTGGAATATCCACACCAACATCCCTGGAATATCCACAACAATATCCCTGGAATATCCACACCAACATCCCTGGAATATCCACACCAACATCCCTGGAATATCCACAACAATATCCCTGGAATATCCACACCAACATCCCTGGAATATCCACACCAATATCCCTGAAATATCCATACCAACCTCCCTGAAATATCCACAGCAACCTCCCTGGAATATCCATATCAATATCCCTGGAATATCCACATCAATATCCCTGGAATACCCGTATCAATATATCCAGAATATCCATATCAATATCCCCCTGCAGTACCCTGGAGCATGAATTCAGGCTCCAGAAAATCTAAGCTCCAGGAAAAGAGCCCCGAATTTCCCTGGGAGAGCCCAGGGGCATCCCCTGCCCTCCTGGCAGCAATATCCAACATCCAATACCCAATATCCAATATCCAATAAATAGCCAATAGCCAATATCCAATATCCAATAAATACCCACTATACAATAAATACCCAATACCCAATATCCAATATTTAATATCCAATAAATATCCAATATTCAATATCCAATGAATACCAAATACCCAATACCCAATATCCAATATCCAATAAATACCCACTATCCAATATCCAGTATCCAATAAATACCCACTATATAATAAATACCAAATACCCAATACCCAATATCCAATACCCAATATCTAATATCCAATAAATATCCAATATCCAATATTCAATATCCAATGAATACCAAATACCCAATATCTAATACAAAATAAATACCCAATATCCGATATCCAATATCCAATAAATACTCAATATCCAATATCCAATACCCAATATATAATAAATACCCAATATCCAATATCCAATATCCAATAAATACCCAATATCCAATATCTAATAAATACTCAATATCCAATATCCAATACCCAATATCCAATAAATACCCAATATCCAATATCCAGTAAATACCCAATATCCAATATCTAATATCCAGTATCCAATAAATCCCCAATATCCAATATCTAGAATCCAATATCCAATAAATATCTAATATATTAGATATAGATAATATATAATATATTAGATATATAGATATGGGGAAGGGGAAGCAGAACAATCCCAAGGCCACCTCTGTCCCCAAGTGCCACATCCACAAGATTTTAAATCCCTCCAGGAATGGGGACTCCAGCCCTGCCCTTTCCATGGAGGAATTGTTCCAATATCCAGCCTAAACCTCTCCTGGTGCTTTCCAGGGACATATTGGGATAAAAAATTCCCCTTTGTGGTGCTCAGGACTGCAATAAATCCTGGATGTGGAGATGTCCAACTGGCTCACGTCCCAAATCCAGGGAGGAACAGGCACAGTCAGGACAAAAGAGAAAAATTCCTGATAATTGGTGACCCCACTGTGATTTATTTATATATTATTAATGCAAATAATACATTTGTATAGTTTATACAATATTTATATTAAATATTATTTATCCTGGAGTATTCATGATAAAGAATTTATTCTCTTTTGGGATGTGTTGCCTTTTCATCACCCTGGGAAGAACCAGAGGAGCTGTGGCTGCTGCATCCCTGGAAGTGTCCAAGGCCAGGCTGGAGCAGCCTGGGGTGCTGGAACTGGGTGGGATTGGGTGGAACTGGGTGGGATTGGGTGGAACTGGGTGGGATTGGGTGGGATTGGGTGGAATTGGGTGGGATTGGGTGGAACTGGGTAGAACTGGGTAGAACTGGGTGGAATTGGCTGAAATTGGTTGGAATTGGGTGGAACTGGGTGGAATTGGGTGGAATTGGGTGGAATTGGGTAGAACTGGGTGGAACTGGGTAGAATTGGGTGGAACTGGGTGGACTGGGTGGAACTGGGTGGAACTGGGTGGAATTGGGTGGAACTGGGTAGAATTCGGTGGAACTGGGTGGAACTGGGTGGGATTGGGTGGAATTGGGTGGAACTGGGTGGAACTGGGTGGAACTGGGTAGAATTGGGTGGAACTGGGTGGGACTGGGTGGGACTGGGTGGGACTGGGTGGAACTGGGTGGAATTGGGTGGAAATGGGTAGAACTGGGTAGAACTGGGTGGAATTGGCTGAAATTGGTTGGAATTGGGTGGAACTGGGTGGAATTGGGTGGAATTGGGTGGAATTGGGTAGAACTGGGTGGAACTGGGTAGAATTGGGTGGAACTGGGTGGACTGGGTGGAATTGGGTGGAACTGGGTGGAACTGGGTAGAATTGGGTGGAACTGGGTGGGATTGGGTGGAACTGGGTGGGGATTGGGTGGGGACTGGGTGGAACTGGGTGGAACTGGGTGGAACTGGGTAGAACTGGATAGAACTGGGTGGAATTGGCTGAAATTGGTTGGAATTGGGTGGAACTGGGTGGAATTGGGTGGAACTGGGTGGACTGGGTGGAACTGGGTGGAACTGGGTGGAACTGGGTAGAATTCGGGTGGAACTGGGTGGGATTGGGTGGAATTGGGTGGAACTGGGTGGAATTGGGTAGAACTGGATAGAACTGGGTGGAACTGGGTGGAACTGGGTGGGATTGGGTGGAACTGGGTGGGACTGGGTAGAACTGGGTGGAACTGGGTGGGATTGGGTGGAATTGGGTGGAATTGGGTGGAACTGGGTGGGATTGGGTGGAATTGGGTGGAATTGGGTGGAACTGGGTGGGATTGGGTGGGGTTGGGTGGGACTGGGTGGGATTGGGTAGAACTGGGTGGAATTGGATGGAATTGGGGGGAACTGGGTGGAAGTGGGTGGAATTGGCTGGAATTGGTTGGAACTGGGTAGAACTCGGTGGAATTGGGTAGAACTGGGTGGAACTGGGTGGAACTGGACCTTCAAGCCCTTCCAGCCCCGCCCACCCCGCGCCTCGGCGCTCTGGATTTCCCGGGAATTCGGAGCCCCGTCCCCGAGCTCAGGCCCCACGGAGGAGGCTGCTGTTATTTCGGGAACAGCTGATGGAGTTTTATTAAGATTTTATTCCCGTTCCCTTAGTAACTCAAAAGACACAGGCGAGAAAATTGCTTAATAGGGACAGAGCTCACAAAGGAACAGGATCACTGTCAACAATTCCAGGAGGCTGTGCCCAGGTTTTTTCTGGAAACCAGGCACGAATTAAATGTTAATTTGGGAAGGCAAATACCTAATGAGATGCTTATTTAGAACAAAGGAGGGAGTCAGCAGGAGCCAGGCAGGATCTGGGCGTGAGCCAGGTGGGATGAGGGGCAGGAGCCAGGTTTGGGGTGGAAGGATCTTTAAATTTTTAAATCTTAAATCTTAAATCTTAAATCTTAAATCTTAAATCCCATCCAGACCCCGACACCTCCCACTGCCCCAGGCTGCTCCAACCCCACTTGGGCACCTCCAGCGACCCAGGGGCAGCCACAACTTCTCTGGGAATTCCATCCCAGCCCCTCCCTGCCCTCATCCTAAAAAACATCTCCCTCATTTCCACCCTGGATCTCCCCTCTTTTCCCTTACAACCATCCCCCCACCCTCATCTTGCTCATAAACAAAGCAAGGAAAAATCTCCCTGGAGGGTTTTTTCCATGATTTTTGGTGCCTGAACTCCTGGAAGGTGGGGAAAGGTTTCACTTGGATCTTGGGGGTCCCTCCCTCCTTCCCCTTCACCTCCAGAGCCGCGTGTCCGAGTGTCCAAGTGTCCGAGTGTCCGGGCAGCTCCGGCCACCCCTGCCGCTCCCCCCGGGGCTCCTGCAGCAGCTGGAATCTCAGCTTTGCCTTTTTCAGTCAACGCTGCTGCTGGGACGGGCCTGGAGCGCCTCCGGGGGCTGTGCCAGGGAAACCTGAACCTGCCCGGGGATCGCAGCCCGGCGCTGCCCCGAGTCCCCCGGGGGGTTTGCAGGGCGTGAAGCCCCTGCGGAGCTCAGGGCTGTTCCCACTGTTCTGTGGGATAATTCTGATTTTCCTCTTTGCCTTTCTGGGCATCCCAGAGCTGGGAATCTGCTGGGAATCTGCTGGGAATCTGCTGGGAATCTGTGCATCCCAGAGCTGGGAATCTGCTGGGAATCTGCTGGGAATCTGTGCATCCCAGAAAATCTGCTGGGAATCTGCTCAGGGCTTCTCCTCTGTCCTGCCCCAGCAGGAACAAAATTGTTCCTCGTGCCAGGAATCCGATCCACTGGGATCCACTGGGATCCTCCTCCCCTTCCCTGTTATTCCCTGACTTTTTCCCACCGGCATTCCCGAATTTTCCAGGGCCAGGGGGATGCTCAGCCGCTCTCCACCTCCAGCCTGGCTGTTCCCAAATCTCCTGCGTCCATCCCGAGCCAGGACGGGGCAGCGCTGCCCTTCCCAAGGATCCAGCGGGATCCAGGGGCTCCCCCAGCCCTGCGGGATGGACAAAGGGATCCAAAATCCGGGAGAGACCCTGCGCCGGGTCCGGGCGGCGCCCAGGAGGATCCTGAGCTCTGTCAGGATTCCTCGGATGTCGCGTGTCCCCTCCGGGGCTCCGGCGCCTCTCTGTTCCCGTGGGCGCCTCTCCGAGCTGGAATCCTGCCTGGATCCAGCAATTTGGGGAGATGGACCCTGGATCGGCGAGATCCGAGCCCCAGCGAGTGTTTGGGATGTCCCACCCCGCTTGGAGCGGCGCCGGGGGAGCCCCAGCCCAGCTGGGATGGATTTCCCCAAACCCCAAGCTTGAGATCCCTTCTCCCAAACCCATCCGAGCCGCAGCAAAAGCTGCTCCCACCCCAAACCCGAATCCCAAACATTTCCTGCACCCCAGCCCTGATCCCACCCGGGGTTGGGGGTCCCGGGCAGGGAATCCTCGCTCCCCGGGGATGCGGTACCTGCGAGCCCGGGGGTCCCGAAAAAGGAATCCCCCCGTCCCAGCCCCTCTCTGCTCCCCGGGGATGCGGTACCCGCGATCCCGGGGTCCCAAAAAAGGAATCTCCCCGTCCCAGCCCGGTTCTGCTCCCCGGGGATGCGGTACCCGCGAGCCCCAGGGGTCCCGAAAAGGAATCCCCCGCTCCCAGCCCGGTTCTGCTCCCCGGTTCTGCGGTACCTGCGAGCCCCGGGGTCCCGAAAAGGGAATCCCCCCTCCCCAGGGATGCGGTACCTGTGAGCCCCGGGGTCCCGAAAAGGAATCCCCCGTCCCAGCCTCTCTGCTCCCCGGTTCTGCGGTACCTGTGAGCCCCGGGGGTCCCGGACAGGGAATCCCCCCGTGCCAGCCCTCTCTGCTCCCCGGTTCTGCGGTACCTGCGAGCCCCGGGGTCCCGGCTCCATCCCCGGCAGCCCCGCCGCTCGCTGCCGCCGGAGCGGGTTCCTATGGCGATGCGGAATTCATTAGAATAAAAGGTGGAGCGCAGCGATTGGAGCCGGGAGAAGTTTCCTGAGGCGCGTGCCTGGGAAAGGCAGATGGTGGGAGTGCTCGGGGCTGGGGCTGAGCTCATCCCTGTGCCCCCCAAAAAACCCTCTACGATCCTCTGGGAAGCTCCTGCATCCCAAAAATCTCCCCTGTGATCCCTCGGGAAACTCCTGCATCCCTGTGCTCCCCAAAATCCCCCAAATCCCCAAATTCTCTCTGCTCCCTGGAAGTTCCTCCATCCATGTGCTCCCCAAAATCCCCAACCCCTCCCTGATTCCCGGGAAGCTCCTCCATCCCTGTCCCCCCGAGATCCAGGACTGTCCCCGTGTCTGTTTTTTTGGGGTCAGATTTTTGGGATGCAAAGTGCTGCTCCTCCGGGGAAAATTCCTTGGGAATACTCAGAAACAGCCAGGTTTTTTCCTGCCCTGATGGGATTGGGGCTCCTGGAGGAGCTCTCCACACTCCAGCAGTGCAGGGAACACTCGGTGCCCGGGGCTCAGGGCAGCCTCAGCAGGGGCAAATTAAAATTGCTTTGCTCATCCTCGGGCCCTGGCAGGGCATGGATGGACAAGTCCTGAAGGTCTCCTTGCCACTGCTCCTGGGAGAGCCACGGGAGGCAGCTCTGGCAGTTCCCACAGAAATCTGAAAATCCATCCTCTGCCTGTCCCTAAATTCTAAATGTGGCTGGGGGTCCCTCAGTGCCTCCCCCTGCATCCATCCATGGATCCATGGATCCATCCATCCCTCAATCCCTCATCCATCCATGGATCCATCTATCCCTCAATCTCTCAATCCATCATCCATCCATGGATGCATCCATCCGTCCATCCATCCATCATCCATCCATCATCCATCCATCATCCATCCATCCATCCATCCATCCATCCATCCATCATCCATCCATCATCCATCATCCATCCATCATCCATCCATCATCCATCCATCCATCATCCACCCATCATCCATCCATCCATCCATCCATCCATCCATCCATCCATCCATCCATCCATCATCCATCATCCATCCATCCATCCATCATCCATCATCCATCCATCCATCCATCCATCCATCATCCATCATCCATCCATCCATCCATCCATCATCCATCCATCCATCCATCCATCATCCATCCATCATCCATCCATCCATCCATCATCCATCCATCATCCATCCATCCATCATCCATCCATCATCCATCCATCCATCATCCATCCATCCATCCATCATCCATCCATCCATCCATCCATCCATCCATCATCCATCCATCCATCCATCCATCCATCCATGGCTCCTTCCTTCCCTCAGCCCCTGGGTCCCTGGAATGTCCCAGGCCAGGCTGGGCAGGGTTGGATCCCCCTGGGGCACTGGGATGTGTCCCTGCCCGTGGGATGGGGCTGGATGAGCTTTAAGGTCTCTTCCAACCCAAACCATCCTGAGATTTTTTGCTTTAATTCAAGTTTAATTCCAAGGCTTTTGTCTCGAAATTCCTCTGCCTCTCCCCGAGTCCCTGCCTGTGGGAATTGCTGTGTGGAGCTTCCCACTCTGCCCTCTCTGCTTGGAAGGGTTTCAGGGCTGGAAGGGATCCTTGTGCTCAGGAGTTTGTTCCTCTTACAGCACAGAGAGCTGGATGGTCCTGGGGGAGCTGGGGACAGAGGTGCCCTGAGGCTCTGGCACTCAGGAATATCAACCCTCAGAGCAGGGATTTGGGATCTGGGCTTTGGGAATTGCTGAAGAAATCCAGGTGGACAGAGGTGGACAATGAAATGAGGTTCAGCCTTTATCCCACCCCCCAACCTTTGGGGAGAGGAAAATCCGAGTTCTCTCACCAGAGCTCCCTTCCCTGTGCATGCCAGAAATCACCAGCAGCATCTGAGGCTCTCTTTGCTGACAAAGGGATCTGTGGAGCCTGCAGTGCCTGCTCTGGGTACAGCCCTGTGGCACCGAGTGACTGTTCCTGCTTGGAGGACATTCCCACACTTGGCTGCTCCAGTTCCAGGCAAAAAAACCAAAAAACACATTGCCCGTGGCTGGGGGGAAACCATTTGTGATTTCTGCAGGTTCCAGCCATGGGAGGTTGGATTTAATGCCAAAGGAAAGGAAAGAAAATCACCTTGGAGCTGCTGGGAGAAATTCCTCCACGGAACAGGCTGGGGTCCCTCCCCTGCAGGGGCTGGAGCTGTGGGGATGTGGCACTTGGGGACAGGGGTGGGAAAGGTTGGGCTCGAGGGTCCTGGAGGTTTTATCCAACCCTGATAATTCCAGGAGTATTCTGGATGGCAGTGGTGGGGCAGGAACAGCTCCCACCCCCTTTCCTGGCCCTTCCCAAGGGCTGAGGGTCATTCCCAACATTCCCCCTGTGCTGGGTGACCCTGAGGGAAGGGAGTGTCCTGTGCTGTCCTTTCCTGCTCGCTGCCCCTTCCCGAGCCACGCCCAGCCCTGCAGAGCTCTCTGGACAGGTGAGGGATGTTCCACACCTGAGCTGTTCCCTGACTCCTCATCCTGCAGGGGCTGGGAGCTCTCCCCTGAGTACAGTGCTCCGGGAGAGGCTCTGGCAGCTCCTGAGCCACAAACACTCCCAGAGCCAAAACATTCCCTGATCCCTGAGCCACAAACATTCCCTGAGCCACAAACATTCCCTGATCCCAGAACCAAACATTCCCTGAGCCACAAACGTTCCCTGAGCCACAAACATTCCCTGATCCCAGAGCCACAAACCTTCCCTGATCCCTGAACCAAACATTCCTTGATCCCTGAACCAAATATTCCCTGAGCCACAAACATTCCCTGATCCCTGAACAAAATATTCCCTGATCCCAGAGCCACAAACACTCCCTGAGCCACAAACATTCCCAGATCCCAGAGCCACAAACATTCCCTGATCCCTGAACCAAATATTCCCTGAGCCACAAACATTCCCTGATCCCTGAACAAAATATTCCCTGATCCCTGAGCCACAAACATTCCCTGAGCCACAAATCTTTCCTGATCCCTGAACCAAACATTCCCTGAGCCCTGAACCAAATATTCCCCGATCCCTGAACCAAACACTCCCTGATCCCTGAGCCACAAACATTCCCTGATCCTTGATCCACAAACCTTCCCTGATCCCTGAGCCACAAACACTTCCTGAGCCACAAACACTCCCTGATCCCAGAGCCATAAACCTTCCCTGAGCCACAAACATTCCCCGATCCCTGAACCAAACATTCCCTGAGCCACAAACCTTCCCTGGCCCCTCTTCCCTTGCCAGGCTGGGCAGCAGGACATTCCCAGCCCTGTCCCCTCCTGCTGCTCTGTCCTGTGCCCCCAGCCCCGCTCAGAGCCCAGGGAGGAGCACCCCAAGCTCCCAGCACGGATCCTGGTGCCAGCCCAGCTGACCCGCAGGCTCTGGGTCACAAATCGTGCTGTCACTGCCAGTGGGACACATTAACCTGCTCCATAGATCCTGCGGAGCATCTCTGGATAACGAGGAGTCCCACGGGCCAGCTCTTCCTCAAAGAATTTGTCACCGGCCATAAATTGCTGGGAGATTTCTTCCTGCCAGCCCTAAAACTGCACACAGAGCAGTGGGATTTGTCCAAAGCCTTTAACAGGCTGTTCCCCTTGATTTAAAGGCTGTTGAAGTGTCTTTATTTCCTCAGCACATTATTAGTTCACATTCTGGCTCCGAGATTTGGGAATGCGAGCAGGAAGGGGCAGCTGGAAGGGCTCATCCCAGTTCCAGCTCCTGATCCTTCCCAGTCCCAGCTCCTGTTTCCATGCAGGAATTTTCCCAATATCCAATTTAAAACAGCCCTGGCACAACTCGAGGCCGTTCCCTCTTGTCCTGCTGTTCCCTGGGAGCAAATCCCGAATTTCCTCCCGGCTCCTCCTGTCGGGAATTGTGGAATATTTATAAATAGAGCCACATTCCCAAATCCAGCCCCAAAAGCACCTGGACATCCCAAACCCGCACATCCAAGAGCGGCAGAGCCTGGGAAGGGGGACAGGGATCACACCCAGCCCGTGCTGCCTCGTTTGGCGTTAATTTGCTTTTTTCCCGGTTTTTATGAGCCAATAAAAGAGGATGAGGCTTCCCTCAGCACAAACCCAGGGATCAGTTTACGGGAAACCAGCCTGGAAAACAGGGAGGGTGTTTCTGCTGTGTGCAAACAACCCCAGAAATGCTGAGTAATTCCTGGAGCACGGGAAGCAATCATTACTTTTAATTACCAATTAAATGACTCGGTAATTTCTCGCATTCAAGCAGCAATGGAACTGCAAACAATGCCAGGCAAATCGGGTCTTTAGCATTTAATTACCGGGCTCTGCCATGAATTATTGAGCAAATGGGCAAAGACTCAGCTCCCAAGAACTCCGGCGCTGCAACTGAGGGATTTAAAATCGTTCCTGGGTTTGTTTGGAGCCGCTCTCCACGTGCAGCAGCGGCCGAGGCTTTGTGCGGATCTCGGAGCTGAATTCCCCCAAAATAATCCGGGCTGGAAACGCGCCAGGGCGGGATCGTCGATCCCAGCGCTGCTCCTGTCACGGAATTCCAGGATGGGCTGGGCTGGAGGGACCTTAAAACCCATCCAGAGCCGCCTCGGGAATTCTCCGAGGTTGTTCACCCACCCAGTTCAGAGACAAGCAGGAGAGGGAGGAGAAGGGGGACAGCAAAGCCTGGCTGGATTTGGTCCGTGTCCTTCCCAAAGCGACAAGTGTCCAACCTCACCCTGGGGAGAACTTTAACCTGGAGAACGTCCCTGCATCCCTGAAACCCTGAATTCCTGATTCCTTCCATCCCTGAATTCCTGATTCCTTCCATCCTTGAATCCCTGAAACCCTGAATTCCTGATTCCTTCCATCCCTGAATTCCTGAGTCCTTCCATCCTTGAATCCCTGAATTCCTGATTCCTTCCATCCCTCATCCCTAAATCCCTGATTCCTTCCATCTCTGAATTCCTGCATCCCTAAATCTCTGATTCCTTCCACCCCTCATTCTTGCATCCCTGATTCCTGATTCCTTCAGTCCCTGCATCCCGGAAACACTGAATCCCTGATTCCTTCCATCCCTGAATCTCTGAATTCCTGATTCCTTCCATCCTTCATTCCTGCATCCCTGATTCCTGATTTCTTCAGTCCCTGCATCCCTGAAACCCTGAATCCCTGATTCCTTCCATCCCTGAATCTTTCCATCCCTCAATCCCTGCATCCTTCATTCCTTCCATCCCTGAAATCCTGAATCCCTGATTCCTTCCATCCCTGAATCTTTCCATCCCTCATTCCTTCCATCCCTCTATCCCTGCATCCTTCATTCCTTCCATTTCCTGAAACCCTGAATTCCTGATTCCTTCCATCCCTGCATTCCTGAAATCCTGATTCCTTCCATCCCTCTATCTCTGCATCCTTCATTCCTTCCATCCCTGCATCCTTCATTCCCTCCACCTCTCTTTCCCTCCATCCCTCCTTTCCTCATCCCTCCAGGCTTTGCAGGACGTGTGGGGCAAAGCAGGACCGAGCAGGAGAGCTGAGGGACCCCCAGCAGCACCCCCAGAGCAGAGCTGCTCCTCCTCCTCCTCCTCTCCTCCCCCGCAGTGCCGGAGCCTCTCCCGTCACCGAGATGAGCTGATAAAAATGCAGATCGATGGCAGGGCCAGGGCTCAGCTCCCGGAAATCGATGCCGCTCCCATGCTGCGAACTCGCGGCGATTTTATCCACCCTGGGGAGGCTCAGAGCTGCAGGAAGCCGGGGGTCCCATTCCTGCCCCCTCAGGGAAGGTTCTGATCAAATCTGGCCTCAGCTCCCAGCATTTGGAGCAAACCGGGCAGGGAAAGGAGCTGGGAGATCAGAGGGGCTGCCCTGAGCTTCTTGAGGCCCCCCAGACGCAGAGTCTGCTCCAGGGATGTGCTGGGGGTGGGCACGGCTGGGGATGGACGGGATTTGGGAAACCAGGAATGGCCACAGACCCAGCGGGGTCCAGATCCCAGCGGGTCCAGATCCCAGCTTGTCCTGGATCCCAGCGGGGTCCAGATCCCAGCTTGTCCCGGATCCCAGCTCTGCCCCAGATCCCAGCGGGGTCCAGATCCCAGCGGGTCCAGATCCCAGCTTGTCCTGGATCCCAGCGGGTCCAGATCCCAGCTCTGGTCCAGATCCCAGCGGGGTCCAGATCCCAGCGGGGTCAGATCCCAGCGGGTCCAGATCCCAGCGGGTCCAGATCCCAGCGGGGTCCAGATCCCAGCGGGTCCAGATCCCAGCGGGTCCAGATCCCAGCTCTGGTCCAGATCCCAGCTTGTCCCGGATCCCAGCGGGTCCGGATCCCAGCTCTGCCCCGGGTCCCAGCGGGTCCAGATCCCAGCTCTGCCCCGGGTCTCAGCAGGTTCCTCTGGCCCATTCCCATCCTCTCCTCAGCCAAAAGCTGCTCCATGGCTTCATTCCCGAGCCAGGAATGTCTGGGCTGGGTTGGGATGAGCGACACGCACGGGGCACACACAGAGCCGGAGGGAAGGAGCATCCCCAGAACCAGACCCCAAATCCTCTCATCCCACGGCTGGAACGCTCCCCCCGCGCCGGGCAGGGGCAGACGGGGGACAGGACGGTCCCTCTGCAGCTGGCACCGCTGTCCTGCCCCGGGGGATTTGTGTCCCAGCCCCCCCAGCTCCGCTGCAGCTCCTGTGGATCGCGGCTCCGGCCCCGCGCCAGGATCCCGGCTGGTCCCGCCTGTCCCCGCCCTGTGCCAGGACACTTTGTGCCATCCCGGTGCCAAGCACTCTCCATCACTGCCTGATTTGCGTCCCTGCCATGCCCCAGCGGACAGAGGCGTTCCTGGAAGCACCTTGGCAGCCGAGCCCGGCTGCGATCCCAGTCTGGGGACACCGGGGCCGCGTCTGCCCCGGCCTGGCCCCGCCCGGGCGGGACAGGAGCTCCCCTGGGGACAATGTTCCGCCCCTGCTGCTCGCAGGGAATGTTCCTGATCTCCCCACACGGCAGAATCCAGCCCTGGCTGCAGCTCCAGTTCCAGCCCCTCCTTCCCTGGAGGAGCCTCGGGCGCCTCCCACGCGCTCCTGACCTGGGGAGGAAGAGGAGATCCCAAATCCCATGGATGGAGCGGCTCCATGGGATGCAGCAGAGACCCTCCAGCACCCCCAGCTCTGCCCCTCCCGGGGACCCCACTCCCTGCTGGAATCCAGGGGAAGGGGTGCCCGGATCCACCCAAGTGCTCCATCAGCCCTTGGGACGCGGGCCCGTCCCCAGCAGCTCAGATCGGGATCCCGCGTGGGATGCTCCAGGCAGGGATGAAGGAATGGAAGGAGAGTTACAAAACACGAGTCCTTGGAGCAGGGAGGGGAATTTGGCCGGCACCGCTCACCCTTCCAGGCCTTAATCCCCTCGTTAGCACAGCCCGGCGCAATTAAAGACAAACTCCCAGCCCTGCAATGCAGAGGGGCTGCGGAGATCCCGGGAATTCAGGCACTGGAGTCCCTGGGATGAGGAGCCCTTCCCACCCCGGGCAGCTCCGCGGATTTTCCAGCTGAATTCCAAGAGCTCTCCCACCCCAGAGGATCCTCATCCCTCGGGCAGGGACGTGGGGACAGCGCGGGTGGGATGGCAAAGCCACCTCTGCTCACACAGGGACGCCCCAAAGGGAATTTTGGGATCATGGAACGGGCTGGGAGGGTCCTGGGGGTCCCCAGGCTGCTCCAAGCCCCATCCAGCTCCTCCAGAGCCAAACCAGGCTGGAAGAGGATCCAGGAACTCCTGCCCTGCCTCTCTGGGAGCTGCCAGGAGTTTGTTCCTCAGCAACAGTTTGGGATCTCTGCTCCAAACCATTCCCACGAGCTGGGCAATTCCAGCAGAAGCCAAATGTGCTTCCCAAGGAAGGTTTGGAATCCAAAAATCCTGCCTGAAGGAGGCTCTGCCTGGTGGTTGGGATGTAGAGACACAGTGGGCACCAAGCGCCGACGGGACAGGAAGGTTTGGGAGGATTCAAACCCACTTGTGCTCTGATCACAGTCCCATCACAACCAACAGTTCCAGACCCGCTCCAGGTCCCTCTTTGGGTTCCCAGAGCTCCTCCTTGCAGGTTCCAGCTCCTTCTTCCACGAACAGCCTCCAGCTCCCCTCCAGATCCCGGTTTTCCATCCCTGCCCCCACACCCGCCCCATCCCGCATTTCCCTCCCGCCCACGATTGTCCCTTGAATCCCGGGTCCGACGCCCTCCGGGGCCGCACAGCTCCGAGGTTCCCCTCGAGGGATCAGATCCACGGGTCCGGTTTTGCGGGGAGCGCTCGGAGCCGGAGCCGCTCCGGGCCGGCGGCGCCTCCTGCGCGGGGCTGCGGCTCCGGAGCTCGGGATTCACGGCGGCGGCTCCGGAGAGCTCGCCGCGGGCCCGCGGTGTCACCGCTGCTGTCACTGCTCCTGTCACCCGCTGCTGTCACCCGCTGCTGTCACTGACAGTTGTCACCACTGCTGTCACCCACTGCTGTCACCCACTGCTGTCACCCACTGCTGTCACCCTGCTGTCACCGCTGCTGTCACCCGCTGCTGTCACCCGCTGCTGTCACTGACAGTTGTCACCCGCTGCTGTCACCCGATCCTGTCACCCGCTGCTGTCACTGACAGTTGTCACCGCTGCTGTCACCCTGCTGTCACCCGCTGCTGTCACAGCTTCTACCACCCGCTTCTGTCACCCGTTGCTGCCACCGCTCCTGTCACTGACTGCTGTCACCCGCTCCTGTCACCGACTGTTGTCACCGACTGCTGTCACCGCTGCTGCCACACGCTCCTGTCACTGCTCCTGTCACCGCTGCTGCCACAGCTTCTACCACCCGCTGCTGTCACTGCTCCTGTCACCCGCTGCTGCCACCCTCTTCTGCCACCAGCTCTTGTCACCCACTGCTGCTACCAGCTGCTGCCACAGCTCCTGCCACCTGCTCCTGTCACCCGCTTCTGTCACCCTCTCCTGCCATCCACTCTTTTCACCCTCTCCTGTCACGGTTCCTGTCACCCTCTCCCGTCCCCGTGTCAGGCGGAGCTGCGGCTTTTCCTGCAGCCGCCCACGGCCCCGCTGCTGCTCCAGCCCCGGCCCGGCCTGGCACGGGCTGGGCACGGGCTGGCACGGCCTGGCACGGCTCGCTCCGCCCCGCCGAGCCCCGGGCGCGCTGCCCCGGCAGCAGATTTCCCCGGCAGCGGGAGCGCCGCGGGGACAGCGGGACCCGCCCCGCAACAGGTGGATGGAGCCCCGGGGACAGCAGGCGCTGCTGGTGGCCCTGGAGCTGCCCCAGATCGTGGGATCAGGGAGTTGTTTACATTGGAAAAGCTCCCCGGGATGATGGGGCCCATTCCCAGCAGTGCCCCACCCCTGTCCCCAAGTGTCACATCCCTCCAGACCCCAGCAGGGATGGGAACTCCCCCAGTGCCGCTGTGAACACTGAAATCCTCCCAAATATCCGAATATTATCCCAATATCTCCCGATATCCAACCTAATATCCGAATATTATCCCAATATCTCCTGGTATCCGACCTGCCTGGCACAGCCTGAGGCCCTGTCCTCGTGTCCTTCCATCCTCCCCGGCGGGATTTGCAGCTCGGGGCTTTCACCCGCGCCACTCCCTGCAGTTTTCAGGGATGATCTCTCCCTTCCCCGCGGGGAGAGACGCCGAGCACATTCCCAAGCATCCTCCCAGGGCTGCTCAGGGAAAAACAGAGCCTCGCCCAAAGGTCTGGGCACGGCCAGGAGCAGCCGGGGCTGCGCCCCCCGCAGCCAGCCCCTGCTCCCACCGCGTCCCTCGGCCGGGAAAACCATTCCCAGCTCCCGTCCCACGCCCAGCCCTGCCCAGCACCGCCAGAGCCAGCCCCGAGTCCCCTCCTGAGCTCCGGGGCGGTTCCTGCCCAGGAACAGCGGCTGGGGGAGGCAGAGCCCCCCGGAGCGGCAGGGAGGGGGGGATGGCGCTCAGCTCCCGGGGAGCCCCAAACCCCCCCAATCCCACCCCCGGCACTGCCGGAGCTTCATCGCGTGTTCACCACGAGGCTCTGCACCAAAACCTGCCTCAGGCTCGCCGAATTCCCGGTGCCACGGGCAGGGCTGCCCGGCACGCCGGAGATCCCGCAGCTCCCGCGGGCTGAGCGTGAAACGGCCCCGGGGCTCAGCCCCGTGTCCCGGGGTCCTGCGGGGTCCCCCCGGCTCCGTTTCATCCCAAAGTTTCCCGAGGCCGCCCTCCCCCGCCTCGCCGAGCCGGGGTGGGCACCCCCAAAGCCCCTCCGCGCCCGGGGGCTCGGGCGGCAGAACCCCAAAATCAGCAGCTTTGCAGCAGCCGCAGGAATTCCTTATTTTCCAGTTCTTCTTCCCCGAAACGCCCATCCCAGATTTGATCTAACAGCGATGCTTTTTTACGAAATTCCCCTTTTTTCGCTCTCCGCCCACCCCAGGCTGTCACAGACCCGCGGGCGCACCCCGAGGCAGGGGACACCGCGGCGCTCCGGAGCCCCCTCCCCGCAGGGAGCCCACCCGGGGCGGGGGGCAGCGGCACCGGGAGCGGCACCGGGAGCGGCACCGGGAGCGGCCCGGGGTCCCCCGCATCCCGCAGCGCCCCTGCGGAGCCGCGGGCGGGCGGTGCCAGTGCAGCCCCGCGGTTCCACCACCAAACTTTCCCGGTTCCCCCGGTTTCCCCGGTTCCCCCCCGCTCACCTGCGCTCCGGGCGCCGGGCGGGGGCCGCGCCCGCCCCGCCGCTCCCCGAGCCCATCCGGACCGGCCCCGCTCCCGGTGCCGCCGCCGTTCCCGGCCGCTCCACGGCGCAGCTTCCCGGCCGGGGAGCGGAGCGGAGCCGCCGGCGCTTGCGGGGCCGGGGTTTGAATTCCTCCGAGCGGCCCTGATTGGGCTGGGGAAGGCGGGGGGAGCTGCCAGAGCGGGGGGGCGGAGTGAGGATTCGGGGTGGGGAGGGAGGGAGGGGCGCGGGGATGCGGGGGATGTGAGGGATGCGGGGATGAGAGGGATGCGGGGGATGCGGGGATGCGAGGGATGGAGGATGCGGGAGATGGAGGATGCGGGGGTGTGGTGCCGGCGTGGGGGGGAGGCGGGAGGGGTGGGAAACACGCGGGGCCGCGGGGGGATGGGAGAGCGTGGGGATGCGGAAAGGTGTGCGGGGTGCGGGGGGCGGGGGCGCCCTGGGGGGATTTTGGGGATGTGGCAACCAGGGGATACAGGTGGAGTGCGGGGATGCAGATTTGTGGTGCCCTGAGGGGATTTTAGGGGTGTTATACCCTGGGAGGATTTTTGGGGTGTGGTGCCCTGGGGGGTTTGGGGTGTGGTGCCTTGAGGGGATTTTAGGGGTGCAGTATCCTGAGGGGATTTTAGGGTGCGGTGCTTTGAGGGGGATTTTAGGGGTGTGGTGCCCTGGGGGGATTTTAGGGATTTTATGGGTGTGATTCCTGTGGGGATTTTAGGGGTGCGGTACCCTGAGGGATTTTAGGGGTGCGGTACCCTGGGGGGATTTTAGGGCTGTTATATCCTGAGGGGATTTTAGGGTGCGGTATCCTGGGGGACTTTAGGGTTGTGGTTCCTGTGGGGATTTTAGGGGTGCGGTACCCTGGGGGGATTTTAGGGCTGTTATACCCTGGGGGGATTTTAGGGGTGCGGTGCTTTGAGGGGATTTTAGGGGTGTGGTGCCCTGAGGGGATTTTAGGGGTGCGGTGCTTTGAGGGGATTTTAGGGGTGTGGTACCCTGATGGGGATTTTAGGGGTGTGGTATCTGGGGGGATTTTAGGGGTGCAGTATCCTGAGGAGATTTTAGGGGTGCGGTATCCTGCCCCATCCCGCAGGAGATGTGCAGAGATTCCCGTTGGTGTGGCACAGACCTTGGGATACTGGGAGCCAGGATAAACTCTGCCCGGGCTCCCACCTGACACTCCACAGAAAATTCCACTATTCCCCGAAAATCACCAGCCCTTGCCGTGGGCACGGCAGAGTCACACAGAGGAGGCTGGCGGGGGGGAGAAAAAAAAACAAAAAAAAAAGGGAGAAAACGCCTGGAAAAGTGTTGCTGTGCACGGCTTCGGTGTCTCCATGGCTACGGGAGCTGTGGCAGACGTTCCGGGGAGCTCGGACGTGCCGGTGCCAATGGAGACCGCGGGGCTCATCCCACATCCCATGGGATCGGAGCAAAAAGGAGAGATCCCGTCCCTGTATCCCGTCCCATCCCATCCCAGTATCCCATCCCTGTATCCCATCCCTGTATCCCATCCCAGTATCCCATCCCTGTATCCCATCCCTGTATCCCATCCCTGTATCCCATCCCTGTATCCCATCCCATCCCATCCCATCCCATCCCTGTATCCCATCCCATCCCATCCCATCCCTGTATCCCATCCCTGTATCCCATCCCTGTATCCCATCCCTGTATCCCGTCCCTGTATCCCATCCCATCCCTGTATCCCATCCCTGTATCCCATCCCAGGGCCCGCGGGGCCAGCGCCCGGCGCCTGCCCCCAAGGAATTCGGAGCCTGCATTCCCGGAAAATTTGAGCCTGTATTCCCGGGAATTTCAGCCTGTATTCCCGGGAAATCTGAGCCTGCATTCCCGGGAAATCTGAGTCTGTATTCCTGGGAAGTCTGAGCCTGTGTTCCCATTTCCCAAGGAATTCGGAGCCTGTATTCCCCGGAAATTTCAGTCTGTATTCCTGGGAAATCTGAGCCTGCATTCCTGGGAAATCTGAGTCTGTGTTCCCATTTCCCAAAGAAATCTGAGCCTGTATTCCCAGGAAATCTGAGCCTGTGTTCCCGGCAAATCTGTGTTCCCAGATTTTCCCAAGGAATTCTGAGCCTGTGTTCCCAAGGAAAGCCGAGGCTGTGTTCCCAAGCCTGAGTTCTCAAGGAAATCTGAATCTCTTTTCCCAAGAAAAACTGAATCTCTGTTCCCAGGGAATTCTGAGCCTGTGCTCCTAAGGAAATCTGAATCTCAGTTCCCAGGAGAAACTGAATCTCTGTTCCCAGGGAATTCTGAATCTCTGCTCCCAGGAAATCTGAATCCCTGTTGCCAAGGAAAACTGAATCGGTTCCCAGGAATTCTGAGCCTCCATTCCCAGGAAAAACTGAACCTCTGTTCCCAGGGAATTCTGAATCTCTGTTCCCAAGGAAAACTGAATCTCTTTTCCCAGGAATTCTAAGCCTCTGTTCCCAAGGAAAACTGAATCTGCTCCCAGGAATTCTGAGCCTCCGTTCCCAGGGAAACCCCCGCGTGGGAGGGTCCGGGCGGTGGTCGCGGCTCCCGCGGCACTCGGAGCCCGCCGGGATGTTCGGGTCCCTCCTTTCCCAGAGCAAACCTCGCTGGCAGAAAGGATCCATCCAAACCGCGGCGGATTTTCAGGGTATTTTAAGAAAATGGTTTCACGAAGTTCCTGCTGCATTTGCGCTTAAAAAGGGAGGTATTTTTGGAAGTTATTCCTCTCCCGTTTCAAAATCTATGTAAATCCTGTCAGATAGTCCCAGTTCCCAATTAGCAGCACTGCAGCAGCCGAGGGAAAAACGAATTAAAGCCGTTTCAAGAAGCACCTCGGCTGAAAACACCCCAGGGAGAGGCGAGATCGTGACCAGGACAGAATAAAATCAATGGATGCATCCCTCAGCCCGCGGTCATTTCCCTCCCAAATCCAGTTCCAAACCTTCCTGGAGCCAGGACTGGCTTTGGGGGCTGGCACAGAGGTGGATCCATCTCCCTGAGGGATTCCCGGCGTTTTCCTGCCCTGCTGGGACATCCCCCCGAGTTTTTGGGGGGACAGCCCCTCTGCAGTGGGGCTGCTGTGGCAGGATCCTTCCCCAGGGGATCCAGCCAGCCCCAGGGCACGTTTGGAAGTTTTTTCCCCCTCTGGAAAATAAATCCCTGCAGGACTCAGCCCAGCCCTGGGGATTTTCTTTCCCTGAGCTGCTCCAGGTCCCCGTGGTGCTCCAGGGGCTGGGCCAGGGAATTTGGGTCTGGTTTGGCTTGGAAGGAGCTCAAAGCCCGTCCAGTCCCACCCCCCATCCCCCTTCCCACCATCCCAGGTCGCTCCAAGCCCCATCCAGCACTTGGACACCGCCAGGGATGGGGCAGAACCTTTCCCAAAGGAATTTCCTCCCCTGTTCTCTAAGCCTTGGCCGTCACCAAGCTTTATTTATTTATCTGAATTGGCAGAATAGTCCGAGGCAGAAAAACCCCCACACCCCTCAGTAACTCATCCTGCAGCCTGACAAGCCCCTGCTCCTGCCAGCAGCTCCAGGGAGAACTCACAGCTCTTGGAGCTGATCTGAGACAGGAGAAAATCATTTTGGAATCACTCACCACCAAAAAAAAACCCCAAAAACAACATCTCCAAGGCCTTGGCAGAGCAGCAGAGCTCTGGAGAGGCTGCTGCTCCATGGATCTGTCCCAGCTCCTTTCCCAGATGAAAAACACCCCATTCAGAAAATCCTCCCCCTCTAATGGATTGCTCTTGAAGGAGGTTGGTGCTCCAGGCTTGGCACAGCTCTGCCCTCAGGGCTGTCATTTGGCAGAGATGGTTTGTGTGCTAAAGGCTGGAAAGAAGAAACCCAGTGCCAGACAGGCCCGGGGAGGACGATTGCACCTGGCAGCAGGGGCTGCATCCCCAAAGGATGCACTGGAGGGAGGCAGAGAGGAGCAGAGAGCGCTGAGGGACCCAGCAGGGAACTGGGAATGCCTGAGCCAACCCCAGGGCAGGGGGGGTCCAAACTGGGGGAAAAGCCCTTTGGGGTGACAGGGAGGGAGTCACAGGAGTCCCAGATCCCCGGGATGGGCTGCAGGGGAGGGAACAAAAGCATCAGCTCGTTGCAGCCCTGCCCTGGAGGGAGTGCTGGAGCAGCCCGGGGGATGTGGGGGCTCTGAGCAGCCCACGGGATGTCAGAGCTGGCAGGGAGAGGCTGAGTCACCGTCCCCATCCCCATGGCAACCCTGCTTGCCACAGCCCGCGGGACACAGGGGTGGGATAATGGGGTGGGATAATGGGATGGGATAATGGGATGGGGTAATGGGATGGGATGGGATAATGGGATGGGATGGGATGGGATACAGAGATACAGGGATGGGATAATGGGATGGGATGCAGGGATGGGATGCAGGGATGGGATGGGATGATGGGATGGGATGGGATGGGATGCAGGGATGGGATGCAGAGAGGGGATACAGGGATACAGGGATGGGATGGGATGGGGATGGGATGGGATACAGGGATGGGATACAGGGATGGGATGGGATACAGGGATGGGATAATGGGATTGGGTACTGGGATGGGATAATGGGATGGGATACAGGGGTGGGATACAGGGATGGGATACAGGGATGGGATAATGGGATACAGGGATGGGATAATGGGATGGGATGGGATACAGGGGATGGGATAATGGGATGGGATGGGATGGGATACAGAGATACAGGGATGGGATAATGGGATGGGGATGCAGGGGTGGGATACAGGGATGGGATGCAAAGATGGGATACAGGGGTGGGATAATGGGATGGGATAATGGGATGGGATGCTGGGATGGGATACTGGGATGGGATACAGGGATGGGATAATGGAATGGGATACAGGGGTGGGATGGGATGCAGGGATGGGATAGGGATGGGATACAGGGATACAGGGATGGGATACAGGGATGAGATAATGGGATGCAGGGATGGGATACAGGGATGGATACAGGGATGGACAGACAGTGACCCAGCCCAGCAGCCATGGGACCAGCAGAGCTGCAGAACCCACCAGAGGCCACCAAACCCTGTCCCCAGGTGCCACCCCCCCCGTGGATGTCAAATCCCTGCAGGGGTGGGGACTCCAACCCTGCCCAGGGCAGCTCCACAACCCTTTCCATGCAGGAATTCTTCCCAACGCCCACCTGACCCTCCCCTGGTGCAATGTGAGGCTGTTTTCTCTCCACAAGGTCCCTCCTGAGCCTCCTTTCCTCCTCCTGAGCCCCTCCCCAGCTCCCCCAGCCCCTGCCCTGGCCCTGCTCCAGGCCAGCCCTGCAGCCCCTCACCCCAGCCTGGAGCATTTTGTGACCCAAATGCCCCCTCAGCCTGCCCTGGGGGGATGCACAGGGGGAATGTGGCATCTCCACACTCTGGGAATGCTCCAGGGCACCCCAAGGGCTGTGGGGAGGTCCCGGGGATGTTCAAAGCTCAGAAGAGAAGGAGGAACTGGAATTATTCTCTTTAATCACCTGGCAGGGCAGGGCTGTCCTGCCTGGCCCTCAGCAATCCTGGGATTTCCTCTTCCAAACCTTTACCACCCTCCCTTTCCACGGCAGGAGGTGCCTCAGCCCCAGCCCAGCTCCCAAACCCTCCAGGAGCCCAAATCCTGCAGCTCCTGCTCCCCTCAGACTCAGCAAGGAGAGAACCCCAAACCCCACTGAGCACTGGAACCTGAACTTGGGGCTGCTTTTCATGATTTGGGATTTTCAAACCCCATTTTTTTTTTTTAGATTGGGCATAAAAGGGGATTTCACCCCAGGCTCCAGCAGCAAACTGGGGAAGTGTCTGGGACGAGGAGCAGAGCTGAGCAAGGAGAATGGGAATGAGGCAGGATGGGACAGAAAAATTTGGGGCAGCATTCCCCAAGCTGCCCCTGTCCTCAGCCCCTCCTGTCCCTCACCCTCCCACATCCCAAGGATGCTCTTGTGGCTCTCTGTGGCCAACACTGCCAAGCTCAGCCCCATCCCAGCACAGCCTGAGCATCCACGTGCAAATCCTGGTTGTATTTGGCTGGGCAAAGTGCAAAGACACGACGGGCAGGGACTGGCAGCCAGGAGCCTCCAAGGCCTCTCCAGGGTGCCCAGAAGTGACAGTGGCAGCTCTGGGTGAGCCCAGCTGCTGCCCCACCCCGGGCCCTCCCCAGGAGCTGCCCCCAGGGCTCAGCACAGCCCCAGAGCCCCAGACAGAGCCCTGCCCTGCTCAGAGCACCTGCTCCGTGCTGGAGGAGGAGATGTCCAGCAGCCTCCAGGCCGTGTAGGGGTTCAGCTCGTCCTGGTCCCGGCACAGCGCCCACACGTAGAGCATGCGCAGCACCTTGTCCTGCAGGGAGCAGGGCCCAGCCAGCCCAGTTAGCCCAGTCAGCCCAGTTAGCCCAGAAATCCAGAATCCCAGTCAGCCCAGTTAGCCCAGTCAGCCCAGTTAGCCCAGTCAGCCCAGTCAGCCCAGTTAGCCCAGTTAGCCCAGCCAGCCCAGTTAGCCCAGTTAGCCCAGTTAGCCCAGAAATCCAGAATCCCAGCCAGCCCAGTTAGCCCAGTCAGCCCAGTTAGCCCAGTTAGCCCAGAAACCCAGCCAGCCCAGTCAGCCCAGTTAGCCCAGTTAGCCCAGAAATCCAGAATCCCAGCCAGCCCAGTCAGCCCAGTTAGCCCAGTCAGCCCAGTTAGCCCAGTTAGCCCAGCCAGCCCAGTTAGCCCAGTCAGCCCAGCCAGCCCAGTTAGCCCAGTTAGCCCAGTCAGCCCAGTTAGCCCAGTTAGCCCAGTCAGCCCAGCCAGCCCAGCCAGCCCAGTTAGCCCAGTTAGCCCAGCCAGCCCAGAAACCCAGCCAGCCCAGTCAGCCCAGCCAGCCCAGTTAGCTCAGTCAGCCCAGTTAGCCCAGTTAGCCCAGTCAGCCCAGCCAGCCCAGTTAGCCCAGTTAGCCCAGCCAGCCCAGTTAGCCCAGCCAGCCCAGTCAGCCCAGTTAGCCCAGTCAGCCCAGAACCCACAATCCCAGTCAGCCCAGTCAGCCCAGAAATCCAGAAATCCAGAATCCCAGTTAACCCAGTTAGCCCAGTCAGCCCAGTTAGCCCAGAAACCCAGAATCCCAGTTAGCCCAGTCAGCCCAGAAATCCAGAATCCCAGTTAGCCCAGTCAGCCCAGAAATCCAGAATCCCAGTTAGCCCAGCCAGCCCAGTCAGCCCAGTCAGCCCAGTTAGCCCAGTCAGCCCAGAACCCACAATCCCAGTTAGCCTAGAACCCACAACCCCAGTCAGCCCAGTTAGCCCAGTCAGCCCAGAAATCCAGAATCCCAGTTAGCCCAGTTAGCCCAGCCAGCCCAGTCAGCCCCAGTTAGCCCAGTCAGCCCAGAAATCCAGAATCCCAGTCAGCCCAGTTAGCCCAGTCAGCCCAGAACCCACAATCCCAGTTAGCCTTGAACCCACAATCCCAGTCAGCCCAGTTAGCCCAGAACCCACAATCCCAGTTAGCTCAGAATCCACAATCCCAGTTAGCCCAGCCAGCCCAGAACACCCCGAAATCCAGTTATTCCAGTTAGCCCAGAAACCCAGAAATCCAGAATCCCAGTTAACCCAGTATCCAGAATCCCAGCCAGCCCAGTTATCCCAGAATCCCAGAAATCCAGAATCCCAGTTAGCCCCAGAATCCCAGAAATCCAAAATCCCAGTTAGCCCAGTATCCAGAATCCCAGTTATTCCAGTTAGCCCAGAACCCCAGAAATCCAAAATCCCAGATATCCCAGTATCCAGAATTCCAGTTATCCCAGAACACCAGTTATCCCAGTTATCCCAGAAATACAGAATCCCAGTTATCCCAGTTATCCACAATCCCAGTTATCCCAGTTATCCCAGTTATCCCAGTTATCCCAGTTATCCACAATCCCAGTTATCCAGTTTTTCCACTTCTCTAAAAAAAAGTTCCCCAAACCAACTAAAAAAAAAAAACCCCACTTAAATCTGTTTCCTAAAAAAACTCCATTCAAACACTTCCTCCCAAATTTACCCAAAATTTACCCTAAACTGTCCCTAACCTGAAATGTGTCCCTGATCCCAAACTGCCCCCAGATCCCAAACTACCCCAGACCCCAAATGTCCCAGACCCCGAATGTCCCAGACCCCAAACTGTCCCAGACCCCAAATGTGCCCCCAAAGCCCCAGACCCCAAATGCCCCCAAACCCCAAATGCCCCAGACCCCCAAATGTCCCAAACCCCAAATGCCCCAAACCCCAAAATGCCCCCAAACCCCAAATATCCCAGACCCCAAATGCCCCAAACCCCAAACGACCCCAAATGTCCCAGGCCCCAGTTGGCTTTGAGCCTTCTGCGTCTTTAGGCCCCAAATGTCCCCGGACCCCCATAGTGCTGAGCCCCAGTCCCCGGACCCCAGAGCTACCCCCAGACCAGGCCTCCCCGGACACAGTGCCCCCAGACCCGTGCTGACCCCAGAGCTACCCCCAGACCCCAAATGCCCCAGACCCCAAATGCCCCAGACCCCAAATGTCCCCAGACCCCAAACTGCCCCAGACCCCAAACCACCCCAAACCCCAAATGCCCCACACCCAGGCCCAGCCCGGCCCCGCTCACCGGGTCTCCCTCCACCACGTCCCCTTGGTGGTTTTTGATCACCATCACCACCTGGGCCTGGAAGGTGATGATCAGCACAGGGCCCTGCTCCATCATCTTC
Organism: Luscinia luscinia; assembly: GCA_034336685.1. Taxonomy (NCBI): domain Eukaryota; kingdom Metazoa; phylum Chordata; class Aves; order Passeriformes; family Muscicapidae; genus Luscinia; species Luscinia luscinia. The sequence goes on along the minus strand of CM067634.1, from coordinate 869,860 downwards.
CCCATGGCCAGCTGCAGGGAGAGCCCAGAGAAATCCCAGTCCTGTAGGGCCAGGGGTGCTCTCCATCCCAAAAAATCCCAATTCTGTTCTCCATCCCAGCTGCAGGGAGAGCCCACAGAAATCCCAGTCCTGTAGGGCCAGGGGTGCTCCCATCCCAGAGAAATCCCAATCCTGTTCCCACACCAGCTGCAGGAGAGCCCCAGAGAAATCCCAGTCCTGTAGGGCCATGGTGCTCCCACCCCACAGAAATCCCAGTCCTGTAGGGCCAGGGGTGTTCTCCATCCCAAAAAATCCCAATTCTGTAGGGCCAGGGTGCTCCCCACCCCAGAGAAATCCCAATCCTGTAGGGCCATGGTGCTCCCATCCCAGAAAAATCCCAATCCTGTTCCCCATCCCAGCTACAGGGACACAACCCCAGAAAATCCCAGTCCTGTAGGGCCATGGTGCTCCCACCCCAGAAAAATCCCAGTCCTGTAGGGCCATGGATGTTCTCCATCCCAGAAAATCCCAATCCTGTTCCCACACCAGCTGCAGGAGAGCCCCAGAGAAATCCCAGTCCTGTAGGGCCATGGGATGCTCCCATCCCAGAAAAAATCCCAGTCCTGTAGGGCCAGGGTGCTCCCACCCCACAGAAATCCCCAGTCCCTGTAGGGCCAGGGTGCTCCCACCCCAGAAAAATCCCAATCCTGTAGGCCATGGATGTTCTCCATCCCAGAGAAATCCCAATCCTGTAGGGCCATGGGAGCTCCCCACCCCAGAAAAATCCCAATCCTGTTCCCCATCCAAGCCTGCAGGGAGAGTCCCAGAAAATCCCAATCCTGTAGGGCCATGGATGCTCTCCCACCCCAGAAAAAATCCCAATCCTGTTCCCATCCCAGCTGCAGGGACACAGAATCCCAGAAAAATCCCAATCCTGTAGGGCCATGGATGTTCTCCATCCCAGAAAAATCCCAATCCTGTTCCCACCCCAGCTGCAGGGAGAGCCCCAGAGAAAATCCCAGTCCTGTAGGGCCATGGTGCTCCCACCCCAGAAAAATCCCAGTCCTGTAGGGCCAGGGGTGCTCCCCACCCCAGCTGCAGGGACACAACCCCAAAAAATCCCAATTCTGTTCCCCTCCCCAGTTGCAGGGACAGAAAATCCCAGAAAAATCCCAATCCTGTAGGGCCATGGGTGTTCCCCACCCCAGAAAAATCCCAATCCTGTTCCCCACCCCAGCTGCAGGGATAGAAAATCCCAAAAAATTCCCAATCCTGTAGGGCCATGTATGTTCTCCATCCCAGAAAAAATCCCAATCCTGTTCCCACCCCAGCTGCAGGGACAGAATCCCAAAAAATTCCCAATCCTGTAGGGCCATGAGACACCCCCAGAGCCCCCCTGGCTGCTCCCATCAATTCCCTGACTCAGCTATTAAGGAAAAGATAATTCCCAAAAAACTTCCCACAAAAAGCACTTCAAAGCTTCCCCCAAACTGTTGTGGGTTTTTCTTTTTTTTCTCTTTTCCCAAATCCATAAATCTGGGAAATGGGAACGAGCTCTGCTCTGTTATTCCCAATTAAAAAGCAAAATCAAAGGCACCCTGCTCTCCAAAAAACCAGAATTTTTTTGGGATGGGAACATCCTGAGCTGGAAGGGACCCACAGGATCAAAACAGAGACTTTTCTCCTGATTTCAATCAGATTTTTGCTCTGAACCAAAAACCACCACAGAGACCTCAAGGTGGGAACCTTGATTTTCCCCTTTATTCCCATTAAAGATTTATCCACTGGAATGCAAGAATGGAAATTCAACTTTAAAAAAAAAAAACAAACCAGAATTCTCTTCCTGCCCATTGTGGGGAATTGCCTGCTTCCCTTTTTTTGTGGGATTGCTCTGCAATTCCTAAAAACAGCCACAGGCACTGAGGACAGCAGGATTTTTGCCTCTTTTGAAATGTTCCCAAACATTCTGGGTTTTTATTTCATCCCCAATAAAGGAAGCAGCACCAGGACAGGCACGAGGCTGGGCTGGGTCACAAAGGAATAAATTGATTTTTTAGGGAGATTTTCCTGCAGCTCTGCAACCTTCCTGTGCCTGACCCCAAAAATCAGCTCCCATCCCAATAAAAAACTGTTTTCTACCCAAACCCAACCCCAGTTTCTGAGGTATCATCAATATCTTGACAATAATGGATTTTCCTTCCAGCAATGAGATTTTTCCTTCCAGGAATGGGATTTTTCCTTCCAGGAATGGGATTTCCCATCCAGATGTGGGATTTCCCTTCCAGAATGGGATTTCCTTCCAGCAATGGGATTTCCTTCCAGATGTGGGATTTCCATTCCAGATGTGGGATTTTCCCTCCCACCAATGGGATTTCCTTCCAACACTGGGATTTCCTTCAACCAATGGGATTTCCTTCCAGGAATAGGATTTCTCTTCCAAAAGGGGATTTCCTTCCATCAATTGGATTTCCCTTCCACTAATGGGATTTCCTTCTAACAGTGGGATTTCCTTCCAGATGTGGGATTTTCCTTCCAGGACTGGGATTCTTCCTTCCATCAATGGGATTTCCTTCTAACAGTGGGATTTTCATTCCAGCAATAGGATTTCCCATCCAGATGTAGGATTTCCCATCCAGATGTGGGATTTCCCTTCCAGCAATGGGATTTCCTTCCTCTAATGGGATTTCCCATCCAGATGTGGGATTTTCCTTCCAGGACTGGGATTTTTCTTCCAGCAATGGGATTTTTCTTCCAGCAATGGGATTTTCCTTTCAGGAATAAGATTTCCTTCCAGGGATAGGATTTTCTTCCAGCAGTGGGATTTCCTTCTAACAGTGGGATTTCCTTCCAGATGTGGGATTTCCATTCCAGGAATGGGATTTCCTTCCACCAATGGAATTTCCCTTCCAGATGTGGGATTTCCTTCCACCAATGGGATTTTTCCTCCACCAATGGGATTTTTCCTTCCACCAATGGGATTTTTCCTCCCACCAATGGGATTTTTCCTTCCACTAATGGGATTTCCTTCCACCAATGGGATTTCCCTTCCACCAATGGGATTTCCCTTCATCAATGGGATTTCCTTCCACCAATGGGATTTCCCTTTCATCAATGGGATTTCCTTCCAATGGGATTTTTCATTCCACCAATGGGATTTCCACCATCAATGGGATTTCTTCCATCAATGGGATTTCCTTTCATCAATGGGATTTCCTTCCACCAATGGGATTTTTCATTCCACCAATGGGATTTCCCTCCCATCAATGGGATTTCCCTTCCACCGAATGGGATTTTCCCTCCCATCAATGGGATTTCCTTCCATCAATGGGATTTCCCTTCCACCAGATGGGATTTTCATTCCATCAATGGGATTTCCCTCCAGATGTGGGATTTTCCCTCCCATCAATGGGATTTCCTTCCATCAATGGGATTTCCCTTTCCATCAATGGGATTTTTCCTTCCACTAATGGGACTTCCTTCCATCAATGGGATTTTTCCTTCCACTAATGGGATTTCCTTCCATCAATGGGATTTCCTCTGGGAGCAGAAACACCAAAACCCCAAAGTTCCAACCCACCAGCCAGAGCAAAGAAGGTCGAATTTGATAATCCTGGAGGATTTTCCCAACCCTCATGGCCCTAAAAATCCTCCCCTGACCCCATGAGCTGAACTCCTGGCCCAGAGGGAGAGCTGGGCAGGGAACTCACGTCGATGTTGTCGATGTCCAGGATCCTGGAGTGGAACTGGAGCCCCAGGGCCTTGGCCTGCTGGATGGGATGGGCCAGCTGGCTGTAGGTCTGAGACCAAAAAAATGGGGGTGGGAATTGGTTGGGAATTGGTTGGAATTGCTCACCACCACCATCAAAAAACAAAAAAAAAATTGAATTTTTCTCAGAGAGCGTCACCGAAAAAAACCCCGCAAGAAAAGGAGGCGTGGATTTTTTTTTTTTTTTTTTTTGGTAAATGGATTGCAGAAAATGCTTTGGGATTCACCAAATTCCTACTGAAAATCCCAGTTTTCTTGGGTAGGATGGGAGGATTTGAGAGATGAGGGGCTGACAGCTGGGATGGACAGCAGAACCAGGAAAAAGGGAAAAGAAGGGAAAAGCAGGAAAAGAAGGGAAAATAGGAAAACCTGGGAAAATAGGGAAAGCCAGGGAAAAAAAGGAAACCTGGGAAAACAGGAAAAATAGGGAAAAGCAGGGAAAATAGGAAAAAAATCTGGGAAATCTGGAAAATAGGAAAAGCATGGAAAACAGGGAAAATAGAGAAAGCAGGAAAAATAGGAAAACCTGGGAAAAGGAGGGAAAAATAGGCAAAGCCAGGGAAAAATAGGAAAAACCTGGGAAAAATAGGGAAAAGCAGGAAAGCCAAGGAAAAAAAAGGAAAACCTGGGAAAGGAGGAAAAATAGGCAAAGCCAGGGAAAAATAGGAAAAACCTGGGAAAAATAGGGAAAAGCAGGGAAAGCCAAGGAAAAAAAAGGAAAACCTGGGAAAAGGAGGGAAAAATAGGCAAAGCCAGGGAAAAATAGGAAAACCTGGGAAAAATAGGGAAAACTTGGGAAAAACAGGGAAAAATAGGCAAAGCCAGGGAAAAATAAGGAAAACCTGGGAAAAATAGGGAAAACTTGGAAAAAAAAGGAAAACCTGGGAAAAACAGGGAAAAATAGGGAAAAGCAGGGAAAAATAGGGAAAACCTGGGAAAAGGAGGGAAAAATAGGGAAAAGCAGGGAAAAAAAGGAAAACCTGGGAAAAATAGGGAAAACTTGGGAAAAGGAGGGAAAAATAGGCAAAGCCGGGGAAAAATAGGGATAATCTGGGAAAAATAGGAAAAAAAATCTGGGAAAATCTGGGAAAAATAGGGAAAAGCAGGGAAAAATAGGGAAAACCTGGGAAAATCAGGGAAAAATAGGGAAAAGCAGGGAAAAATAAAGAAAACCTGGGAAAAATAGGGAAAGCCAGAGAAAAATAGGGGAAACCAGGGAAAAATAGGGATAACCTGGGAAAAATAGGGATAACCTGGGAAAACTAAGGAAAAGCAGGGAAAAATAGGGGGAAAAAAAAGGGAAAACCTGAGAAAATCAGGGAAAAAATAGGGAAAAATCAGGGAAAAATAGGGGGAAATCAGGGAAAAAAAGGAAAAACCTGGGAAAGCCAGAGAAAAATAGGGAAAAACAGGGAAAAATAACGAAAACCTGGGAAAAATAGGGAAAGCCAGAGAAAAGCAGGGAAAAATAGGGGAAAAAAAAGGGAATACCTGAGAAAAGTAGGGAAAAAATAGGGAAAGTAGGGAAAAGCAGGGAAAGTCAGGGGAAAAAAAAGGAAAATCTTGGAAAAATAGGGAAAATCTGGGAAAATCAGGGAAAAAATAGGGAAAATCAGGGAAAATAGGGAAAAGCAGGGAGTTCAGTGCCCAGAATCCCCATTTCTACACCCACAGGATCCATGAAGAGTCTTGATCCCCCAGATTCCCAGGGACAGGATTAATTCCCATTTCCCCCCCTGCCTTATCTGACTGATTGCTCTGGATTTAATTTCCAATTCCAGCTGCCTTGGGAATGTTTGATTTTGGTCTCACAACCTGCACTGAAGCTGCTCTTCCCCCCCAGAGCAATCCAAGGTGTCATTCCCAAGGCTGCTGGAAGATTCTTTGCTTTCAGATTGGATTATTGCTACCAAAAAAAGCTCATCAGGATTTATTAAATTAGAAAAAAAAAAAAAAAATTGGCTCTCTCAGCCCTCTGGTGGTGGGAGCAGCACAGGGAATTCACTTGGAGAAATTCAGCTCTTGAAGAGAAAAGCAAAATTATTTTGGATTTTACAGCACAATAACTTTGGAGGAATGAAGACTCAAATAAAAGCCCATTGTGACTGTCAGGAAAAGCTGTGATTTCAGCAGCTGCCTGAATTCCAGCCCCCCAAAATGAGCCCATTTTCCAGGAGAACCCCAAGCTCTGGGGGATTTTTGGGAGCTGCACTCACGGCCTCGTAGCACCAGTCCTTGAGGATGTCCAGCTCTCCCGAGATCAGAGCCTGAGGAGGGAATCACACAGAACATTTTCAGCTCCTCCTACACCAAAGTGAGAGCAATCAGCCCTTGCAGCAGCAAAACACCTTAAATCCCACTTTTTGTGGGGCTCTGGGGAGAAACTGGAGCTGCAGAGGGGAACAGCAAAAAGCATTTCTATAAAAACACATCAACTTTGGGTAATTAAACTCTCTTGAAGCTTCCAGCTGAACCTCCCCATTAAATCTTCCTGTTGGACCTGCCAGAGCCAGCAGAGCTGCCAGGGCTCAGAAATCCTGGGATCAAACAGGAGCAGAGCTGCAATTTTGCACACTGAAAAATTCAGGGCACAGAAGGAACAGAGGAATCCCACATTTGGCTCCTCAAGCCCCAGTTTTCCCAGTCTCTCCTGAGTCTCTCAGAACAATCCCTGCTCTGTTTCAAATCCCAAATTTTCTCTGTCTTCCCTGCTGCAGTGACAGGGACTATTTACAGTCACAGCTCTCATCACTCTGATCCCTAAAAACCTCAAATTCAGCCTGCTGCTCCTCCCAAACCCCAGACCAGAAACCAGCACACCCCAAATTCCTTCCCTTGTGTCCCTCTGCTACCAGCACTTGCCATCACCACTTGATCCCACCTCATTTGCTGTTTTCCAGGCCAGAACATTAATTTATTCCCTTTGATTTCAGACTCCCAACAAGTGTCAAAAGAAGAATGATTTATGTGAGAAATAGTTTGGAAACTATGCTGACAGAAGGCACTATAATCTACATTGAAGATGGGTTTTTTTCTCAAAAAAAGGAAAAAGGAGCAAAACTGGACAGCCTGTATGACTACCTGAGTTGTAGTGCTCTGGGTATTTTGCAGGGAAAAAAAAGATCTCCCGTGCTTTGAACCTAAATGTGGGATCCAATTCCTTTCCCATGGCTCTGTGCAAAGCTGGAGAAGCAAATCCTGCCCCAGCTTTTGATTTTAGGAATGGAGAAGTGGAAAAAAACCAACATTTTCTATGTGTTAATGCAGGGAAACATGAAGGGAAGAGGGGAGCTGTAGATGTTACTTCCCCCAAAATGTGCCCCTGGGATTCTATCCCCTGAACAAGGGAATTCCTTGAAACAGGACCCCTCTCCCTTATCTAAACTCCTGTTATCCCTTAAGATTTCCATTGGTTCTTAAAGTTCCAAGTTAATTGCTTCTTTTCTTATTTAGAATTTTCGTACTTAGAATTCTCCCTTATCAAAACTCCTGTTATCTCTTAAAATTTCTATTGCTTCTTAAAGTTGCAAGTTAATTGGTTCTTTTCTTACTTACAATTTTAAGGTAATTGGTTAGTTTGTAATTTGTAGTTTTTATTGGTTAGTAGTTCAATCCTCTAGAAACCTCTATAAACCCTTTGTTGTCTGATGTAATGAGACAGTTGTTAGCAATTCCCTTTGGAGAAATAAAGTTATCTTGGGATAGTTTGCAATTTGTAGTTTTTATTGGTTAGTAGTTCAATCCTCTAGAAACCTCTACAAACCCTTTGTTGTCTGATGTAATGAGACAGTTGTTAGCAATTCCCTTTGCAGAAATAAAGTTATCTTGGGAACTTTTGCAACACGGTCTCAGCCTTTGTACTTCACCAGTGAGTAGCTGCAGGCTCTGCAGCCTGAGCTCAGATCTGGACTCCAGGTAATCCCAGGGCTGGGAAGGCCCAGGCTGAGAAGAGCTACAGGCAGGGCTCACCTCCAGGACGTTGGGGATGATGTCCCGCTCGCACTGCTGCAGGAAGCGATCCTTGTCGAAGGACGGATCCACCCGCAGGATCTCGGTCAGCACCTCGGACAGCTCCGTCTTGGAGAAGAGTCCCCCTGCAAGAGCGGCCCAGTGGGGACATGGGGACATGGGGACATGGGGACAGCTCCGTCTTGGAGAAGAGTCCCCCTGCAGTGGGACACGGGGACACGGGGACATGGGGACATGGGGACATGGGGACATGGGGACACGGGGACACAGGGACATGGGGACATGGGGACACGGGGACATAGGGACATGGGGACAGCTCCGTCTTGGAGAAGAGTCCCCCTGCAAGGACAGCTCAGTGGAGACATGGGGACACGGGGACAGACGGACATGGGGACATGGGGACAGAGACAAGGGACATGGGGACACGGGACATGGGGACATGGGGACACCGTCTGGAAGAGTCCCCTGCAGGACAGCCAGTGGGGACACGGGACATGGGGACATGGGGACAGAGGGACATGGGGACACGGGGACATGGGGACATGGGGACAGAGGGACATGGGGACAGCTCCGTCTTGGAGAAGAGTCCCCTGCAGTGGGACACGGGGACAGGGACATGGGGACACGGGGACATAGGGACACGGGGACATGGGGACACGGGGACAGAGGGATATGGGGCATGGGGACATCTCAGTCTTGGAGAACAGCCCCCCTGCCAAGACAGCTCAGTGGGGACATGGGGACAGAGGGACATGGGGACACGGGGACACGGGGACAGAGGGACAGGGGGACAGAGGGACACGGGGACAGAGGGACACGGGGAGCAGGGCTCTGGTCTCTGTCCCTGTCCCAGCCCATCCCATCCCATCCCTGTATCCCAGTATCCCATTATCCCATTATCCCTGTATCCCATCCCATTATCCCTGTATCCCATCCCAGTATCCCCATTATCCCAGTATCCCATTATCCCAGTACCCCAGTATCCCATTATCCCAGTATCCCATTATTCCAGTATCCCCAGTACCCCATTATCCCAGTACCCCATTATCCCAGTATCCCATTATCCCAGTATCCCAGTACCCCATTATCCCAGTATCCCATTATCCCATCCCATCCCTGTATCTCCATTCCATTATCCCTGTATCCCATATCCCAGTATCCCAGTACCTCACATCCCAGTACCCCAGTACCCCATACCCCCAGATCCCAGTACTCCCAGTACCCCAGTACCCCATATCCCACATCCCAGTACCCCAGTACCCCAGATCCCAGTACCCCATTATCCCAGTACCCCATTATCCCACTACCCCAGTACCCAGTACCCCATTATCCCAGTACCCCATTATCCCACTACCCCTGTACCCCATATCCAGTACCCCAGATCCCAGTACCCCATGCCTCAGATCCCAGTACCCCATTATCCCAGTACCCCAGATCCCAGTACCCCCAGATCCCAGTACCCCATATCCCACATCCCAGTACCCCAGTACCCCAGATCCCAGTAACCCAGATCCCAGTGCCCCAGATCTCAGTGTCCCCAGTACCCCAGATCCCAGTACCCCAGATCCCAGTACCCCATTATCCCAGTACCCCATATCCCAGTACCCCAGATCCCAGTGTCCCCAGTACCCCAGTACCCCAGATCCCAGTACCCCATTATCCCAGTAACCCAGATCCCAGTACCCCATAACCCACATCCCAGTGTCCCCAGTACCCCACGCCCCAGATCCCAGTATCCCCAGTACCCCATATCCCACATCCCAGTACCCCAGTACCCCACGCCCCAGATCCCAGTATCCCCAGTACCCCATCCCCACATCCCAGTACCCCAGTACCCCACACCCCAGTGTCCCAGTACCGATGAGGTCGCTGACTCTGTCGGTCACGGCGCGCGACGCTCGGATCAGGGCGTTGTCGCTCTCGTCGTATTTCATCTTCATCTCGAAGAACCCTGCGGGGTCAGAGCCCTGCAGCCAGCCCTGCCAGAGCCCAGCAGGGCCAGCTGCACTCCAGCCCCAGCGTCCCCATTCTGCTGCTCTGCTCCCCAGCTTCTTCTCATTTTTCCCCATTTTATTCCCCATTTTTCTGGTTTTTTCCCCATTTTTCTCGTCATTTTATTCCCCATTTTTCTGTTTTTTCCCCCATTTTCTTCTCATTTTTTCCCCATTTTGTTCCCCATTTTCTTCTCATTTTCCCCCCATTTTTCTGGTTTTCTCCTCATCGTCTTCTAATTTTTCCCCATTTTTCTCCCCATTTTTCTGGTTTTCTCCCCATTTTCTTCTCATTTTCCCCCAATTTTCTCCCCATTTTTCTGGTTTGCTCCCGATTTTTCTTGTCATTTTATTCCCCATTTTTCTGGTTTTCTCCCCATTTTCTTCCCATTTTTTCCCCACTTTATTCCCCGTTTTTCTGGTTTTCTCCCCATTTTCTCGTTATTTTATTCCCCATTTTTCTGGTTTTCTCCCCATTTTTCTCGTCATTTTATTCTCCATTTTTCTGGTTTTCTCCCCATTTTCTTCCCATTTTTCTGGTTTTTTCCCCACTTTCTTCTCATTTTTCCCCATTTTATTCCCCATTTTTCTGGTTTTTCCCCATTTTCTTCTCATTTTTTCCCCATTTTTCTCCCCATTTTTCCTGGTTTTCTCCCCATTTTCTTCTCATTTTTCCCCATTTTTCTGGTTTTCTCCCCATTTTCTTCTCATTTTTTTCCCATTTTGTTCCCCATTTTCTTTCCATTTTTTCCCCATTTTTCTGGTTTTCTCCCCATTTTCTTCCAATTTTTCACCATTTTTCTCCCCATTTTTCTGGTTTTCTCCCCATTTTCTTCTAATTTTTTCCCCATTTTATTCCCTTTTTTTTTTGTTTTCTCTCCATTTTCTCCTCATTTTATTCCCCATTTTACTCACATTTTTCTGGTTTTCTCCCCATTTTCTTCTCATTTTTCCCCCATTTTTCTCCCTGTTTTTCTCCCCATTTTCTCCTCATTTTTCTCCTCATTTTATTCCTCATTTTACTCCCTGTTTTTCTCCCCATTTTTCTTGTTTTCTCCCCCATTTTCTTCCTCATTTTTCCCCAATTTTCTCCCGGTTTTTCTTCCCATTTTTCTGTTTTTCTCACCATTTTCTCCTCATTTTTCTCCCCATTTTATTCCCCATTTTACTCTCTGTTTTTCTCCCCATTTATTTTCCCCTCACTTTCCTGCCATGTTCTCCCAGTGACTCCTCCTCTGCTAACACTCAGCACTAACACCTCTGGGGAGGGGATTAATTTCTCCAGTGGAACGAGGAAATTCAGGATTAGGCTCATTTTGAGCAGTGCTGCTCCAGCTGGTGGAGTCCCCAAACCTGGGGGTGACAAAGTTGAACTCCATGGAGGGTTCTTCCAAAATTTTGCCATTCTGGGACTGTATCCAGAGTATTTTCACCAGAAACAATCTCAGATGATACCAAAGCTCAGCTTTACACTACACACAGATCACATGAGTTTTAAAGTTTCACAATTTAGCAGCTGTGTGAAACTGCCTTGATTTTTTCAGGATTTTCCTTGTTTTTTGCTCCAGCTCAGGAGGATCAGAGTGGTGCCAAAATGAGGAGGGGGGACAGAGCTCTGCCACCCCCAGCACCCCAACCTGTTATTAAAATTATAAGAATGCCTAGCAAGTAGTTTTGGAACAACAGATGAAATAGAGCTGTTGGCAGTTTTTGACATAAACATTAAAAATAGTTATGTTAAAGTTTGAGGCCTTTTTTTGTTTAGATAATACCAAATGCTACTAAAGAGCCAACAGACATTTTGCTCTAAGCTCAGCAGGAAAGGTCTTAAGGGTTACAAATAAAAAAGCCATAAAACATGGTAATTTGGTAATTTCTATAGGTTGCATGCAAATATTAGGAAATTAGTATATTGTATTAGATTATTTAAAATTGTAATATTCATCAGCAAAAAATACTTATTGTGTTGTAAATAAAAAATCTCTCTCTTGTCTCTGCTCTAATCCCTCTCTAAGCTCTGTCTTATACCCATGCCCTATAATAAAATACTAACCTGAAGAACAAAATATATTAAGTTTTTAAGTCTGTCCTGTGACTGTCTGAGAACCAAAACCCCAACCCAAGAGGGAAAGGTGGGAATTTGTGATTTGCAATCCTGCAGACACAGATGGAGCAAATCCAGCCTGGGATGGGAATGTGCAGCCCCAACCCAACAGGGAAAGGTGGGAATTTGTGATTTGCACCCTGCGAGACACAGATGGAGCAAATCCAGCTGGGGAGGGAATGTGCAGAACCAACCCAACAGGGAAAAGTGGGAATTTGTGATTTGCATCCCTGCAGACACAGATGGAGCAAATCCAGCTGGGATGGGAATGTGCAGCCCCAACCCAACAGGGAAAGGTGGGAATTTGTGATTTGCACCCCCAGAGACACAGATGGAGCAAATCCAGCTGGGGAGGGAATGTGCAGAATCAAGGCAACAGGGAAAGGTGGGAATTTGTGATTTGCATCCCTGCAGACACTGATGGAGCAAATCCAGCCTGGGAGGGAATGTGCAGCTCCAACCCAGCAGGGAAAGGTGGGAATTTGTGATTTGCACCCCAGAGACACAGAGGGAGCAAATCCAGCTGGGATGGGAATGTGCAGCCCCAACCCAACAGGGAAAGGTGGGAATTTGTGATTTGCACCCCTGCAGACATAGATGGAGCAAATCCAGCCTGGGAGGGAATGTGCAGCTCCAACCCAACAGGGAAAAGTGGGAATTTGTGATTTGCATCCCTGCAGACACAGATGGAGCAAATCCAGCTGGGATGGGAATGTGCAGCCCCAACCCAACAGGGAAAGGTGGGAATTTGTGATTTCCAACCCCTGCAGACACAGATGGAGCAAATCCAGCTGGGGAGGGAATGTGCAGCTCCAACCCAACAGGGAAAGGTGGGAATTTGTGATTTGCAATCCTGCAGACAGAGATGGAGCAAATCCAGCTGGGGAGGGAATGTGCAGAACCAACCAACAGGGAAAAGTGGGAATTTGTGATTTGCACCCCTGCAGACACAGATGGAGCAAATCCAGCTGGGAGGGAATGTGCAGAATCAACCCAACAGGGAAAAGTGGGAATTTGTGATTTGCACCCCCAGAGACACAGATGGAGCAAATCCAGCTGGGATGGGAATGTGCATTCACAACCCAACAGGGAAAGGTGGGAATTTGTGATTTGCAATCCTGCAGACACAGATGGAGCAAATCCAGCCTGGGGAGGGAATGTGCAGAACCAACCCAACAGGGAAAGGTGGGAATTTGTGATTTCCAACCCCTGCAGACACAGATGGAGCAAATCCAGCCTGGGATGGGAATGTGCAGCCCCAACCCAACAGGGAAAAGTGGGAATTTGTGATTTGCAATCCTGCAGACACAGATGGAGCAAATCCAGCCTGGGAGGGAATGTGCAGCTCTAACCCAACAGGGAAAGGTGGGAATTTGTGATTTGCACCCCAGAGACACAGATGGAGCAAATCCAGCTGGGGAGGGAATGTGCAGCCCCAACCCAACAGGGAAAGGTGGGAATTTGTGATTTGCACCCCTGCAGACACAGATGGAGCAGATCCAGCCTGGGAGGGAATGTGCAGCTCCCCCTGAGCACTCACTGTTGAAAACCACGTTGTTGTCCTTGAAATCTTTCCACTGCTGGTACCACTTGGAGTCTTTATGCAGCACCATGCCCATGGCCTCCCTAGAGAGGGCAGAAAACAGGGAAAAATTTGGGAAAAATTAACTTGTAACAAATACAGACAACACCCTGAGGAATATCCCTGCAGCACTTGGCATCACCGAGGCTGAGGCAGCACAGAAATGATGAGCTCAATTACAGGATAAATTATGGCCTCATAAATTATAAAATAAATTGCAGCCTCATAAATGATAGCCCCATAAATGATCCACCAGATAAATGAAACACCAGACAAATAAAAATAAAAAAAACCCCAAAAACAGATAAATAAAACATCACATCAACAAAACCTCAGATAAATAAAGCACCAGACAAATAAAACTCCACTCAGAGGAGCAAAGCAGCCCCAAAAAAAAAAAAAAAAAAAAAAAAAGCCCCCAAAAAGGAGAAAGGAGCTCAAACTGAACACAGAACAATGCTCAGCTCAGAATTTCACCTCTGAACACCAAATCTGAATTTCAGAATTCGCAGTTTCAGCGCAGGAAGATCCGGGATCCCCCAGCCCTGCTGGGAACGTGCTCCCAGACCCAGCTGCTGCTGGACTTGAACCCCTGCTGAGTTTTGAGCTTAATTAAAGACAGAAACATCCCCCCAGGGGACCCCCACACACTCATTGGCCTGGAAGACTCGCTGCTCCTTGGTCCTGTCCCCGGAATATTCCGTGCGCTTCCGCAGCCGCTCCGGCCGCCTGTAGGGACCTGTCTGGCCCAGGACACTCTCATCTATCTCCTTCTTCACACTTTCCACCCCCTGCAAGGAAAACAGCCCCCTCAGAGTGGGTTCAGTGCTCCCCCAGAAGGTGAAAATCTCTCCTGGGGTGGTTTGGGGGGAGTGAAACAGGCTCAGGGATGGGGCAGGCACAGCGTGGCAACAGAAGGTTGGGTGATTTCTGTATTTCCTGCAAAAAAGGGGTTTAAGGGAGATGAAATCTCACTGGGGGAGGTATTTCCCACCCTGCCTGCTCCAGGAGGAGCAGCTCAGCCCTGGCAGGCTCAGATCCTGCCAGCCTTGGCACCCCCAGGGGATTTTCCTGCTGGATTTCAGCCCCAGGTTCCTGCTGGATTTCATCCCCAGGGGATTTTCCTGCTGGACTTCAGCCCCAGGAGATTCTCCTGCTGGATTTCACTCTCAGGCTCCTGCTGGATTTCAGCCCCAGTTCCTGCTGGATTCCACCCCAGTGGATTCTCCTGCTGGATTTCACCCTCAGGTTCCTGCTGATTTCACCCCTAAGGGGATTCTCCTGCTGGATTTCCCCCCAGGAGATTCTCCTGCTGGATTCCACCCCCAGTTCCTGCTGGATTTCAGCCCCAGGGGATTCTCCTGCTGGATTTCACTCCCAGGGGATTCTCCTGCTGGATTTCAGCCCCAGGTTCTCCTGCTGGATTTCACCCCAGGCTCCTGCTGGATTCCACCCCCAGGGGGATTTTCCTGCTGGATTTCGGCCCCAGGGGATTCTCCTGCTGGATTTCACTCCCAGGGATTCTCCTGCTGGATTTCAGCCCCAGGTTCCTGCTGGATTTCACCCCAGGGGCTCCTGCTGGATTCCACCCCAGGGGATTTTCCTGCTGGATTTCAGCCCCAGGGGATTCTCCTGCTGGATTTCAGCCCCAGGCTCCTGCTCGATTCCACCCCCAGGCTTCTGCTGGATTTCAGCCCCCGTTGCTGCTGGATTTCACCCCAGGAGATTCTCCTGCTGGATTTCCCCCTCAGGGGATTCTCCTGCTGGATTTCCTCCAGGCTCCTGCTGGATTTCACCCCAGCTGAGGATTCTCCTGCTGGATTTCACCCCCAGTTCCTGCTGGATTTCAGCCCCAGGGGATTCTCCTGCTGGATTTCACCCCCAGGTTCCTGCTGATTCCACCCCAGGAGATTCTCCTGCTGGATTTCCTCAGGCTGGATTTCAGCCCCAGTTCCTGCTGGATTCCACCCCCAATTCCTGCTGGATTTCCCCCCAGGCTCCTGCTGGATTTCCCCCCAGGCTCTGCAGCACAGGAGCACAGGGAGCAGCACCTGGGAGATGGCTTTGAAGGCTGCAGTCCTGCCCAGCTTCTCCCCTCCCCTGGTCACCGACTCTGCCGACTGCTTGGCCGTCTTGGCCGCCTCCTCCACGCCCTCCTTGATCTTCCTGCCCAGGTCACTCCTGCTGACCTCATCCAAACTCTGCAAAGCAAAAGGGAAAGGTTATTCCAGCTCCCTGCCTTGTCCCCAGTCCATCTCCAGCTCTCCTGGAGCCCTGGAGGGGCTCTGAGCTCTCCCTGGAGCTTCTCCTCTCCAGCTGCCCCCAAGGAGCCCCTTGGGCTCCTCTGGACTCTCCCCAGCAGCTCCAAATCATTATTTTGGGCTCCTCTGGACTCTCCCCAGCAGCTCCAAATCCTTATTTTGGGCTCCTCTGGACTCTCCCAGCAACTCCAAATCATTATTTTGGGCTCCTCTGGACTCTCCCCAGCAGCTCCAAATCCTTAATTTGGGCTCCTCTGGACTCTCCCCAGCAACTCCAAATCTTATTTTGGGCTCCTCTGGACTCTGCCCAGCAGCTCCAAATGCTTAATTTGGGCTCCTCTGGACTCTGCCCAGCAGCTCCAAATGCTTAATTTGGGCTCCTCTGGACTCTCCCCAGCAGCTCCAAATCCTTAATTTGGGCTCCTCTGGACTCTCCCCAGCAGCTCCACATCCTTAATTTGGGCTCCTCTGGACTCTCCCCAGCAACTCCAAATCCTTAATTTGGGCTCCTCTGGACTCTCCCCAGCAACTCCAAATCCTTAATTTGGGCTCCTCTGGACTCTCCCCAGCAACTCCAAATCCTTAATTTGGGCTCCTCTGGACTCTCCCCAGCAGCTCCACATCCTTATTTTGGGCTCCTCTGGACTCTCCCAGCAGCTCCAAATCCTTAATTTGGGCTCCTCTGGACTCTCCCAGCAGCTCCACATCCTTAATTTGGGCTCCTCTGGACTCTCCCCAGCAACTCCAAATCTTAATTTGGGCTCCTCTGGACTCTCCCCAGCAGCTCCACATCCTTAATTTGGGCTCCTCTGGACTCTCCCCAGCAGCTCCAAATCCTTAATTTGGGCTCCTCTGGACTCTCCCCAGCAGCTCCACATCCTTATTTTAGGCTCCTCTGCAGATGGGTCTCTCTCTTCTCCATCCCCCAAACCCCAGAGGAATCCCTGGATGGGTCTCCTCTGACCACACTCAATCCATTATTTTATTAATGCCTCTGGTTTTAGAAGCTGCAGGGTGTGAATCACCTCTGGAACAGCAGCAAAGCCAATCCCAGCCCCCCAAAAACCCAATTTCAGCAGAGCTGCCCTGAGGAAAGGTCCTTGTACCTCTTTAACTGTGCCTGTTATTTCTCCAAGTTTCTTTTTAATCACTTCTGAGGTCTTCACTGTTTCAGATTCAATGGTTTTCTGGGGGAAAAGAACATTAATCAAGAGACAGAAACTACTCAAACCCAGCTTGGATGGAGCACAATCCATTAAGGCTGGAACTTGAGGGCAGAAAAAGCAACATTTCAGGAGCTCATGGTCTGAGTCAGCTTTGCAAATGATGATGTTCAGAGCCCTCTGAGCAATGCAAAATAAACATTTAATGCTCAATTTAATGCCTCATTATTTGATCTGCTCACAAATGCAGCCAAGTGTCTGCTGGAAAGACTTTCCACTAAAAAAAAAAAACCAAAAAACCCCAAAACATTCCATCAAATAAACAATTCTGAGGCGTCCATTTAGCACTGAGTGCTTCCAGCCAAGCAGAACTTCTCCTGAACAGCTCAACTGTGGATTGAAATTTCCACTCAGAGCAGGGAAAGCTCAGGGGCTGCCCAAAAAACCAGGGAACATTCCAGCACTCACATATTTCCTCCTTGCTTCCCGCAGAGCATCCGACTCCTCCAACTTTTTCGCTTCATCTCGGAATTTTTTGATGCTTTCCTTCATCTCTTTGTTCTTGGCTAGTTCCTGTTTGATGTTCTCCACAAAACCTGAGATGAATCCCTTCCTTCCTCCCGAGGAGTAGCATCTGGACTGGAGGAAACCATTCCATGTTGGAGAATCCCAAGGGGTTGGAGCAAACAGGACCCAGCAAACACAGGAGTCCAAGGCAGGGTGGGGCTCAGGGTAAGCCCTGGGTGACTTTTAGAAATCGTGGAGCTGCTTCAAAGAGCCACATGTCCAGTGGATTTCACAGAATCCCAGGTGGATTGGGTGGAAAGGACCTTAAATCCCACCCAGCTCCACCACCTCCCACTGTCCCAGGCTGCTCCCAGCCCCATCCAACCCCAGCTACCCCAAAATTCCTCCAGTTCCACTTAAAAATTTCCAGCCTGGAACTGGTGCTTCTCAGAGCAGCTCAGGACTGTGCTGGGAAAACACTCTGGGGTGGAAAGGGAATAAATTCAGGTGGGACCAACCTGGGGGGTGGCCAGGGCAGGGCTGCTGATCCTGTACAGGGCACTGCTGGGGAAGGCAGGGATGGGGTAACGCCTGGAGAGCAGCCACAGCCCACTGAGGAGACATTTCTGCAAGGAAAAAGCACAGGGGGAGCTCAGGGAAGCACCCAAGAGCTCCCAGCACCCGGATCTGGGAGAGCAGAGATGCACAAATCCATCCTGGAGAAGCACACGGATTTTTCTGGGAAAACTCTTCCAAACACAACTTTTTTTTTCCCAGAAGAATCCCTGCGTGGTTCTGCTGCTCCTGCCGAGGTCCCACCTGCAGATTCCTGCTGGGGAAGGGGTCGGTGCTGAGCTCAGGGCTGGCAGCTGGGGAGAATCAGGGAAATCACAGATGAAAAATGTGTATTTGCTCAAGAACAGCAGCGAGCTCTGGGGCAGGAACAGAAGGACTGAGGCCCAGCAGCTCCTGAGTGAAGGCACAGACCGAGTGGAAATCCCACACCGGACAAATCCCGAACTGAGCAAATCCTGAACTGAGCAGAAATCCTGAATGGAGCACAAATCCTGAACTGAGCAAATCCTGAACTGAGCAGAAATCCCCGAATGGAGCAAATCCCGAACTGAGCAAATCCTGAACGGAGCAAAAATCCCAAACTGAGCAAATCCCAAACTGGGCAAATCCCGAACTGAGCAAATCCTGAACTGAGCAGAAATCCCAAACTGAGCAAATCCCACACCAGGCAAATCCTGAACTGAGCAAATCCTGAACTGAGCAGAAATCCCGAATGGAGCAGAAATCCTGAATTGAGCAAATCCTGAACTGAGCAGAAATCCCAAACTGAGCAAATCCCACACCAGGCAAATCCTGAACTGAGCAAATCCTGAACGGGGCAGAAATCCCGAATGGAGCAGAAATCCTGAACTGAGCAAATCCTGAACTGAGCAGAAATCCCGAATGGAGCAGAAATCCCGGACTGAGCAGAAATCCCGAACTGAGCAAATCCTGAACTGAGCAGAAATCCCAAACTGAGCAAATCCCACACCGGGCAAATCCCGAACTGAGCAAATCCTGAACGGGGCAAAAATCCCGAATGGAGCAGAAATCCCAAATTGAGCAAATACTGAACGGGCAAAAATCCTGAATGGGGCAAAAACCTGAATGGGCAGAAATCCCGAATTGAGCAAATCCTGAACTGAGCAGAAATCCCAAACTGAGCAAATCCCACACCGGGCAAATCCCGAACCGAGCAGAAATCCCAAAAGGAGCAGAAATCCTGAATTGAGCAAATCCCGAACGGGGCAGAAATCCCGAACTGAGCAGAGATCCCAAACTGAGCAGACATCCCAAATGGAGCAGAAATCCCAAATGGAGCAGAAATCCCAAACCGGGCAGAAATCCCGAACCGGGCAGAAATCCCGAACCGAGCAAATCCTGAACTGAGCAAATCCCAAATGGAGCAAATCCTGAACTGAGCAGAAATCCTGAATGGGGCAGAAATCCCAAACTGGGCAGAAATCTCGAATGGAGCAGAAATCCCGAACCGAGCAAATCCTGAACTGAGCAGAAATCCCAAACCGGGCAAATCCCGAACTGAGCAGAAATCCCAAACCGGGCAGAAATCCCGAACTGAGCAGAAATCCCAAACCAGGCAAATCCCGAACCGGGCAGAAATCCCGAACCTCTCGTTTCACTCTGGGACCAACAAACCCATCCAGCCCCTCGTGCTCCGAGCGGGAGCTCAGGGTGACTCCGTGAGCAGCTCCCGCCGTTCACGGGAAATTCGCCCTTATGGGAGCCCCGGGAACCCCGGGAGCGGCACCGGGAGCGGGTCGGGACACGGGAAACCGGGAGAGGCACCGGGACACGGGAACCCCGGGAGAGGCACCGGGAAAAGCACCGGGAGAGGCACGGGAGCTGCTCGGGACACGGGAAACCGGGAGAGCACCGGGACACGGGAACCCCGGGAGAGGCACCGGGAAAAGAACCGGGAGAGGCACGGGGAGCTGCTCGGGACACGGGAAACCGGGAGGCACGGGGAGCTGCTCGGGACACGGGAGCCCCGGGAGCGGCACCGGAGTGGGTCGGGACACAGGAAACCGGGAGAGGCACCGGGACACGGGAACCCCGGGAGAGGCACCGGGAGCGGGTCGGGACACGGGAAACCGGGAGAGGCACCGGGAGCGGCACTGGACATGGGAAACCGGGAGAGGCACCGGGAGAGGCACCGGGACACGGGAACCCCGGGAGCGGCACCGGGAGCGGCACCGGGAGCTGCTCGGGACACGGGAGCCCCAGGAGCCCTTGGGCTGCAGGTGTCTCAGCACCGGGAGCGAACCCGCCGGGCCGGGCGGGACGAGGAGCGGGCCCGGCCCCGCTGTCCCCTCACCGGGAGCCGCCAGCGCCGGGGCCCTGCGGGCCGGAGGGAGCAGCGGCTCCGCGCCGGGCCCCGCCCTGCCCGGCCCCGCCGCCCCGCTCGCTGCTCCCCCGTCCCGCCCGGTCCCGGTCGCGGTCCCGGTGCCGTGTTCCCGGTCCGTGTCCCCGCGCTCACCCGGCACGCTCCGGCCGCCGCCATCGCCCCGCGCGCCCCGTGACCTTCGCGCGCCGCCGCGCCGTGACGTCACTGCCGCGCGCCGCCCGCGCCACGTGGCCGCGAAAGGCGGGAAACGGGCGGGACCGGCGGGGCTGCACCGGGCACACCGGGACCGCTCCGGACCCGGACCGGGCACACCGGGACCGCTCCGGACCCGGACCGGGCACACCGGGGCTGCACCGGGCACACCGGCACCGCTCCGGACCCGGACCGGGCACACCGGGACCGCTCCGGACCCGAACCAGGCACACCGGCACCGCTCCGGACCCAGCCCGGGAGCACCGGGACTGCACCGGACACATCGGGACCGCTCCGGACACACCGGACACCGCTCCGGACCGAGCACCGGGAGCACACCGGGACCGCTCCAGACCGAGCACCAGACACACTGGGACCGCTCCGGACCGAGCACGGGAACACCGGGGCTGCACCGGGCACACCGGGACGGCTCCGGACCCGGACCAGGCACACCGGCACCGCTCCGGACCCGAACCAGGCACACCGGGACCGCTCCGGACACACTGGGACCCCTCCGGACCCGGCCCGGGAACACCGGGACTGCACCGGGCACACCGGGACCGCTCCGGACCGAGCACGGGAACACCGGGACCGCTCCGGACACACCGGGACCCCTCCGGACCGAGCACGGGAACACCGGGACCGCTCCGGACACACCGGGACCCCTCCGGACCGAGCACGGGAACACCGGGACCGCTCCGGACCGAGCACGGGAACACCGGGGCTGCACCGGGCACACCGGGACCGCTCCGGACCGAGCCCGGCACCAACGGGACCGCTCCGGACCGAGCCAGGGAACACCGGGACCGCTCCGGCCCCGGCCCGGGAACACCAGGACTGCACCGGACACACCGGGAGCGCTCCGGACCCGGTCCCGCCTCACCGGGGCTGTCCCGGATCCTTCCCGGCCTCACCGGCCGCCCCCGGAGGCGCCCCCCGATCCCCTCCGCCCCCCACACCCGCTCCGTGTGCGTTAAACGCGCTTCCCGCAGGAACAGGGGAATCTCCCGCTCTCACCTGCGGCAGGTGCGTGCCCGGTACCTGCCTGGTCCGGACACCCTGTCAGGGGCAGAAAAAAGAGGTTTTTAACCCCATTTTCACTAGAGAAAAATGAGCATGGACGGTGGGATACAGGCGAGGGAGGATCCCGCAGCCTTGGAGACAGCTGAGGGAGATTCTGTCACAAAGCAAGAGGAACATTGGATTCTTTGGACAAGCTGCAGTTTGCAGGGGATTGAAGCAGAGTAAAGGATGCCGCGACTGAAATCTTGAACTTGCGTTTATTATCAAAGTCAGACTGTTTACATCTGTCAGGTCAACGAGATGCCACAACTACAAAAAAAGATTGTGCACATGGCAGTTCCAATGCAAAAAACCAGTAAAATGGGGGCTCCCTCGGTTAAAAAAAGGACTTAAAATTGACTCCAGAAAGCAAACCGGGTGGGGCTGAGCAGCTTGAATCAGCGCAGGAGGGCGGGCGGGGCTCAGGCGTTGCGGTCGATCCGCACGTCGATCTCGCGGCCGCGCAGCTGCAGCCCGTTCATCATGCGGCACGCGCGCTCCGCCACCTCCGGCGACTCGAACCGCACCACGCCGCAGCCCTTGGACTTGCCGTTCTCCATCTTGATGTCGGCGTACAGCACGTGGCCTGAGGGAGGGCAGGGTGAGCCAGAGTGCTCTGGCTGTGCTAAATCCAGTCCTGAAGATGCACCCCGAATCTGCTCCCCATCCTGCCTTGGGCACTCTCCATGGAACCCCAAATCTGCTCCCCGAATCTGCTCCCCATCCTGCCTTGGGCACTCCTGGAACTCCCAAATCTGCACCCCAACTTGCCTTGGGCACTCCTGGAACTCTCCACCCAATCCTAAATCTGCACCCCAAGGGCTGCTCCCCATCCTGCCTTGGGCATTTCAGCCACTCTCCATCCAGTCCCAAAATCTGAACTCCCAAGGGCTGCTCCCCATCCTGCCTTGGGCACTCTCCATGTAACCCCAAATCTGCACCCCAAATCTGCTCCCCATCCTGCCTTGGCACTCCTGGCACTCCCAAACCTTCTCCCCATCCTGCCTTGAGCACTCTCCATGTAACCCCAAACCTGCTCCCCATCCTGCCTTTGGCACTCCTGGAACTCTATCCAATCCCAAATCTGCACCCCAAGGGCTGCTCCCCATCCTGTCCTTGGCACTCCTGGCACTCCCAAACCTGTTCCCCATCCTGCCTTGGGCATTTCAGCCACTCTCCATCCAGTCCCAGTCTTGCACCTCAAGGTGCTCCCCACCCTGTCTCTGGCAGAGGAGCTGGCTGAGGTGGTGTTTGACAGGAGGTGGATTTAGCCCAGCTCAAGCAGCACACCAGGATGTGGAAGGAGCAGAGCAGCAGCCCCATCTGGAATGGCAGCACAGGCTCCACCCCACAGCTGAGGCTGGGCTTGGCTCCCATGGAAGCCTGGAATGGTCTGGGCCAGGAGGGACCTTAGAGAGCACCCAGGGACACCTCCTGCTGTACTCTAAACCCCATCCAGCCTGGCCTTGGACACATCCAGGGATCCAGGGACAGCCACAGCTGCTCTGGGAAATCCATTCCAGGGCCTCCCCACTCTCCCAGCCAAAAATTCCTTCCCAAGCCAACCATTATTCATATTGATTCCTCAGAGTGAGGAAAACAACTCACCACATTCATTGAATTTATCTTTCAGCATTTTCCATGTAAAATCAAAAGGCAGCTGTGGAAAGAGAGGAATGAACCATTACTGAGGCTCTGCTGAACAACCTGCAGGCACCCCCAGCTCCCCAGAAATGGAACCCATCCCAGGAGAGCCACTGCCATAAAGCCATGGGATCATGGTCAGCCAGGAGCTCTTCTCCTGGTAAGGAGGTGGCTCCAACTCCCCCCAGAATGTGGCAGCACCCAGTGAT
Organism: Luscinia luscinia; assembly: GCA_034336685.1. Lineage (NCBI taxonomy): Eukaryota > Metazoa > Chordata > Aves > Passeriformes > Muscicapidae > Luscinia > Luscinia luscinia. The sequence goes on along the minus strand of CM067634.1, from coordinate 846,511 downwards.
TGGAAACTGAGCTTGGATGAGATCAACACAGCAGTGACAATGAATGGCATGGGTGGGAAGGGTGGGAAAGGGCAGTAGTGGGAATAGGGGGGAGCACAAGAAGGAACATGGGGCTCTCACATTCCTCACAAATATCTGACAGGAGGGGTACTCACATTCCTCACAAATATCTGACAGGAAGGGTACTCACAATTTTCACAAATATCCGACAGGAGGGGTACTCACATTCCTCACAAATATCTGACAGGAGGGGTACTCACAGAGGGGAGCACAAGGAACAAGGGTACTCACATTCCTCACGAATATCTGACAGGCTTTCCGGGCCACGCCGGCTGCAGGGCCTCCTGCTCCTCCCAGGGACCCTGCAAAATTGCCTGCAAAGTTGCCCCGCTCCATGTCGAGGGGCCGCTCGAAGTTGCTGCCCATGGGCAGCCCCATGCGCTCGATGCCAGCCCCCATGCCCTGCCCCATGGGCGGCCCCATCCTCTCCATGTTGGCGGCGCCGATGCGCTCCAGCCCCATCCTGTCCATGGGCGCCGCTCCCATCCTCTCGATGCCGATCCTGTCCATGGGCGGCCCGGGCAGGCGCTCCAGCCCCGCGGGCATCCTCTCCATCACCTGGCCCATGCCCGCGCCCATGCCCGCGGGCACCATGCGCTCCAGCCCCATGCCCATCCTCTCCATGCCCGCCCCCATGCGCTCCACGCCCGAGCCCATCCTGTCCATGGCGCCGCCCACGCGCTCCATGGCGGCGCCCATGCGCTCCATGCCGAAGCCGATGCCCGAGCCCATGCGCTCCATGCCGGAGCCCATGCGCTCCATGCCCGGCCCCATGCGCTCCAGGCTGGGCGCCAGGTGGTCGATGCCCAGCGGCGCCATGCGCTCCATGCCCGCGCCCATCCTCTCCACGCCGGAGCCCATGCGGTCCAGCACCAGCCCCATCCTGTCGATGTCGGCGCCCACGCGCTCCATGCCGTGCCCCATGGCGGCCGGGAGGCGCTCCATGCCCGCGCCCATGCGCTCCATGCCCGGCGCCATCCGGCTCCATGCCGGGGGATGCTGGCGCTGCCTCCGCCTGCAACACAGCACACGTGTCAGGGACCTGCTGGGATCCCTGCCTCACACATCAGGGACCTGCTGGGATCCCTGCCCTCACACACTCTCAGGGACCTGCTGGGATCCCTGCCTCTCACACACTCGTCAGGGACCTGCTGGGATCCCTCCCCCTCACACACATCAGGGACCTGCTGGGATCCCTGCCCCTCACACACACTCATCAGGGACCTGCTGGGATCCCTGCCCCTCGCTCACACGTCAGGGACCTGCTGGGATCCCTGCCCCTCACTCACACATCAGGGACCTGCTGGGATCCCTGCCCCTCACTCACACATCAGGGACCTGCTGGGATCCCTGCCCTCACACACATCAGGGACCTGCTGGGATCCCTGCCCCTCACACACCGTCAGGGACCTGCTGGGATCCCTGCCCCTCACACACATCAGGGACCTGCTGGGATCCCTGCCCTCACACACACATCAGGGACCTGCTGGGATCCCTGCCCTCATCACACACATCAGGGACCTGCTGGGATCCCTGCCCTCACACACACATCAGGGACCTGCTGGGATCCCTGCCCTCACACACACATCAGGGACCTGCTGGGATCCCTGCCCCTCACACACACATCAGGGACCTGCTGGGATCCCTCCCCTCACCACGCCTCAGGGACCTGCTGGGATCCCTGCCCGTCACACACATCAGGGACCTGCTGGGATCCCTGCCCTCACACACACATCAGGGACCTGCTGGGATCCCTCCCCTCGCTCACGGCTCAGGGACCTGCTGGGATCCCTCCCTCGCTCACTCCTCAGGGACCTGCTGCTGGGGATCCCTGCCCCTCACATCACTCCTCAGGGACCTGCTGGGATCCTGCCCCTCACTCATCAGGGACCTGCTGGGACCACACTCCACTTTTCTACAGCTCTTGGCTAGGACAGGACACTTCGCTGGGATCTGGGACCTGCCGGGACCACACTTTCGCTCACGGCATCAGGGACCTGCTGGGATCCCTCCCCTCACACACACATCAGGGACCTGCTGGGATCCCTGCCCCTCACACACATCAGGGACCTGCTGGGATCCCTGCCCCTCGCACACACCTCAGGGACCTGCTGGGATCCCTGCCCCTCGCACACGCCTCAGGGACCTGCTGGGATCCCTCCCCCTCGCTCACGGCTCAGGGACCTGCTGGGATCCCTCCCCCTCGCTCACGCCTCAGGGACCTGCTGGGATCCCTGCCCCTCGCTCACTCCTCAGGGACCTGCTGGGATCCCTCCCCCTCGCACACTCCTCAGGGACCTGCTGGGATCCCTGCCCCTCGCTCACGGCTCCCTCAGGCGGGGCTCTGCGCCTGCAGCTTGAGGCAAACCCACATCAACCCTGCCCCTGAAGGAGGGGAGGAAGAAATAGGAATGCCCTGTGGATATGATTGCCCAGCAGAAGATGCTAAGAACATAGAAACTGTAGGGGAGACTGAAATGAAAGCAGAGCAGCAATGTGGATGCCTGAAGGTCTCCTCCCTAAGATAACACCACTTGCTGCAAACATACCAAAGAGCAGCAGAGACCCTCTCCAGGCATGACAGGAAGGGTCCAAGATAAGGTTTAGAGATAAGAAAGTTTAACATGGTAATGTAGCCATTCCTATGGGTTGTATGTAAATGTTAGAGAATTTGTATCCTGTACTAGATTGGTTAGTGGAAATTAGAATATTCAACATAGAAGGAGATTTAAGACTTTGTAAAAGGAGACAACACTCTCCTGCTCTTACACCCTCTGACACCCTCTGGCTCCCTTGCTCCTGTCCCTGCACCCCTCACCCTTGCTTTACCCCCTTTGTTATCTCACTCCTCTAGGCCTGTTTGAGCTGCAGCTCCCAGCTGAGCCCTTTTCACCCACTGTAATAAACTGCAAACTTCAACACCAGAATATAGAGAGCACCTGAGTTTGTCCTGACCACCATCCACCACCAGCTCCTACACCCTGCAGAGCTGCACCAGGAGCTCTATCTGCTTAGAGAAATTCTGCAGTTTCATTTCTGAGATTGTCCAGTATTATTTGGAAGTGGAATGTGATACAAGCAGCAGGAGAAGAAGGATTTTGTTTTCACTGACAAAAATTAACAACCTCCCAGCATCACTTAAAAGCCAGATAGCAAATTCCTACAGCAGATCTAAAATCTGGGGCTTTTTTCTGTATCAACCTGATAATTTTTGTGAGTTCAGGGATAAACAGCAGGCAGGAAATGGATTTCATTTACTGCACTCACCTATTCCCCTCTCCAAGGTCTCTCCAAAACTCCGGGACATTCCCATCTCATTTCTTCCAAACTCCCTCTCGAATCCCCCTCCCATGGCCCGATCCATCTCTGCAGAGAGAAGGTGGAGAAGTTTGCAGGGGGTTTTATGAGCCTGAGAGAACACTTTACCACAGGAGATTGACAGCACAGGAAGGTTTTTGTGATTTTCTCCTGATCCTTTTGTGGTGGCTTCAGGAGCCCAAAGCCCCGAGGAGAAGCAGATTTACCCCAAACACATGGGAGGCTCTGAGGGCTGGACAGAGCCAAATCTGTCTGAATAAACCTTCAAGGCAGCAATAAATCACTGGGTTTGTGCAGCTCAGAGGCCAGTCCCCTGACACTGAGGTTTGTGGAGAGAGGGACACACACAAATCCAGTGCCTACCACTCATCCTGCCCATGTTCATCCCGGCTGGGAAGCGGCCGATGTTCTCCATGGCACCAAAGGGACCTTCCATTCCTGAAAAACACATTTTCCAGGGATTCTTTAGCAGCTGTGGCCACACACCATTCCCACAGCTCCCAAAGAGGGGGCAGGATTTGGGCACAAATTATAAAAACCATGGAAGCACAGAGTGCTCTGGGTTGGGATAGTGAGGCTCCATTCCAGCCCCCAGGGATGGCACTTGCAGATCTGCTCAGGATGCCCAGCTCGTGTTTTATGGGATGTCCCCACCCTCCCCACACACTGCAGCAGCTCCAATACCCTAAAAGCACCAAATTCTTGCTAAGTTGGTGCTGATTTCCCAGCACACACACACAGCTCAGGCTGCAGGACTTTCCCAAAGGCCAAGCTATGAACAGATCAAGAAGCACAGCTTACCTCCCATTTTATTCATTCCAAAGCCCATGCCTTCCATTCCCATTCCTCAAAATAAAAGAGAAAGCTTTATATAGCAGGTGTCAGCCAAGAAATTCCAGCCAAAGGCTGCAGAACCAACCCACACAACACATCCATGGCTTGGGCTGAAGAGCTTACATGGGATAAACTGAGGAGATTTCAACATTCCTGCTCAGAAAATCAAGCAGCAAAGGGGAAAAAAACCCACTGGCATTTCGACATGGAAAGCTGAGTGTGTGCTACTTTTTAGGTGGCTCTTTGAAACTTGTGCTATTTCAACAGATCCTCACCAAAGATTTGCAAGCCCACTAAAAGTGTTAAAAGTGAGAGATGGTTTGGAGTTTCATGGATCTTTGCAGTGTCTGCTGCTCATGCTCAAGAGTCAGAAAATGAGAGCTGTGTCTTGACCACAGTGAAAAAAAAAAAAAAAGAAAAATGGAGCAGTTGGTTAAATTCAAGTTTCCATTATCAAGCTGAACAAAAAACTCACTTGGCTTTAACATTCCTAAGAAACTACCAACTTTTTGGGGAGGCAAACAAAGCTATCTACCTTCTACACAGCTTAAAGCTCTCATGAAACAAAAGCATAGGAGTAATCTTCTTACCTCCAGGTCCCATGTTGCCCATTCCCATGCCTTTGTTTAAATGATTTGCATCAATAGGTTGACCTCCAGGTCCTAATCCCATGCCAATACCACCAAGACCATCTGAAGAAAATATTCAGATATCAAAAAAGCCTTCTTTCCATAGTTTGACAAAACAGCAAGTTTTATTTCTTAAGTAATTGACTTTCATTCTCCAAAAAAAGCTTGCTGTGTCCCCCCTGTGGGGTGTGTACTGAAAGCAGGGAAGTGTGGAGTAAATCAAGAGTAGATGTGTCTTGAAATAGGCTAAAAACTATTTCCAATTATTTGGTTTCATATTTCAATTTCCATCTTACTGCTGAGAAAACTTGGTTTGGAGCTGACTCCTGAAAAATGACTGGCTAGAACACTGCTTCATTTGGGCAAAGTCCTCTGCTGAGGAGGGTGGGTGGAGTGGGCAATTTGGGAGAAGTTCCCCTAAACCTGTGCACAGTTCTCACAGCCTGGCTTGCCAGGGGCTCATTTCCACCTCTGCCAGGGCTGGGCCCTGCAGGGCAGAACTGAGGCACCAGGAGCAGCCATGGGATCAATGAGAGCCACCGATGGAATTGGAGCACACAGCCAGCACACCCAGCCCTGCCAGGCACAGAGCTCAACCTTCCTCAAGGATTCCCCAGCCCAAAGAAAGAAGAAAAAGCCCTTTTCTGTTTTTTTTTTGTTTTTTCCTGAAGCAGGAAGAAAGTTCTCTGCTTGGCACAAACACCAGCTCATGGCATCCTCTGCCTGCAGGATTCCCTCGTTCCCAGCTCAGCACTGAACACAGGAGTGTTGAATCTTGTTTTAAAACAGCACAAGGTCCCCCTTCCCCACCCCAGTCAAGGCCAAAGTCCAGGCTTCCAGAGGGATTTAGGGAGTTTTGCAGCAAGGTAATGGAATTGGAACCCAATGCTTTGTCCTGAAGAGAGGAATGTCCTTACAGTGGCACTGCCAGCTCAGCTAGGGAGGGACTAATTAATGATCATTAATAATGGGCAATTTAGCAGCACACAACAGGTCTGGCTCCCAGGAAGAAAACAGCATCTGTCTGAATGCAGAGCATCCCAGAATCCCAGGCTGGCTTGGGTTGGAAGGGACCTTAAAGCTCCTCCACTGGCAGCCCCTGGCCTGGGCAGGGACCCCTTCCACAGCCCAGGACAACTCAGATTCCACCAACTGCCCCAATTTAGCTGCACTTGAACAAATTCAGCCTCCAGCTCTTCCAGTCCCAGCTCTTCTCTTCAGTGCTGCAGTAATTGATGCCAGCCTTTGCAGGGCCTCAGCTCAGCCCACATCACATCCACAGCTCTGGGGGATTCCCAGGGATGGAGACTCCACAGAAGCTCTGAGCAAACCCTCCCAGGAATGTTTCCTCACATCCACATGCAGCCTGGATTTCCACTGCTGGTTTACACTTGATCTTTTAGTTCATTCAAATTCCAACTTGGAAGGAGCAGCTTGGGGCAGCCAATTATTCTGAATTTCCATCTCCTGGGTTTTGCTCGGTGCTTCCTGCATCCTGCACCTCCAAGAAGAGCCTGGTTCCCTCTTCTTTCCATATTTAATACTTTGGTAAGATCTCCTGTGGGAATTTGAAGGCCTGGAAGACTCCCAGGTGCTGAATTCAGCCCTTCCAATTTAAGGGGAAACATTCCATTGCCAGAGCACCATCCCATGGGAGGTGCTGACTGATTCACTGTGTTTCCATTAAATCCCACTCTTAATGGAAGGCACTGGGATCTTGGAATTGCAATGGAGAGCTCTGGAAGCCTTGAGAAGGTGAATGTTTTAAGACAAGCTTCTGGCCATGAGCTGAAAGAAGTATCCAAAAAATCTGAGCAGCTCTTCTTCACTATTCCCCCTTCTGAAATAATTCAGGAATTTGGATCCCAGTTTTCCAGTCTGAACCAGAGTTTTAGTGGGGCTGGGGCTGGTTCCCAGGTGCTGAACAGCCAAACAAAAAGCAGAGGATGTTGGGTCATGCAGGGGACACTTACGAGGGAGTTGCTGGGGTCGCTCTGGAGGGAAGAAATCTCCTTTGGGAAAGGCTCGTTCATCCTAAAGGGAATTCAGCACGTTAAAGTTGGCAAGGAAAGCAGGAAATTGTTTCCTGATTCTTAAAATTTTGATTTGAAAATACAGAAATTTCAAGTTAAAGCAGTCTTCACTGTAGTTTTGATTTAGTAAAATCTTTAGTCTTTTAGTAAAATAATCTGAATTAACCTTCCCTGATTGCATCACTTCAGTTGGCAAGAGGCAAATCCCACATTTCCCCCCTCTGGATTTGGACCCACCCTTGAAACCACAGATCCTCCCAGCTCAGGAGAGCATTCCCAGGTCTGGAAGCAGTGGGAATGGGAATGGCAAGTGGGGGTGTCCTCACCATTTTGACGTGCATGGGTCTGTCAAAGAGCAGCTGCCCATTGAACATTGCTGGGGGGTGTTAAGGATCCTGCTTCAAGCACTGAGGGGAGCACAAAAACCCCTCAGAAAATCAGATTGTCTCAAATCCTTCTGCCTTCTCCAAAACTAAAAAGCCTTGAAATCCAAATACAGTGAACATTCAAAAAAAAAAAAAAAAAAAAGGCTTTTTGAAATTTAAAAAATGGTAAGAACATATGTCTGGGGTAAGATGAAGTTCACAAAGAGATGTAACTCAAAACGTAACTCTAAGTCAGCCCAAGTGTTTAAATGTTTCCTCATTCACTTTATCCTGGAAGCAGGGAGCAGTTCCACAGCCACACCCACATTTTGAAATGAGTCATGCCAAAACCTCTGCCCAAGTCTGGCTCCCACAGGGCTTAGTGCAGATGGGAATTAACATTCAAACAGAAACTTTGGGAAGGGAAAGGGGGAATAATTCCCTCCTTTCCATACCATAACCAGGAGTTGAGGGAGTAATACCTGGAATTTTATTGCTGTTTGGTTTCTAGGTAGCAAATCATTGCTGGGGCAGAGGAAGGACACAGAACAGGAAAACACCAGCTCTGGGTGCCCTTGGCACAGGGATTGTCTTCTCTCCAGACAATTGCATTTTAATACTAATTACAACCCAGAGATAAAATCTGTCTCAGAAAATCTGGGATAAAATACATTTATCCACATAGGAAAGGGACTGTCCTTTGCCAAAGATTTTGAGCAAATTACAAATCCTTCAAGATGGAATTCTGTCTCCGTTTCACTTTTCCTTCCATTTTGCACCCACTATGAGCTGACCTTCCTTCCCCTGGCAATACCCTGCCCAGGAATGGCATCCCCCTGTGCCCTAGGGGCTGCCAGCCCCTGCCCTCCCCAGCTGCAAGGATACAGATGGCCTGCACGGCCTCGATGGCCTGCTCGAAGGTGACGGTGCCGATGCCGCGGCTCTTGCCGTCCTTGTCCTCCAGGATGTCGGCCCTGACCACCACCCCAGCCATGCTGAACACCTCCTTCAGCTTCTTCCAGCCCACCTTGTAGTCCAGCTGCAAAACAGGGATGCCAGAGAGACTTCCATGAGTGTGGGAGTCCAGAGTGCTCCTCTGGCTTCCCTGGGAGGTTCCAGACCCCCCCAAAGACCCTCGGATGAGACCCAGGTGTCTCAGGGCTGGATTCAGCTCCTTGGAACAATTTACCAACATTGAGAGAGGAAATGCAAGCTGCAAAAATAAATAGAGTGTAAATTAGACTGTTAGAATGTAGAATTAGCAGATTTATGGAATGTTTGTGATAAGGGACACGTGGCCAAGATGGAGAATTTGGGGTGTGGATCCTCTTCCTCCTTCTGCTCCGTGCCATCCATGCTGGGTGACATGCTGGCACTGCCAGATTGGATGGGGTCAGAGCTGGGCTGTTTAACAAAGTTGTATTGTATTGGAAAATAATTGTAAATCCCCAGTAGGTAATTTAGACTATAAAAGATCAGTCCTGCCTCTCCAGGCAGATTCTGCCCTGGATGTCTGGCGAGCAGAGCTGTGAGCTGGGCAGAGCAATCCTGAGATAAGGGAGAATAAACAGCCATGGAAACCTCTCAGAACAGCTCCTGCAGCCTCTCAGAAAGAGCTGGGCTCAAACCACCTGCATGTGCTGCAGAGGTGAGCTCAGGGCTGAGGAGACACCTCGGGCTGTGACACATGAGCAAACAGCATTACTGGGCTTCTGCCCTTCCCTGCTATTGGCATTAAAGCTGTCACAGAGCTAAAACTTAATCCAAGGACAGAGGGCTGCTCAAAAATCCAAATGAACAGACAACTGAGAATCAACAGGACACAGAGAGGAAGTTCTCCTGGAATTCCAAGGCTTTTCCTCCCTCAGGGCTGCCCCAGCTGAGGGTTTGCACTCACGTTGGCCACGAAGACGGTGCTGCCGAGGCGGCCGGCCTGCAGGGCGTGGATGATCTCGTTGGGGATGTTGGGGTTGTTCAGGATGCTGGGGGGGATGTTGATCATGCCAGGGCCACCAGGGCCAGGCCCAATGCCCATCCCTCCTGCTGCCATCACCTTCTGCATGGCCCTCCTGGCGTGCTCCCCGTCGGGGTCCTGGGGGGAGACAGACACTGAGACCCCCATGGCAGTGCCAGGGCTCGAATGGGCACAGGGAGGAGTTTCCCTTTATCCCAGGGACACACAGACACTGAGACCCCCATGGCAGTGCCAGGCTGAAATGGGCACAGGGAGGAGTTTCCCTTTATCCCAGGGACACACAGACACTGAGACCCCCATGGCAGTGCCAGGGCTGAAATGGGCACAGGGAGGAGTTTCCCTTTATCCCAGGGACACACAGACACTGAAACCCCCATGGCAGTGCCAGGGCTCTAACAGGCACAGAGAGGAGTTCCCCTTTATCCCAGGTTTCCTTTTGTCCCAGGATATCTGCTCCCTAAACAATCCCAGTTTCCCTTTCATTGTCAGTGAATTTGTTTTATTTCAGCCATCACCCAGCACCCTTTATCATTTAAATGATATCTTTATTATTGGCACCCTTTATTATTGGTGCCCTTTATTATTAAAGGCATTTCCCTAATTCCCAACATGTTTATCCATCATTAGCATCAACAACAAATCTCTGCTATACCTGTTCCAAACCCTGATAAACCCCCAGTGCCACTGCAGAGGGTTTGGAATGAACTCCTCTAACTATTGGCTGTCAACAGCCAAGCCATTGAAATGGAAATACATCTTTGAGGTATTCCAGGAAACAGCTGATTCTAAGGAATTGTTGGTGGAATCCATTCATTCTGATGCAGAACTCAAAGGGAAGTTTGTCAAGAACAGACACTCACAGAGGCTTCTGTGTCAAATCATTAACAAAGGAACTGCATTTAAAGCCAAACTCCTGCTTTGTCCTCACGTCCAGTTTAGCCTTGACAACCACAAGTTCAGCAGTGGTTAAAATAATTAGTAAAAGGTCTGCTGAGGTTTTTTATCCTATTTAAGTTCTGCTTTCTGTCCATTATCCTTTGAGCCAGCCCGAAACCTTTAACCAGAACTCCCCCACCCCACCCAACTGATCCCCTCCTTACTTCTTTCACTTTCAGGGGTCTCCCACCAAGACTGTGCTTGTTCAGAACCTCAGCAGCCTTCTTCATGCTCTCTTCCATCTTGAACTCAACCACCCTGCGGGGACAGAAGCCAGCTCAGATGCTGTGTGTGAGAAGGACCCCCGGCTTTCTGCAGAGATCAGAGTGAACTTACGCGCATCCCTGGCGAGGCCATTCCAGGGCAGTCACGGGCAGGAGGGAAGAGAGAAGGAATAAAGTCAGTGAGAGCTCAAATCACACACAAATATTTTATTATTAAAGCCAAATCACATCAGTTAAGCCCTACCAGCGAAAATAAATGTAACCTTACACAGGCAAGCCTCCAATACTGGAATTCCATAATTTCTTATGCCTTAACAGGATTAACCTGGGTCTCTGAGCTTGTGACAAACACTACATCCCGACTCTCCAAGAAATACCACACGCTTCCTGTGACCTGCTCTTCCCTGGCATACAGCAAAACCCTCCACACTCTCACCCTAAATCCATATCCATAGCCACTCAGGAGTGCTCCTATTCTCCTCCCTGCTCCTGGACCCAAGGCCCATGAAGGCACTGAACGTTACATTTAGGAATTTACCTCGCTCTGCTGGCCCAGGAAGCTGCACCCTGGCCTTTCCAAACTCAGCCAAACCACTCGAGTGACTTTTCCACAGCACAGGAATCTTCCAGAGCCCTGCCCTGCCTGCTGGGCTCCAGGGTGACACGGCCAACGCCAACGGCACGCGGGGAACAGCTGCTGCCTGCAGACCCACCCACCTCCTCCCATCCCACAGCACTCCTGACCTAGAGCCACTGCACATCCACACTCTGAGCCTCCCTGGCCTCCTGTCCAGCACACAGAAACATTGCAGGTAGAAAATCCACAAAGAAACTCTCAAACACTTACCCTTGACTTTCCTTCAGCGTCCATTAAGAGCTCCACGTATGTTACCTCACCAACTACAAATCAGATTCCAGACGACACAGATACCAAGGGAGAAAAGCCAAGAAAACAATGGGAATTTAGAACAATCAACAACCGTGTATGGAGCCTCTGCCTTATAAGAAAGCCCAGAAACACTCCATGTTCTCTAGACCACAAAACTGGACAATTACAGGTATGCAGTAAAGGTTTCAAGCACTTCAATATGTTCTTGGTTTTCCTCCGCCTCAATAGCCAGAGATTTCTGCAGCTCCCTGGATCTGCAGTGCCCTGAGTTCCCCGAGGCAATCCAAACCCATGGGGAAGGCTGCAGGAACAAGCTTCCCTCTCTTCCCACAGGATGTGGTCCTGGCTCCAGAATTTCAAGGGATTTGTTTCTCTCAGGATTTAAAGATGAAAATGGACTCACACTGAACCAACAGATCAAGAGATCACTGCCTGCCTGCTGTTTATTTCAATCGATTGTTAAGCCACAATCAATTCCATTTTAGCATTCAAATCTCTCAAGACAAAACTGTCAACAGCAAAAGGCAAAAGTCCATGGAAAACTCCACCTGCCCCTCTCCTCCCAGGACTGGGATTGCCTCCCTAGGAACAAATAATCCTGGCAGGGACCTCCAGAATGCAACTACCCAAATGGCTGCTGCCTTTGAAGGGACTGGCATACAGAAGAATGGAATACACACTCCTATTTAATTCTATTTCATTTTTCCTTTCTGGTTTTAGAAGTCCTGGGGTTTAAATTTAAACCAGGAGGACTCCAAGCTGCATTGTGTGGACAATGGAATGTTTTGTTTGTGGGAAACCACGAGCCAGTTGAGCATGAATAGTTTGACTGGAGCAGGAACTGGGGTTTGTTTCAGGGCTCAGCCTGACCTCCCCAAGGCCCAGCACTTCACAGGACACTGGGAATCACTGTGCAAAACTGACAGCCTGGAAGGTCTCTCTTGAAGCTGGAAAAAAAAGAGGAATGCTTAATGAAACCACTGATTTTTCATCTCCATTTCTTATTTTAAGTAATAATTTAGCAGTAAGAGCATTCCAGCCAGAGAAGAGGATGAACAGCTCAGATCCACTCCTGCTTCTGGGAGGACAATGAGGCTGGGAAAGGCTGACAAGTCCCTCTGAAAGGGACTCCATGGAGTGTCCACTGCCACCCACAGCTCCATCCACGTTGGTATGGATCCTAATTCCAGTTTCTAATCCCTCATAGCTCACCCAGCACACGTGGGATTGTCCCCAGGAGTCCTGGGGGGCTCAGCTTTCCCACCAGGTTCTGATGCCATCCAGCTCAACAGCAGCAGCCAGAGCCCAGCCACACCTGGGGCTGGGATTCACCAGGTGAGCTGCACTCCAAACCCTCTGTGAGCCACAGCCTCAGGTGTGGCACCCCCTGAGCCTGCACAGCCCCCAGTGAGGCTCTCCTGTCCCAGCCACTGCCCCCAGTGAGGCTCTCCTGTCCCAGCCCCTCCTGCAGCTCCACACACACAACTCCCACAGGACTCTGCCAAGCCTCAGGATGTCCAACAAAACTGAACATCTGCTCCTGTAACCAGTCCCTGACTCTGAACCACAACATCTCCAGGAATCTCTTGAGAAGTTGAGTCTGTGCCAGTTTTGCTCAGAGCTTCCTGCTGGAACCTTAGATTAAAATCCAAATATTCAGCCTGAAGTAGCTGCTTTCCTTTGAAGGACTGAACTTCCTGAAGAGCCTCATTTCAGAACAGCAGGGGGAATGACACACTCAGAGTGCAACAGCTCTGAGCCAGGACACAGCCCAGAACCACTGCCATGAAAATGCAGTAATTTCACCTAAAATCGTGGGAGAGGAGCCAACCCAACCCCTCTGCCAGCAGATCATTGTCTGGCAAACTGGTGGAGGAAACCTTTTTTAAGAAGCTAGGCTGGGTCACATCTTATTTGGAGTTTTGGGGTTTTTTTCTATATCCCAAACCACAGAATGCCACATAAGAGTAGCAGGGGCAGATATCATGTGCTAGTCCAGGATAAACCAGAGATCCTGGCAGGATTCTCTTCTGCCAGGGAACAGCTGGATTCTGTCAGGGAACATCCCACAGCCACAAGTGGAGAAATTTCATCCAAGCACAAAAATTGTTACTTCAGCATCCTCCCAAGGGAGGAAACTTCCAAAAAACACCAGCTCCAAGTCACTGCAGGTTTAATTAAAATGTTCCCCCTAAAATCTTTAAGATTTTACATAGAGGAAACTGACTGATGGTTTTATTTAAACCTCACACTTAAAGTTTGGAAATGCAGCTTTTCCCAAACCAAGAGACTGGAGCAGAATTTACTGCAATAACCAGAAATCCAAACTGAACAAAGCCTTGGTGTTATTTACCACAAGCATTATTTTTCCTCCCCTTTTAAAACTTTGTGTCACTTCCCAAAGTTTATCAGCACAGAAAATGCCAATGTTCAGGGTGGGCTGCTCCAGACTTCCAGAACTCTGCCCAGGAAGCTCAGTCAGGATGCACAGGGTGACCTGAGGCCCTGAAGACACATTGGGAGCTCCCCAGAACAAGCTCAGACAGAAATGCCAACTTTAGGTTGGGCAGTTTAACAGTTTGTGACAAACCCAAGGGCTGTGAGAGGTGTGAAAGGTGCAGGGAGGGAATGGGGGCAAGAACTGGGACTGGGGACATGTTTTATAGCAGTTATTCCTTGGCCTCCAGGGCCAGAAGGAAATACCAAGAGGACCAAAAAACTTTACACTCCCAGTGTGAGGCAAAGCAGAGCTGGCCACAGCTCCTCCCTCAATCCCTGGGGAGAGAAGAGGAGCAAGGTTTACACATGCAAAGCTTTGAAAAGGGAGAAGGAAAACCTTCCCAAACACAGACACAGTCAGCAATTGTGCCACAGATAGGGAAGGGAAACTTCCCTTCTGCAAGAGAACACCCAGAGTAAGAGGGGATTTTGGCTCTTGAAGAGCTCAGGCAGAGATTGTGAGATTTGAAGAGGGAGTGAGAAGCTCCCTGCAGCCAGGGAAGGGCTGAAATTCCTCGGAAAGATGGAGAAAGCCCAAGGGAAACAGACACTTCAGCAAATGGAAGGGGGACAGGCCAAGGGTGGAACTGCACATTCCTTCCCCATCCCTCCCTGACTCCCCAGAACTCAGTGTGAGCAAATCCTGGGGACTCTGCAGTGCCAGTGTCACCAGTACTGGCACTGGGACACCAGTAAGAGCCACAGGCTCATCTTCAGGAGGCCACCAAGCCTCCAGCACTCCTGGAGGCTCAGCAGGAAGGCGAGCAGTGGGGTTCAGCAGCTGCTCTCTGCAGGGGATTCAGGCTGGGAGAGCTCTGCTCCTGCTTTGCCTCAGCTCGGGCTGTGCTGGAGAAGGGAATGTGGGCCAGCCCTGCCTGCCCAGGGGACACAGCCTGGCCTTCACACCCTGCCCGGGAGCCAGCACTAATTACACCCATTAACACGCTCCCTGCCCGCACAATGTGACAATTAGTGTCTCATTTCACCGCTAACCCTCTCCTTGCACTCTCTGCCTTTTGCTACTTTGGGCAGGGAGAAGGCTCAATTACAAAATCCTGAATTTCCTAAAGGAACCAATAAAACCTGGAATTCAGACCCCAGTGTTTTGATGCCATCACCTCCCTTCCACCAGCTGCCACGAGCACTCCCATGTTCCACTGCACGTGTGGGGGACAGATCAGGACATGTACCCAGCACTCAGGTACTTCCATGGAAAGCTGCTGCCTCTGGAAGCCCTTCCCAAATTCCTGCTCAGTCGGTTTGGGAACACCTTGTGTCTGCGAGCCAAAACCAGGGAGTTTCAAACAAGAACATCTCTTCATTCCATTACCAACATTCCCACTGCATACCTGTAATTGAGTTTCTCCAACCAATGCACTGGGACGCCCGAGCATCTCTGGGGACAGAGAGGTGGCACCCGGAGCAGCCTGGCCACTGCCACCGGCACCTCCCCGAGCTCCTGCTGCTACTGCCCTGCAGAGCCCTCACACACCCAGGGTTTCCCCCAGGGCACAGAATTCCACCTGCTCCCAGAGCCTGGGACGTTTGGCCTGGCTGTTCTTACACTTCCGAAGCAAGAATTCCACGGGCACGTTCCTGGGGCTTGGAACTGCTCTGCCTCAGGGCAAGGGCTGAGCAAACCTGAGAACAACTCCACAGCAAATCCACACCGTGGATTCACCAGCAGTGCCAGACCCCAGGAAGGGTGACCCCAGTTTCAGCAGGACAAGCCCTGCAGCCAGAAGGAAGAGGCTCCCACGCTGCCCTAGGATCTGCTGGAATGAGCAGGAACCACGCCGAGCCCGCCTGTGCCACCCACGGGAACTGCAGAGACCAGCAGACACGGGAACGGGATCCACACAGCACAGACTGGGCACCTGCACCCAGAGACCCAGAGCAGCCACGGGGCAGTTCAGGGTCCTTCCAAAATCAGGGGCTGTTCCAGCAGCCCTGGGGCTGACGCTGCTGCCATAGCACACAACCACTGCTGGCTCTCAAACAGCCCCTAACTGGGGAAGATTCCCAGTGCTCCCAGTCCCGACGGCCGTTCCACTGACTCGGTTCCCTTTTGCCTCCAAAGACAAACATTTGAAACCCTCTGGAACTTTGTTTTCCCCTTCTTCAGGCCACACCTCAAGCACCTGAACTGTCAGTCCTTACCCGGCTCCAGCACAATGACCACTGCCCACTAGCCCTGGCTGATGCTCTGCATCCAGAAGTGCCCACAGGAAATGTTGTGCTGTTACTCTGAACTCGGTTTAGACATTTGAAGGCTGGAGAAGCCAAGGATTTTCTTGCCACTCCACTGCACTCCCAAGGTGACTTGAAAACCAGAAAGCTGGGCACCAGCCTGAAGAAATGACACTAATTTAGACTTGTCACCACCTGAGTACTCAGCTCAATCTCTTCATCTTCCTCAAGAGATGAAGGCGTTCAGGTCAGCAAAGGCAGCTCCCATCCACAAGGGAAGGAAAGGGAACTGTGGAAGGGGGAACACCACAAACCTGATTTCCAAAGCCCTGATTCTGCTGCAGCACATGCCAAAGCACCAACCTGATTTTGCAGGTCACCCTTAAATACATTGAACTGCAACCAATGGCAGAATGGCTCTCGAAGCCAGCCCAAACCCCTCCGAATGTGGGGAACACACCAGAGCAGGACCGAACCACCTGAATGCTCAAAAAACATTAAAATGCTTCAGAAAGTTCTGCTGCACTTCAAGGCTACAACCTGCTGCAAGCCTGGGGCTGGATCCCTAAGGAAAACACTGCTAATCCCAGGATGAGCTGGAGCAGCTGCGTGCCAGAGGCTGCACAGGAACCTCCCCTGGAAGGCTGCCAGAGGTTGTGCAACACCCAGCACGGCTTCGGGAAGAGCTTTCCCAAAGTGCTGTGGCCACGTGCAGCCAGTAGTGCAAGTGCTGAGCTGCAGCCAGAGCCAGGCACGGGCTGAGCACAGGACAGCCTGGGCCACAGAGCTGCACTTTACCTTTCTCTTTGACCAGGTCCTTCAGCGACTGCCACTTGACGTCGAAGGGGATGTTGGTGATGAAGGCGCGGTACCGGCGGGCGGGGCTGGCGTAGGGCTCGAAGCGGTTCCCGCCCCTCTTCATCCCCTTCTCCTTCTTCTTCTCGTTGGGGGTCGGGCGCTCGCCTTCGCTGCGGGAGAGAGAATCCTGTGAGCTGCTGGGCATGGAGCAGCTCCACAGCCAGAGAGAATCCTGTGAGCTGCTGGGGATGGAGCAGCTCCACAGCCAGAGAGAACCCTGTGAGCTCCTGGGCATGGAGCAGCTCCACAGCCAGAGAGGAATCCTGTGAGCTGCTGGGGATGGAGCAGCTCCACATCCAGAGAGAGAATCCTGTGAGCTCCTGGGCATGGAGCAGCTCCACATCCAGAGAGAATCCTGTGAGCTGCTGGGGATGGAGCAGCTCCACATCCAGAGAGAACCCTGTGAGCTGCTGGGCATGGAGCAGCTCCACAGCCAGAGAGAAAATCCTGTGAGCTGCTGGGGATGGAGCAGCTCCACAGCCAGAGAGAGAATCCCTCTGAGCTCCTGGGCAGGGAGCAGCTCCACAGCCAGAGAGAAAATCCTGTGAGCTGCTGGGGATGGAGCAGCTCCACATCCAGAGAGAGAATCCTGTGAGCTGCTGGGCATGGAGCAGCTCCACAGCCAGAGAGAATCCTGTGAGCTCCTGGGGATGGAGCAGCTCCACATCCAGAGAGAGAATCCTGTGAGCTCCTGGGCATGGAGCAGCTCCACAGCCAGAGAGAATCCTGTGAGCTCCTGGGGATGGAGCAGCTCCACATCCAGAGAGAATCCTGTGAGCTCCTGGGGATGGAGCAGCTCCACAGCCAGAGAGAATCCTGTGAGCTGCTGGGCATGGAGCAGCTCCACAGCCAGAGAGAATCCTGTGAGCTGCTGGGGATGGAGCAGCTCCACAGCCAGAGAGAATCCTGTGAGCTGCTGGGGATGGAGCAGCTCCACAGCCAGAGAGAATCCTGTGAGCTCCTGGGGATGGAGCAGCTCCACAGCCAGAGAGAATCCTGTGAGCTGCTGGGGATGGAGCAGCTCCACAGCCAGAGAGAATCCTGTGAGCTCCTGGGGATGGAGCAGCTCCACAGCCAGAGAGAGAACCCTGTGAGCTCCTGGGCATGGAGCAGCTCCACATCCAGAGAGAATCCTGTGAGCTGCTGGGCATGGAGCAGCTCCACAGCCAGAGAGAACCCTGTGAGCTCCTTGGCATGGAGCAGCTCCACATCCAGAGAGAATCCCCTGAGCTCCAGGGCATGGAGCAGCTCCACATCCAGATGGAACAAAACCAGAGCAGAGTCTCTGAATCCCAGAGCAGGCTGGGTGGGAAGGGACCAGAGAGCCCATCCCATCTTGAAAGGAAAAAAACCAAACCAAGGGAACAAAACACTTCAGCCTCAGTCTTACATAATTCCCTTTGCTAATCCAATTATCTCCTTGCTCACTCAGTGCTGCTGGAAAAGATGCACCAACACATCCTGAAGAGGAATTCAGAACACCTCATATGAAAAACGCTGAGGTTTCTACAATCTCTCTGTCCTGAGCTTTTCCCAGCCTAGCACCTCTGCAAATTCCAGGTCAGAAATCCCTGCTCCATCCCTCCAGGACCATTTCAATCCCTGAACAGACACAACAGCCTGCAGGGAAAAAGCAAATTAACAATGTAGAGGCCTCTGAGGATTTATATTTGAGTGTGCTCCCTGCTTCTATCACCAAAGCTCCTCCAGACACAGGGATGGGAATTTTCCAGTCTTTCCCTCACAGAATTTTTTTTGAGCTTCCTAATTAATGAAGTAATTGCAACTCCAAAATTAGACTTGAAATTGGACAATCCTATTTCCACCTTCATTTCTGTTTGGATGAAATAGCACAAAATGTTGTAGTTGTGTCAAAGGCTGCACTCAGATTTTAGTGGTTATTCCTCAAACTGCATTTCCCCAAGGCCACTGAGACTGTGCCCACAGGAGCTTTGCTGTTATCCCTGTGGAAGTGAGAGCTGGATATTCCAAACAGAACCACAAGCAAATTCCCTGGAGGCATCCCAAATGGAACAGGGTCAGGAAAAACAAAATCACAGCACAGAGATGTCTTTATTTGTATTTCCAGGAATAACCATGGAGACAAACTGCTGATTCCACATTCCCAGGAGTGGTGGGAACATCCTTCCCCAGGCCTGGGATCAGGGATGTCCCTGCCCCTGCCTGGCTCCAGCTGCACAGCCAATTAAATTGTGTCTGTCAGAATTTTACTGCCCAAAGCACAGTCTGACTGTTCTTCAACGGGAAAAAAATAATAAAATAAGTATGGATCTTTCTCCTCCCAAAGCTGAACACGTTCCTGGTCTAGGAAACACAACCTCGAGTCTGCACCAGGAATCACAGCTCACCAGGCTCAACCCGATTCTTATCAGCCTGGAATGAAACCGAGGCCACAAACGCCCTGAGGGAGAAAAGTCCTTTCCATTCCATGGATTCGCTACCAAAACCGCCTCTGCCAACTGTGGAATTTTCACCCAGCATCAACATGAGGAAGTGAGGAGCGGCTGAGGCTCTTTCTGCCGTTCATCCCCACGTTTAGAGCCGGAACTGCCGCGCTGCTGATTCTGGTTTAAATTTCTGCACCATTTCACCGATAGCAGCCACGGCGATTGTGCAATCCCTTCCCGGCACCACCTTAAATTAAACTCTCACCCTCGAGCTGCCTGCGCTCCTAAATCCCCTCACGCATCACTCAGCCCCAAAAAAGCGCACACGCTGCCCAAAGCGGGCAGCAGGATGAAATGGGTGCTGAGAGCAGCCGAGTTATTACAACTTACTAACAGCAAATAAAGCAATAGAGTTAAACATCTTAAACAGGCGCAGGGGAAGCCTGAACGCCAGCAAAGCTCAGCTTTTCCGGAGGGGTCCGGAGGGGATGGGGATGGTCCCAGGGCTCTCTGCCCGCCAGGCCCGGGCCCGGCGCCTCCAGGGCGGCCCCGCCCGGGATCCCAAGCGGCGCCCGAGGGAGCAGCGGCCGCAGCACCGGAGCGGCCTCGCACCGGGAACGGGCCGCACCGGCCTCTGCACCGGGAACGGGCCGCCCCGGGCCCCGCTCCGCCCCGCCGCCCTCAGGCCGGGCCCAGGCCGCACGCGGCCCCACGAGGAGCGCGGCCCCTCACAGCCCTCCTACCTCTTAGGGGGCGGCCCCCCCGCGCCAGCCGCCCCGTTGGGCGCTGGCGGAGCCGCCGCTGTCGCCGCGGCCGCCGCCGGGGGCGGCTCCATTTTCCCGGGGGCGTTTTGCGAGGCCGCGGCCGCCGCCATTTCCCAGCGCGTCCTTTGTGTGGGGAGCGCGGGGCACGACGGGAGGGCGGCGCAGGCCGGGCCGCCAGGGGGCGCCGCGCTGCTCATGCGCGCGAAGGGGCACGAGCGGCGGGAAAGGCGCTGCGCATGCGCGGTGAGGCGGCACCGCCGCTAGCAATGGCGGCTGTGCGCGGGCGCAGTGTGGCGGCGCCCTGCAGGAGGGGCGGGCGGAACCGCGGAGAGAGGATCTGAGAGTGCGCGGGGCTGGAGCCACGCGGAGCGGGCGGGGCTGGCGGCAGCGGCGCCGGCGGCTGCCCGCGCTGGCGGGAATAGCGGCTGCGCGCATGGGGAGACGCGCTGTACGGAATGGCGGCGATGGCAGCGCCGCGTGCGCACTGCGGCCGAGCCGTACAGCATGGCTGCCACGGCTGCGCATGCGCAGTGGGGTGATAATAAAAGCTGCGAATTCAAAAGGAGTCAGTTTTCGGTTTTAAGGAAGAAAGTGTCATTTTAAGCACTAAACAGACAGTCTGGGGACTCTTATCCACACGATGAGTATGTGTCACGGGAGATCAGGGGAGGCCGGGGCTCACATCCCGCGCTGCTGTGAGGCCGCCGAGTCTCCCCAGCCCCGATCGCAGCCCCGGGACCCCCGAAACCGCCCGGCAGCACCCCAGAATGTGCGGAACCCCTTATGCGGCCGCGGCTCTCCGGCGGACTCCCGGCTGGGCTGCACAGCAGATCTGTTGACAGGCAGCTGCATCAGCCAATAAGAGGCGAGGATCGCGGAGGCCGCGGCTCGCTGCGCCAATCAGCGCCGAGGGGGCGGGGCCATACCGGAAGCGGCGGGCGGCGCGGAGGCGGCGGCGGCGGCGGCGGGGATCGGGAGAAACCGCAGCGATGTCGGAACGGAAAGTGCTGAACGTGAGTGGGGGAAATCCCCGCCAAGGAGGGACGGGGAAGCGTCCTGGACCATGAGCGGGCTCCCCGAGGCGCTGGGGGCTCCCGGTTGGTCCCGGGATCGCTGAGGCTGGAAAAGACCCGAGAGCAGCGCGGGCTGTGCCCGGTGCCCGGTGCCCGGTGCCCGGTGCCCGCCTTGTCCCCGGCCCAGAGCGCCGCCTGCCACGTCCCGCTGCTCCATGGGCACCTCCAGGATGGAGACTCCAACCCGCCCTGCGCAGCTCATGCGGTGTTAACAACCTTCCCATGAGGGACTTCTCCCAAATCCGATTTCAGCCGCTCAAATTCTCTCTGTCTCTTTCCACAGAAATGTTCCTGGCATTCCCAAATTCTCTCCACAGAAATATTCCTGGCATTCCCAAATTCTCTCTCTTCATAGAAATGTTCCTGGCATTCCCAAATTCTCTCTCTCCACAGAAATGTTCCCAAATTCTCTCTCTCCACAGAAATATTCCTGGCATTCCCAAATTCTCTCTCTTTCACTAGAAATATTGCTGGCATTCCCAAATTCTCTCTCTCCATGGAAATATTCCTGGCATTCCCAAATTCTCTCTCTCCACAGAAATAATCCTGGCATTCCCAAATTCTCTCTCTCCACAGAAATGTTCCTGGCATTCCCAAATTCTCTCTCTCCACAGAAATGTTCCTGGCATTCCCAAATTCTCTCTATCCACAGAAATATTCCTGGCATTCCCAAATTCTCTCCACAGAAATATTCCCAAATTCTCTCTCTCCACAGAAATGTTCCCCAAATTCTCTCTCTCCATGGAAATATTCCTGGCATTCCCAAATTCTCTCTCTCTCTCTCCACAGAAATATTCCTGGCATTCCCAAATTCTCTCTCTCCACAGAAATGTTCCTGGCATTCCCAAATTCTCTCTCTTCCCATAGAAATGTTCCTGGCATTCCAAATTCTCTCTCTCCACAGAAATGTTCCTGACATTCCCATATTCTCTCTCTCCACAGAAATGTTCCCAAAGTCTCTCTCTCCACAGAAATGTTCCCAAATTCTCTCTCTCCACAGAAATATTACCCCCCGGACTTTGATCCGGCCAAGATCCCCAAGCTGAAGCTCCCCAAGGACCGGCAGTACGTGGTGAGGCTCATGGCCCCCTTCAACATGAGGTGAGAGGCTCTGGAGCCACGGGGCTGCTCATGGGATAGTGGGATCACTCGTGGGATAATGGGATCACTCGTGGGATAATGGGATCAATCATGGGATAATGGGATTGCTCATGGGGTAATGGGATCACTCGTGGGGTAATGGGATCGATCATGGGGTAATGGGATCGATCATGGGGTAATGGGATTGCTCATGGGATAATGGGATTGCTCATGGGGTAATGGGATCAATCATGGGATAATGGGATCAATCATGGGATAATGGGATTGCTCATGGGGTAATGGGATCAATCATGGGATAATGGGATCAATCATGGGATAATGGGATTGCTCATGGGGTAATGGGATTGCTCATGGGATAATGGGATTGCTCATGGGATAATGGGATCACTCATGGAATAATGGGATCACTCACAGAACAATGGGATCACTCTCAGAATGGGATCACTCATGGGATAATGAGATCCCTTATGGAACAATGGGATCACTCACAGAACAACGGGATCACTCATGGGATAATGGGATTGCTCATGGGATAATGGGATCACTCAAGGAGTAGTGGGATCACTCATGGGATAATGAGATCCCTTATGGAACAATGGGATCACTCACAGAACAATGAGATCACTCATGGGATAATGAGATCACTCACAGTATAATGGGATCACTCGTGGGATAATGGGATCACTCGTGGTCACCCCTAAATTTCCAAAGGTGACCCCATCCTGGCACCCTCAGTGCCCTGGGCTGTTCCTGGCACCCATTCCCATGTCCTGAGGTGCCCTGGGCTGTTCCTGGTGCCCACTCCCGTGTCCCTGAAGTGCCCTGGGCTGCTCCTGGCACCCACTCCCCATGTCCCTGAGGTGCCCTGGGCTGTTCCTGGCACCCACTCCCCATTTCCCTGAGGTGCCCTGGGCTGTTCCTGGCACCCACTCCCCATGTCCTGAGGTGCCCTGGGCTGTTCCTGGTGCCCACTCCGTGTCCCTGAAGTGCCCTGGGCTGTTCCTGGCACCCACTCCCCATTTCCCTGAGGTGCCCTGGGCTGTTCCTGGCACCCACTCCCCATGTCCTGAGGTGCCCTGGGCTGTTCCTGGTGCCCACTCCCGTGTCCCTGACGTGCCCTGGGCTGCTCCTGGCACCCACTCCCCATGTCCCTGAGGTGCCCTGGCTGCTCCTGGCACCCACTCCCCCTGACCCTGAGGTGCCCTGGCTGCTCCTGGCACCCACTCCCCTGACCCTGAGGTGCCCTGGCTGCTCCTGGCACCCTCCCCATTTCCCTGAGGTGCCCTGGGCTGTTCCTGGCACCCATTCCCGTGTCCCTGAGGTGCCCTGGCTGCTCCTGGCACCCACTCCCCATTTCCCTGAGGTGCCCTGGCTGCTCCTGGCACCCACTCCCCATTTCCCTGAGGTGCCCTGGCTGTTCCTGGCACCCACTCCCCATGTCCCTGAGGTGCCCTGGGCTGTTCCTGGCACCCATTCCCCATTTCCCTGAGGTGCCCTGGCTGCTCCTGGCACCCACTCCCCATTTCCCTGAGGTGCCCTGGCTGTTCCTGGCACCCACTCCCGTGTCCCTGAGGTGCCCTGGGCTGTTCCTGGCACCCATTCCCCATTTCCCTGAGGTGCCCTGGGCTGCTCCTGGCACCCACTCCCCATTTCCTGAGGTGCCCTGGGCTGTTCCTGGCACCACTCCCCATTCTCTGAGGTGCCCTGGGCTGCTCCTGGCACCCACTCCCCCTGACCCTGAGGTGCCCTGGCTGCTCCTGGCACCCACTCCCGTGTCCCTGAGGTGCCCTGGGCTGTTCCTGGCACCCACTCCTGTGTCCCTGAGGTGTCCTGGGCTGCTCCTGGCACCCACTCCCCATTTCCCTGAGGTGCCCTGGCTGTTCCTGGCACCCACTCCCGTGTCCCTGAGGTGCCCTGGGCTGCTCCTGGCACCCACTCCCCATGTCCCTGAGGTGCCCTGGGCTGCTCCTGGCACCCACTCCCGTGTCCCTGAGGTGCCCTGGCTGCTCCTGGCACCCACTCCCGTGTCCCTGAGGTGCCCTGGGCGCTGCCCTGCCCTGGCCCAGGTGCAAGACCTGCGGGGAGTACATCTACAAGGGCAAGAAGTTCAACGCCCGCAAGGAGACGGTGCAGAACGAGTCCTACCTGGGGCTGCCCATCTTCCGCTTCTACATCAAGTGCACGCGCTGCCTGGCTGAGATCACCTTCAAGGTCAGCCTGGCCCCCCACCCCAGCCCCGGGGGGCTCGGGGGGCACCCCAGGGAGCAGCTGGAGCTGTGGGAGGGGCTGCGGGTTGGGGTTGCAGGACAGATTTAGGAGCTCTGTATTTTTTAATTTTTAGGGTTGTTTTATTGTAGGGCGTGGGTGTAAGAGAGAGCTTAGAGAGAGAGGTTAGAGATTTGAGGTAATAGAAAGCAAGAAGGCAGGAGAGCAAGAGAGAGGCAAGAGGTGAGACAGCAATTTTCCATTTACAATTTAATAATTTTACAATTTTTTATTATGAATATGATAATTTTCATTAACCAATTTAATACAATATACTAATTTCCTAATATTTGCCTGCAGCTTATAGGAATTACTAAATTACTATGTTTTATGGCTTTCTTATTTGTGACTTTTATTTTTAGACCTTTTTTGCCAGGTTTGGGACAGGATGTCTGTTGGTTTTTTGGTATTTGTGGCATTTGGTATTATCTAAACAAAGGAAGAGGCCTTAAAGTTTAACATAACTATTTTTAGTGTCTGTGTCAAAAACTGCCAACATTTCTGTTTTATTTATTGTTCCAGAACTACTTGCTAGGCACTCACAAGATTTTGATGTTACCTCTCCAACAGGAGGGGGTCAGGGAAAGGGATTTTTGCTCCAAGGGTGGTGGGGCAGTGAGTTCCCCCAGGGAATGGGCACAGCCCTGAGGCTGCCAGAGCTCAGGAGCTTTTGGGGTTGGTGGGATTGTCCCATTCAGAGGCAGGAGCTGATGGTCCCTTCCAGCTCAGGGTGTTCCATGATGCCCTGACAGTCCCAGCGAGGGGTTTTGGCTGGATCAGCCCTTCCCATGACAGTTTTGTTTGTGGGATCAGGGAATGTGCAGCTCTGGAGGTGGCCATGGGCTGGAGGAGCAGGATTCCCACCTGGCTGGAGCAGGATTCCCACCTGGCTGGAGCAGGATTCTCATCTGGCTGGGGTAGAATTCCCCCCTGGCTGGGATAGAATTCCCACCTTTATAGGGTAGAATTCCCACCTGTATGAGGCAGGATTCCCACCTTTCAGGGGTAGAATTCCCACCTGGCTGGGGCAGAATTCCCACCTGTATGAGGAAGGATTCTCACCTGTCAGGGATAGAATTCCCACCTGTGTGAGGCAGGATTCTCACCTGTCTGGGATAGAACTCCCACCTGGCTGGGGCAGGAGTCTCACCCACCGTGGTTTTCCTGCTGCTGCCCCTCAGACAGACCCCGAGAACACGGATTACACCATGGAGCACGGCGCCACCCGCAACTTCCAGGCAGAGAAGCTCCTGGAGGAGGAGGAGAAGAGGATGCAGAAGGAGAGGGAAGAGGAAGAGCTCAACAACCCCATGAAGGTACAAGGACTGCAGGAAAACCTCTGCCACTCTGCCTGGCTCTCCCCAGCCACAGCAGTGACTTCCTAACCATTCACCTACCAAAAATGAGGATGGGGACATGTTGGAGGCTCCTGTCAGGCTCTGCTGCCTCAAATATCCCAACTTACCCCACCCAGGTGCTGGAGAACCGAACCAAGGACTCCAAGCTGGAGATGGAGGTCCTGGAGAACCTGCAGGAGCTGAAGGAGCTCAACCAGCGCCAGGCCAACGTGGATTTTGAGGCCATGCTGAAGCAGTACAAGGAGCTGGAGGAGGAGCAGAGGCGCAAGGAGCAGGAGGAGGACGAGCAGGAGATGAAGTGAGGGGTGGGGAGGGGGATGAGCCAGGCTGGGTTAGCAGGATTTGGGGAGGTGGGAGGAGATCCCAGTCTGTGGTGGCAAAGTGCTCAGGGAGAAGGAGTGGAAGGTCCTTGCAGGGGTTCTGTGGGATCTGGGCTGTGGGAAGTGCCCTCCCATGGACCCAGCTGCAGCTCTGGGGTGAAGCTCTCACTCTCAGCTTGAGCCAATCCCATAAAACCCCCCAGGAGGGGACCCCGAGGCTCTGCTGCTGGCCCCACTCCCCTGGAGCAGGCAGGGGCTGGCAGTGGGATGGACCCAGCTGCAGCTGTGCCGTGTCCCAGCAGGGCCATGCTGGAGCAGGCCCAGAGCCGCCGGCTCCTGCACGACCTCCGACTCCCGACGAGGAGCCGGCAAAGCCCGCCACGAGCCCCGCTGGCGCAGGCGAAGCCCACGGATATCCTGCGGGAGGTGAGGGAGCCCCAGCCCCTCCCCTGCCCCTCCCCTGCCCCTTCCCCTGCCCCTCCCCTGCCCCTCCCCAGCCCCCTCCCCTGCCCCTCCCCAGCCCTTCCCCAGCCCTTCCCCTGTCCTTCCCCTGCCCCTCCCAGCCCTTCCCTGCCCTCCCAGCCCCTCCCTGCCCCTCCCCTGCCCTCCCCAGCCCTTCCCCTGCCCTCCTGCCCTTCCCTGCCCCCTGCCCTCCTGCCCCTTCCCCTGCCCTTCCCCAGCCCTTCCCCCAGCCCTCCCCAGCCCCTCCCCTGCCCTTCCCTGCCCTCCCCAGCCCCTCCTGCCCCTTCCCCAGCCCTTCCCTGCCCTCCCCAGCCCCTCCCCAGCCCCTCCCAGCCCTTCCCTGCCCCTCCCCAGCCCTCCCCTGCCCTCCCCTGCCTTCCCTCCCCTGCCCCCTGCCTCCCTGCCCCCTGCCCTCCAGCCCCTCCGCCCTTCCCTGCCCTCCCAGCCCCTCCCCTGCCCTCCCCTGCCCCTCCTGCCCTTCCCTGCCCTCCCCGTGCCCCTCCCCTGCCCTTCCCCTGCCCTTCCTGCCTTCCCTGCCCTCCCTGCCTCATCCCTCCCCTGCCCTTCCCTGTCCCCCTGCCTCCCAGCCCCTCCTGCCCTTCCCTGCCCCTCCCCAGCCCCTCCCTGCCTTCCCCTGCCCCTCCCCAGCCCTTCCCTGCCCTTCCCTAGCCCTTCCCTGCCCCTCCCAGCCTTCCCTGCCCTTCCCCAGCCCCTCCCCTGCCCTTCCTGCCCTCCCTGCCCTTCCCTGCCTTCCCCTGCCCTTCCCTGCCCTCCCCAGCCCTTCCCTGCCCTTCCCCTGCCCTCCCAGCCCCTCCCTGCCCTTCCCCTGCCCCTCCCCAGCCCCTCCTGCCCTTCCCTGCCCCTCCCAGCCCTTCCCTGCCCCTCCCCAGCCCTCCCTGCCTTCCCTGCCCTCCCCTGCCCTCCTGCCCCTCCTGCCCCTCCCTGCCCTCCCCTGCCCCTCTCCCCATCCCACACCCTCTGTCCCGGGGCTGTGAGTGCCCTTTGTGTCCCCTGTGAGTGCCCTTTGTGTCCCTGTGAGTGCCCTTTGTGTCCCGTGTCACGCCTGAGCAGCTCCCAAAGGCTCCCTGTGCGCCGGGCTGGGAGCAGCCAGGGGTTTTTGGGCTGTGCCTGGGGACAAAGGCAGGGATGGAGCTGCCCCCACCCTCCCTCCCTGGGGAAGGAGCTCTGCTGGGCCCTGCTGCTGCTTCAGGCAGGATTGCAGCACTCTGGGCTCTCCCTGGGCCGAGCTTTGGGCTCAGGCACAACAAAAGAGCTCGGCCTGGAGGGAGGGATTATCCCGACAAACGGCCCTGGCCTGGAGGGAGGGATTATCCCGACAAACAGCCCTGCTCTCTCCCACTGTCGATCCCTGCCCCGGGGCCCCGTGTCTGCTGGGCTGGATCAAAGCTGCCGTGCCCAGCCTGGGGCTGGGGTTAATCCCAGCCTTGTTCCCTGGCCCGGCACTAATCCCTGTGCCCAGGGCTCTGGGATTCACTGGGTTCTGTGGCTGGACCACCTGCAGGCATCCAGGGCTGCTCAGTGGCCTTGAAAGGAGCTGATAAAACAGAGAGAATGACTTCTCCCCAGGCAGGGAGGGATAGGACACGCGGGGAATGGACTGGAACCGAGGCAGGGAGGGTTGGGTTGGTGTTAAGGAGACCCTGGAACAGGTTGCTGCTCCAGCTGTGGCTGGAAGTGTCCAAGGCCAGGTTGGACAGGGCTTGGAGCAGCCCAGGATAGTGGAAGGTGGGACTGGATGGGCTTTAAGGTCCTGCCAAGCCAAACCATCCTGGGATTGTTTTCTCTGCCTCCTCAGCATCCCAGGGCATCCCAAGGCTGGGTTTGGCTCTCTGGATCTCCAGGGGCAGCTTTGCACATCCACATCCCCGTTTGTCACTGCAGGGACACAATTCCCCCTCCCCAGTGCCCCCTCCAGGCTGGAGCCCCCTGACCCCAGCTGTGCCCCACAGGACCCCCAGCCCCAGCAGAAGAAGCCGAGGACGGAGAGCTGGGAGCGCAGCGTGGGCAAGCTCAGCAGCAGGGCACAGCTGGCCGGGCTGGTGGCCCCCAGGAGGCAGAAGCCAACTCCTGCCCTGGATAATGGGATGGAAGCACGAGGCACCACGGCCAGCACTGGTACCTGGGCCCTGGGGGGGCTCTGACAGCCCCCAGGGGTTTGGCTCTGTGCTCAGAGCCTGGTGTGGGCTGGTGTGAGAGCAGGGGGTGTCCCCGTTTCCAGGAGCTCCCTGCTGAAGGAGAGGCTCCTTCCTGGCTCTGGGCTCTAAGCCAAGGCCTTGGGGACAGACTGGCAGGGCCAGGAGCTTCAAAACAGCAGATAGAGCCCTGGGAACGTCACAACAAGGTGTGATAGCAGGGAATTGCTTTGGTTTGGGGCCTGGTGATAAATCCTGCCTGACTGCTGGAGCTGGGGAGCTCTAAGGAGCACTAAACAAGCTGGAAGGTTTTCCAGCACCTCAGTGAGCTGCCCAGCAAGGCAGGGGATCCATGATTTGGGAAGGAGGTGGGGGATTGATTTGTTCTGGGCTGGTTGATCCCCTGCCCCCAGGACATCCCTGGGAAGGGCCAGCTCTTGGAGGTGTCCCCTTTTCCCTGTGTTTCCCCAGCCACTGCTCCTGGCTGGAGGATTGGGGTGGTGGGAGCCCAGAGCTGCTCCTCTCTCCCTTCCCAGGGTCTGGAATCCCCCAGGGGGCTGTGGAGGGACAAGGGGGGTCCCAGACCCTGGTGCTTCCTGCAGGGGGAGGCTCCTTGCCCACCTGATTTATCCTCCCTGGATCCCTCAGGATCATCAGGATCCCTCCAGGGACGAGGCTGCACTCAGAATCGCTCCAGCTGTGAGCAGCCAGCCAGGGATTTGCTGGGATATGCCCTGGGGAGGCTGCACCTGACCAGATCCTCTCTCTCTCTCTCTCTCTTCCAGGTTCACTTCCAGCAGCAGCAGCAGCAGCCACGTCCTCACTGGGATTGTTGGGAGCCTACTCAGACAGTGAGGACAGCACCAGCGACTGAGGAGCCAGCAGGGCAGGGACAGGGATGGGGCAGGGACAGGGATGGGGCAGGGACAGGGATGGGGCAGGCATGGGGCTGTCCCCCCTCCCTGCAGCCCCACACAGAGCTGGAAGCACAGCCAGGGCCCCACGGGGTCCAAGCCACTGCTGTTCCCACATCCTGCCCTGCAGCAGCAGCACAGGGAAGGTGTTTTATGTGCAGCAGGAATCCTGAGGAAGCTCCAGCACAGGGAAGGTGTTTTATCTGCAGGAGGAATCCTGGGGAAGCCCCAGCACAGGGAAGGTGTTTTAAAGGTGTTTTATCTGCAAGAGGAATCCTGGAGGAAGCCCCAGCACAGGGAAGGTGTTTTATCTGCAGGAGGAATCCTGGGGAAGCCCCAGCACAGGAAGGTGTTTTATCTGCAGGAGGAGTCCTGAGGAAGCCCCAGCACAGGGAAGGTGTTTTATCTGCAAGAGGAATCCTGGAGGAAGCCCCAGCACAGGGAAGGTGTTTCATCTGCAAGAGGAATCCTGGAGGAAGCCCCAGCACAGGAAGGTGTTTTATCTGCAGCAGGAATCCTGGGAAGCCCCAGCACAGGGAAGGTGTTTTAAAGGTGTTTTATCTGCAAGGAGGACTCCAGGGAAGCCCCAGCACAGGGTGCTCATTCTCCCTGCAGCAGGAATCCTGAGGAAGCCCCAGCACAGGGAAGGTGTTTTATCTACAGCAGGAATCCTGGGGAAGCCCCAGCACAGGGAAGGTGTTTTATCTGCAGGAGGAGTCCTGAGGAAGCCCCAGCACAGGGAAGGTGTTTTATCTGCAGGAGGAGT
Source organism: Luscinia luscinia (assembly GCA_034336685.1). Taxonomy (NCBI): domain Eukaryota; kingdom Metazoa; phylum Chordata; class Aves; order Passeriformes; family Muscicapidae; genus Luscinia; species Luscinia luscinia. The sequence goes on along the minus strand of CM067634.1, from coordinate 816,117 downwards.
CCTGGGGAGGCCCCAGCACAGGAAGGTGTTTTATCTGCAAGGACTCCAGGGGAAGCCCCAGCACAGGGTGCTCATTCTCCCTGCAGCAGGAATCCTGGGAAGCCCCAGCACAGGAAGGTGTTTTATCCACAGCAGGACTCCCCAGCTGTGTCCAGCTGTCCCAGCCCTGCTGCCAGGATGTGTTGGAAGTGCCAGGGCTGGGCAGGACAGGACTGTGCTGTGTCCATTCTGGGGGTGCCACTGCCCTCACCCCCACACTGATCATGCCCAGGTCGGGTTTGGGGTGCCCTGAGGGACTTTGGATCCTTCCCACGGAGGTTCAGGGCAGGGTGGGTGCTCGGCCCCCCTGCCTCACTTCACCCCCTGTGCCAGGCTGGCTCAGCTCCCACCTTTGCACAGAGCTGGGGGGCTCATCCCACCCCCCACCGCAGGGACAGGGCTGTCCTGCCACCAGCAGCCCCCCAGATGTCCCCAGGAGCTCGGGGACAAACCCCTCCCCACCCCTCTGAGCCTGCTGGGCTGCAGCAGCCACAAGTCTGGAATAAATTGGATCTGGCAGAGCCAGTTGGTTCATCTTCTTCCAGAGAGTGATTTGTGGTGGGCACTGCCAGGTCCTGCCCCACGGACCCCCCGTGCCCCCCACCCGAGTGGGGCTCTCCTCACCCATGGCCAAACTGCCCCCTCATCAAGGCACCCACCTCTAATTGCTGAGCAGCCTCTGGCTAATGAAGCCCCTCACAGAGGGGCTGGTGGGAGGGGGCTCTGGCTCTGCCAGAAGGGCAGCCCCCCCCCATCCCAATTAGCATTCTGTGCACGTGCCTTAATTAGCCCTTCAAATATTAATGCTGGGCCCTGGGCTGGGCTGGGGGACACGAGGGGGGGTCTCTGGCCGTGTCCTCCCAGATGTGCCCCCCACTCCCCAGCTGTCACCACCAGGTGGGACCCCGGGGGGACCTTTGTTCTGGGACAGACAATGCCAGCAGGGGACCCGGGGCAGGGCTGGGGGCTCCCAACCTCCTGCCCCCGTGGCTGAGCCCCCCAGACCCGGCTCAGAGGGGGAGCAGAGCCCCCCGTGTCCCCTAGGAGGGGCTGGGGGGGCTCCTTGATCCCCCAGGAGCCCGTGGGGGGATCCCATCCCCGGGGTCTGGGGGTCCCGGTGACCCCCTTCTGCTGTCTCACGGGGAGGGGACACCCGCTGTCACTTGGGGGTCCCGGTGCCCCCTGCCATGAAGGGGGGCGGGTCTTGAGCCCCGCGGGGTCGCGCCGTGTCGCCGCCGGTGTCCCCTCGGTGGCGTCACCCCCCATGCCAATGTCCTCTCAGTGTTCCACCCCCGTGCCCGTGTCCTCTCGATAGTGTCACCCCCCGTGCCAATGTCCCTCGGTGGTCCCCCCTCCGTGTCGGTGTCCCCTCGCTGATCTCGTCCCCCCGTGCCGGTGTCCCCTCGGTGGTGTCACCTCCCCGGTGCCAGTGTCCCCTCGGTGTTCCCCCACCCCGTGCCCGTGTCCCCTCGGTGGTGTCATCTCCCCCGGTGCCAGTGTCCCCTCGGTGGTGTCACCTCCCCCGGTGCCAGTGTCCCCTCGGTGTTCCCCCACCCCGTGCCAATGTCCCTCGGTGTTCCACCCCTCTGCCGGTGTCCCCTCGGTGGTCTCACCCCCGCGCCCGTGTCCCTCGGTAGTGTCACCCCCGCCCCGTGTCGGTGTCCCCTCCGTGATCTCCCCCGTGCCCGTGTCCCCTCGGTAGTGTCACCCCCGTGCCCGTGTCCCCTCGGTGGTCTCTCCCTCCGTGTCGGTGTCCCCTCGCTTATCTCGCCCCCCGTGCTCGTGCCGGTGTCCCCTCGGTGGTGTCACCACACCCCCCGTGCCCGTGTCCCCTCCGTGATCTCCCCGTGCCCGTGTCCCCTCGGTGGTCTCCCCCCGTGCCCGTGTCCCCTCCGTGATCTCCCCCCAGTGCCGGTGTCCCTCCGGTGATCTCTCCCCCGTGCCGGTGTCCCCTCCGTGATCTCCCCCCCGTGCCGGTGTCCCCGGCGAGGCGGGCGCGGGTTGGGGGGGCTCGGGGGCTCCAGTCCGCGCCGCGCGCGGCGGCGACACTAAAGCGGCTCCGGCGGCTCCGGCGGCTCCGGCGGCGGCGGCGGCGGCGGCAGGGGGGAGCCCGGCAGGTCCCGGAGCCGCTCGGTCCCGCCGGTGCCGGTGCCGCTCCCCGCCATGGCCAAGTGGCTCCGGGAGTACCTGGGCCGGGGGCTTGGCGCCCCCCGCGCCCCCCCAGCCCGATTACAGCGGTCCCGGTAGCCCCGGGGGCCCCCCCGGCGCCGCCCCCGCCGCCTCCCGCGCCGCCGCCTGGTGCGGGTGGGGGGCGCCAAGGGCCAGGGGCGGCCCCGCCGCCTGCAGCAGGTACGGCCGGGGGTACCGGGGTTACCGGGAGGGAGCAGGGGGTACCGGGGAACCGGGCAGGATCCGCGGCCAAGCTCCGGGAACGGGGAGGGCGGCGGAGGGAGCGGGAGGTGCAGCGGGGCAGCGGGCGGGGGGCTGGGGAAGGGGAGCGGGGGCACCGGGGGCACCGGGAGGGGAGCGGGGGGTCGGGGAGGTGCGAATGGGGCAGGGGGAGAGCGGGGCAGCGGCCGAACGGGGAATGGGGACCGGAGGGATGGGGGAATGGGGAACGGGGGTGGGGCCGGGAATAAAGAGCGGGGCAGAGCCGAGGGGTCGGGGGGCGCCGGGGCAGCCGGGGAGGTTCGGGGGTCCCACGGGGGGAACTGGGGGCGCCTGGGGCCGGTGCAGGCGATGGGAGAGGGGGACGGCGAGAGGGGCTGGGGACAAAGGGAGGCGGGTGGGGGGAGGGAGGGGGGGCCGGGGCTGGCGACACCCGAGCTGGGGCTGTGGGAGCCCGAAGGGTCCCGTGAGGGCACCCGGGGACCGGGGGGCTGCAGGGGGGGCCGGAGGGGTCCCGTCCCACCGGAGCCCCCCAGCAGGGCCCAGGTGAGAGCGAGTACTCGGAGCCCTTCGAGGGGGAGCAGGAGCCGGCGCCCGAGGGCTGCGACGAGGAGGTCGCAGGTGGGTGACACCCCCAGAGGTGGGGACACCCCCAGGCGTGGGGCACGCCCCAGCACCCTCCGGGGTCCCGGGCACCTCCCAGCGCCCCGTTCCCCCGCAGGGTGCCCGCGGCAGGGCGAGGCCCGGCGGGTGCGGCCGCGCCGGGGTCCCCAGCTCTACGACACCCCCTCCGAGGAGTGGGACACGGCCGGGGACAGCCCGGGGGGGGGCCCGGCCCGCCAGAGCCGCCTCCCCCGCGATGACGAGCGCCCCGCCGACGAGTACGACCAGCCCTGGGAGTGGAAGAAGGATCACATCTCCCGGGCGTTCGCAGGTGCCAGCGGCCCGCGGTGCCACCGCAGCGCCCGTGGGTGCCACCCCAGGGTCCCCCGGTGCCACCCGCAGAGCCCGTGGGTGCCACCCCAGGGTCCCCCGGTGCCACCCGCAGCGCCCGTGGGTGCCACTCCTGGCTCTCGGCATCCCGCAGCTCCCGTGGGTGCCACCCCAGAGTCCCCCGGTGCCACCGCAGCGCCTGTGGGTGCCACCCCAGGGTCCCCCAGTGCCACCCGCAGCTCCCGTGGGTGCCACCCCAGCGTCCCCTGGTGCCACCCGCAGCGCCCGTGGGTGCCACTCCCGGCTCTCGGCATCCCGCAGCGCCCGTGGGTGCCACCCCAGGGTCCCCCAGGCTGCATCCCGCATGGGTATCAGCGCTGGATCTCGGCACCCTGGGGTCCCCCCCGTGCGCCCATGGCACCCCTGGGACCCCACCACCCTGTGCCCCCCGGAGCCGGCAGTGGGACCCAGGGCAGGGCAGAGCCGCGTCCGGGCCGCTCTCTGGTGACGCCCCCTTGTCCCCGCAGTGCAGTTCGAGAGCCCCGAGCGCTCGCCCAGCCTGTCCCGGCCGCTGCCGCGCTCCCCCCGCGCCCCCCGGCCGGGCTGTCCCCCCAGCCCCCGGCGCGTGGACACCTCGCTGCCCCTGGAGAAGCAGGCGTGAGTCTGGGGGCGAGCCGGGGCGCCATCAGCAGCGCGGCCTGGGGCAGCCTCGGGGGGAGAAGGTTCCCCACGGGCGGGGTCTGGGGTGTCCCGGGGTGGGGCCGGGCCTTGGACACGGGTGGGGGTCCCGGGGGTGTGGAGGGCACAATGGCGTGGGTGAATCCCCGTGGGGCTGGGTGTCCCATGGCGTGGCTGGGTGCCCTGCAGGATGTTTGGGTGCCCCATGGAATGGTTGGGTGCCCTACAGGATGTTTGGGTGCCCCACAGGATGTTTGGGTGCCCCATAGGATATTTGGGTGCCCCATGGCATGTTTGGGTGCCCCATAGGATGTTTGCGTGCCCCATAGGATATTTAGGTGCCCCATGGCGTGGCTGGGTGCCCTACAGGATGTTTGGGTGCCCCATGGCATCGCTGGGTGCCCCACAGGATGTTTGGGTGCCCCATAGGATATTTGGGTGCCCCATGGAATGGTTGGGTGCCCCATAGGATGTTTGGGTGCCCCATGGAATGGTTGGGTGCCCCACAGGATGTTTGGGTGCCCCATAGGATGTTTGGGTGCCCCATGGCATGGCTGGGTGCCCCACAGGATGTTTGGGTGCCCCACAGGATGTTTGGGTGCCCCATAGGATGTTTGGGTGCCCCACAGGATGTTTGGGTGCCCCATAGGATGTTCGGGTGCCCCATGGCATGGCTGGGTGCCCTACAGGATGTTTGGGTGCCCCACAGGATGTTTGGGTGCCCCATAGGATGTTCAGGTGCCCCATGGCATGGCTGGGTGCCCCATGGCATGGTTGGGTGCCCCACAGGATGTTTGGGTGCCCCACAGGATATTTGGGTGCCCCACAGGATGTTTGGGTGCCCCATAGGCTGTTTTCCTCCATGATGTGCAAGGTGCCCCCTGGCACAGAAGCTCCTTTGGGTGGGACGTGGAGGGGTCCCCGGTGGCACAGGGGGTCCGGGGGGGTCCCTGCATTGCTGAGGGGCCTGGGGGGGTCCCCGGGGGCACAGGGGTGCCCTGCATTGCTGAGGGCTCAGTGAGGGTCCCTGTGGTCCCTGCATTGCTGAGGGGTCCGGGGGGTCCCGGGGGTCCCGTGTGACCGCCCGGCCGTGCCCAGGTGGTACCACGGCCCCATCGGGCGGGCGGGCGCAGAGTCGCTGCTGGCGCTGTGCCGCGAGGGCAGCTTCCTGGTGCGCGACTGCGAGACCAGCCCCGAGGACTACTCGCTGTCGCTGCGGTGAGCCCGGGGCACGGGCACGGCCCTGCCGGGGTGTGGGGCTCTGAGAGTGCGCTTGGACCCGGGGCTGGCGGGTTTGGGTGTCCGGCATCCCTGGGGATTGCTGGATGTCCCCACTCACGGGGACAGGCTGGGGGTGACCCGGGATGTCTCGCCTGGGGTGGTGCCACCCCCTGCCCTGCTCGGGATGGGGTCCCCAGCCCTGTCTTCATCCCCACTCCTGTCCCCTCTGTGCCCCAATCTCCATCCTAGTCCTCATCCCTATTCCCATCCCAGGTGTCCCCATCCCTGTGTTTGTCCATCTCCCTGTTCCAGCCTGCACCCCGCTCCTCATCCCTGTCCCTGCCCCTGTCCAGATCTCTGCCTTATCCCCATCCCATCCCTGTATCCCATCCCTGTATCCCATCCCTGTATCCCATCCCATCCCTGTATCCCATCCCAGTATCCCATCCCAGTATCCCATCCCTGTATCCCATCCCTGTATCCCATCCCTGTATCCCATCCCATCCCTGTATCCCATCCCTGTATCCCATCCCTGTATCCCATCCCATCCCTGTATCCCATCCCTGTATCCCATCCCTGTATCCCATCCCAGTATCCCATCCCTGTATCCCATCCCTGTATCCCATCCCTGTATCCCATCCCATCCCTGTATCCCATCCCATCCCATCCCATCCCTGTATCCCCATCCCATCCCTGTATCCCATCCCATCCCTGTATCCCATCCCTGTATCCCATCCCTGTATCCCATCCCTGTATCCCTGTATCCCATCCCTGTATTCCATCCCTGTATCCCATCCCATCCCATCCCTGTATCCCATCCCACCCCATCCCATCCCCTCCATCCCACCCCGCGCCTCATTCCCTCCTTCCCGCAGGAGCAGTCACGGTTTCGTGCACGTCAAGCTGACGCGGACCCGGGAGCAGCACTTCACGCTGGGCCGGGCCGGGGCCGCGTTCCCGTCGGTGCCGGCGGCCGTGGGGCACTACACGGCGCGGGCGCTGCCCGTGCGCGGGGCGCGCCACCTGTCCCTGCTCTACCCCGTGGCCGCGCAGCCCCTGTGACCCCCCGCCCCATTAAACCGCCCCTGTCACGTCGGGGTGGAGCCGCTGCGCTGCCTCCGCCCGGGATTCGCGGCCGGGGTTTGGGGAGTTCTTGGGCGGAGATGGGGATGCGGGATTGGGGACAGAGAGGGGAACTGGAATGGGGACAGGGGAGAAAGAGGATGGGGATGGGGACAGGAATAGGGACGGGGAGAGAGGGATGGGGACAGAAATGGGGACAGGGGAGAGAGGGATAGGGATGGGGATGAGGACAGGAATGGGGACAGGGAGAGAGGATGGGGACAGGAATGGGGACAAGGGAGAGAGGGATGGGGATGGGACAGGAATGGGGACAGGGGAGAGAGGATGGGGATGGGGACAGGAATGGGGACAGGGGAGAGAGAGGATGGGGATGGGGACAGGAATGGGGACAGGGGAGAGAGGGATGGGGATGGGACAGGAATGGGGAGAGGGGGAGACACGGATGGGGATGGGGACAGGAATGGGGACAGGGGAGAGAGGATGGGGATGGGGACAGGAATAGGGACAGGGGAGAGAGGGATGGGGACAGGAATGGGGACAGGGGAGAGACGGATGGGGATGGGGACAGGAATGGGGACAGGGGAGAGAGGGATGGGGATGGGACAGGAATGGGGAGAGGGGAGACACGGATGGGGATGGGGACAGGAATGGGGACAGGGGAGAGAGGGATGGGGATGGGGACAGGAATAGGGACAGGGGGAGAGAGGGATGGGGACAGGAATAGGGACAGGGGGAGAGAGGGATGGGGATGGGGACAGGAATGGGGACAGAGGGAGAGAGGGATGGGGACAGGAATGGGGACAGGGGAGAGAGGGATGGGGATGGGGACAGGAATGGGGACAGGGGGAGAGAGGGATGGGGATGGGGATAGGAATGGGGACAGGGACAGGAACGGGTGCCCCTGGTGCGTCCAGCTCTGCGGTGCCCCCTGGGGAAGGCAGGACAAGGTGGTGGCAGTGCCACTGCTGTCCCTCCCTGGTGTCACCACCGTCCAGGACCCCCAGGATGGAGGGGCCAGTCGAGATGAGCCCCCCAGCCGTGGGCACAGCGCGGGGTGGCACCGCCCGGGGTTCCTCGCTTCCCACCCCCCGCACAGCCCTCGAGGGCCAGGTGACGCCGTGGAGGGGGCCGGGGGACAGCAGAGGGGCTGCTGCCACCGCTCTGGCACAGTGACACGAGCTGCCGCGCAGCGTGGGGCGCAGGGTGGCACGGGCGGGGGACACGGAGGACGCGGAGCCGGGTGACAGGATGCTGCCAAACACCTTTTTGGGGGGTTCCTGAGGGAGGCAGAGCTGGGGAGGTGTGAGACAAGCGGGGCACCCTCAGGGCCAGGGGGGCACGGCGGGCTCCTGCTGGTACGGGTTGTGCTGCGCCTCGGGGGGTGGCGGCTTTTGGGGTTCCGCGCCGAGCCGGACACCACGTTCAGGTAAATGGCCTCGTCTGGGGGGACAGCGGCTTTTGGGGGCACCTCTGTCCGCCAGGAGCCTCGGGGGACACACGGGGACCAGCAGGGGAGGTTTGGGGTCAGGGGACGTGGGGCAGGTGGGCACGGGGGCGTTGGGGTGTGGGGGAAGGTGAGGGGTACTCGGGGAGGGGATTTGGGGAGGGATATTTGGGGAGGGGATATTCGGGGAGGTATTTGGGGAGGGATATTTGGGAGGGGAACTCGAGGAGGGATTTGGGGAGGGGATATTTGGGGAGGGGATATTTGGGGAGGGAACTCGGGAGGGGATATTTGGGGAGGGGATATTTGGGGAGAGGAACTCGGGAGGATTTTTGGGGAGGGGATATTTGCGGAGGGGATATTTGGGAGGGAATTCGGGGAGGTATTTGGGGAGGGATATTTGGGGAGGGGAACTCGAGGAGGGTATTTGGGGAGGGATATTTGGGAGGGGATATTTGGGAGGGGAACTCGGGGAGGGATTTGGGGAGGGATATTTGCGGAGGGGATATTTGGGGAGGGATATTTGGGAGGGGATATTTGCGGAGGGATATTTGGGGAGGGATATTTGGGGAGGACCTCGGGAGGGATTTGGGGCGGGGATCTTTGGGAGGGAACTCGAGGAGGTATTTGGGAGGGATATTTGCGGAGGGGATATTTGGGAGGAACTCGAGGAGGGTATTTGGGGAGGATATTTGGGGAGGGGATATTTGGGGAGGAGAATTCGGGGAGGTATTTGGGAGGGATATTTGGGGAGGAACTCGAAGAGGGGATTTAGGGAGGGGATATTTGCGGAGGGGATATTTGGGGAGGGGACCTCGGGGAGGGGATTTGGGGCGGGGATCTTTGGGGACAGCGTTACCTGCGCTCCGGTGACAGCAGCGCCAGCCGAGCAGCGCCGTCCCCAGGAGAAGGGCGGTGCCCCCAGGCTCCCCACGAGCCCCCAGAGCAGCGCTGCGAGCGGAGCCAGCCGGGGTCACCCCGGGGGTCGCACGGGGCGCCGGGCTGGAGGGGACAGCGGGGACAGCGGGGACACCATTACCTGCCCGACGTCCTCCGAGAGCTGCTGATGTGAGGGAAGGCAGTCAGAGATGTCCCTGTCCCTGTCCCTGTCCCTGTCCGTGTCCCTGTGCCTGTCCGTGTCCCTGTCCCCTCCCTGTCCCTGTTCCTGTCCCCGTCCCCGTCCCCGTCCCTGTCCCTGTCCCTGTCCCTGTCCCTGCTCCTGTCCCTGTCCCTGTCCCTGTCCCTGTCCCTGTCCCTGCTCCTGTCCCTGTCCCTGTCCCTGTCCCTGTCCCTGTCCGTGTCCCCTGTCCCTGTCCCCGTCCCTGTCCCCAGGAATCTCCTCCAGGGACCCCATCCGCCCTCTTGGTGACCCTCAGTGACCCCCCAAGCCCCTCGGCGATGCCACCCCTGCTGTCCCCCTGCCCCCTCCGCGCGGAGCCGCCCCGGGGCAGTACCGGGCTGTACCCGGCAGTACCGGGCACGTACCGGGCAGTACCGGGCTGTACCCGGCAGTACCGGGCACGTACCGGGCAGTACCGGGCTGTACCCGGCAGTACCGGGCAGTACCGGGCAGTACCGGGCAGTACCGGGCAGTACCAGGGCAATACCGGGGTATAACCGGGCAGTGCCGGGGTAGAACCGGGGACGTACCGGGCAGTACCGGGGTAGAACCGGGCAGTATCGGGGCAGTACCGGGCAGTACCGGGGACGTACCGGGCAGTACCGGGGCAGTACCGGGCAGTACCGGGGCCGTACCGGGGTAGTACCGGGCAGTACCGGGGTAGTACCGGGGACGTACCGGGCGGTACCGGGGTAGAACCGGGCAGTACCGGGGTAGAACCGGGGACGTACCGGGCGGTACCGGGGTAGAACCGGGCAGTACCGGGGCAGTACCGGGTACGTACCGGGCAGTACCGGGGTAGAACCGGGGACGTACCGGGCGGTACCGGGGTAGAACCGGGCAGTACCGGGGCAGTACCGGGCAGTACCGGGGCCGTACCGGGGGTGACGCGCAGCTCGGTGCCGTTGCCGGTGGCGGTGCCGTGCCGGGGGATCTCGAGGATCACTCGGCAGATGTAGCGGCCGCTGTCGTTGCCGCGGACCTGCGGGAGGCTGAGGGTGGCCCGGGGGGTGCCAGGCCAGCCGCGCCCGCGGGGCACGGCGGGGACACGGGGCCGGGGCCGGGGGGGTGACAAAGGCCAGGCGGGCGGCGCAGAGCGCCCCGAGCGCCCCGTCCCGCAGCCACTCCACGCGCAGCTGCGCCCCGCTCTCGGCCACCTCCACCCGGCACCCCAGGGTGGCCGTGTCACCCGCGGCCACCCGCAGCTCGTCCGGCTCCTGGATCACGCGCAGGGCTCCCGCTGCGGGGACACGGAGGGATGGCAGCCCGGGGACACGCGTGGGGTGGGGGATGGGGACCTGTGGCACCGCTGCCTCTGACCACACACCCCATCCTGTCCCCTGCCTGTCACCTTCCTGTCCCCGCTCACGCTGTCTGCCCCCAGCCCCATTCCCCCATCCATCCCCCTCCTGCACCCTGTCCCCTGCCCCAGCCGTGTCACCCACCCTGTCCCCCTGCCGCAGCCGTGTCACCCACCCTGTCCCCATGTCTGTCCCTCCCTCTGCGTCCTGTGCTGTCCCCACTGTCCCCCAGCCAGCCGTGTCCCCCACTCACCTCCAAGGAGGGGGATGAGGACCCCGAGCCCCCACATCCCTGCTCCGGGGCCAGCCCAGCCGCCCCCTCCGAGGGGCTGCGTCCCCAGCGGGTCCCTGTCCCCAGCGGGTCCCTGTCCCCAAAGCCTCCCCGCTCTCTGCCACCGGGCCGGCTGACAGCGACGCTGTGGCTTCCTGTGCTGCAGGGGAGGTGACAGGCGCAGAGGGGGGAGCAGAGCGGGGGCAGAGATGGGGCGTGGTGGGGGTTTGGGGTGGGGATTGGGGCAGGGATGGGGACAGAGATTCAGGACAGGGATTTGGGACAACAGCTGGAGCGAGGACAGGTGACAGGAGCTCCTTAGCGCCACTTTGATCCTGGATCTGCTGCAGCTGCCGAGGAGCCCCTGGGGAGTCCTGGAGCGGGGCGACCCCTCCTGCCCCCCGAGCGGGCTGGGGGGCAGTGGGGCACGGCAGGGAGGGTGGGGTGTCCTGGACTGGGACCCCCACGCAGTGTGACAGTGTGACAGTGTGACAGTGTGACAGCGTGACAGTGACAATGTCCCGCCTCTCCTCGCCCCCAGCCCTGGCCCGGCGCGCCCCCACCCCGGGGGTTTCACACCCCCCACCCGAACTACAACTCCCGGCGTGCCTCGGGGCGGGGGCGGGGCCGGCGGGGGGCGGGGCGGGGGCGCCGCTCCCCCTTTGTTGGTGTCGGCGGGGCCGAGCGCGGCGGGGCCGGCCCGGAATGGGCGACCAGGTACGGCCCGCACCGCCGGGACCCCCCGCGGCACCGGGGGCTGCGGCGGGAGCCGCGGAGAGCGCATGGAGCCGGGCGGCGGCGGGGATGGAGGATGGAGTGAGGAGGGAGAGGATGGACGGGTGGAGGGAGGGATGGGGAAGGAGAGATGAGGGAGGGAGGGGCGGAGGGATGGAGGAAGGAGGGATGGAGGCAGCGGGGATGGATGGGAGAGGGAGAGAAGCAGGAGGGATGGAGGGAGGGAGGGATGGAGGAGGAGGAGCAGAGGGATGGAGCAGGAGGGATGAGAGCGCAGGTGTGGCGGATGGAGGGGTGGGGGTTCAGCATGGCACCGAGGGAGGGGCGGGAGGGCAGCAGGGCTGGGACACACACACACTCACACTCACACTCACACTCACACTCACACTCACACTCACACTGCCAAGTCATCGCGGCCCGGCACGGCCCGGCACGGCCCGGCACGGCCTGGCACGGCCTGGCGGGCGGGGCCGGGCCTGGAGGGGCGCGGGGGGTCCCCGGGCACTGACGGGCAGCGCAGGGCGCCGGGCAGGAGTCTCTGCGCAAGATCATCACCACGCTCGCCGTGAAGAATGAGGAGATCCAGAACTTCATCTACTCCCTCAAGCAGATGGTGCAGAACGTGGAGGTACCGCTGCCCTCCCCACACGCTGCGGGCCGGGCCCCGGGCCAGGCCGAGCTCCGGCAGGCCCCGCTCCGTGCCGGGCCCGGGCAGGCCCCGCTCTCACCCCGCTCTCTCTCCCGCTCTGTCACCCCGCTCTCTCTCCCCGCATTCTCACCCGCTCTCTGCCCAGGCCAACTCGGCGCGGGCGCAGCAGGACCTGGAGGCCGAGTTCCAGTCGCTGTACGCGCTGCTGGACGAGCTCAAGGAGGACATGGTGATGAAGATCAAGCAGGAGCGCGCCAGCCGCACCTACGAGCTGCAGGTGAGGGCAGGGAGGCGGCTCAGATCTGCCCTGTGCCCTCCCCTGCCCAGTGCCCAGCCCTGCCCTGTGCCCAGCCCTGCCCCGTGCCCAGCCCTGCCCGTGCCCAGCCCTGCCCCGTGCCCAGCTCTGCCCCGTGCCCAGCCCTGCCCCGTGCCCAGCCCTGCCCCGTGCCCAGCCCTGCCCTGTTCCCAGCTCTGCCCTGTTCCCAGCCCTGCCCGTGCCCAGCCCTGCCCAGTGCCCAGCTCTGCCCGTGCCCAGATCTGCCCGTGCCCAGCCCTGCCCCGTGCCCAGCTCTGCCCCGTGCCCAGCACTGCCCGTGCCCACCTCTGCCCTGTGCCCAGCCCTGCCCCGTGCCCAGCTCTGCCCCGTGCCCAGCTCTGCCCCGTGCCCAGCCCTGCCCCGTGCCCAGCACTGCCCTGTGCCCAGCACTGCCCTGTCCCCAGCCCTGCCCCGTGCCCAGCCCTGCCCGTGCCCAGCTCTGCCCCATGCCCAGCCCCTGCCCTGTGCCCAGCACTGCCCTGTGCCCAGATCTGCCCAGTGCCCAGCCCTGCCCTGTGCCCAGCCCTGCCCCGTGCCCAGCCCTGCCCCGTGCCCAGCTCTGCCCCGTGCCCAGCCCTGCCCCGTGCCCAGCTCTGCCCCGTGCCCACCTCTGCCCCGTGCCCAGCTCTGCCCTGTGCCCAGCCCTGCCCTGTGCCCAGCCCTGCTTCGTGCCCAGCTCTGCCCCGTGCCCAGCTCTGCCCCGTGCCCAGCTCTGCCCCGTGCCCAGCACTGCCCTGTGCCCAGCTCTGCCCCGTGCCCAGCACTGCCCTGTGCCCCTCCCTGCCCTGTGCCCAGCCCTGCCCTGTGCCCAGCCCTGCCCCGTGCCCAGCCCTGCCCTGTGCCCAGCACTGCCCCGTGCCCAGATCTGCCCTGTGCCCAGCTCTGCCCTGTGCCCACATCTGCCCCGTGCCCAGCATTGCCCTGTGCCCAGCACTGCCCTGTGCCCAGCTCTGCCCTGTGCCCACATCTGCCCCGCTGCCCAGCCCTGCCCTGTGCCCAGCTCTGCCCCGTGCCCAGCATTGCCCTGTGCCCAGCACTGCCCCGTGCCCAGCCCTGCCCCGTGCCCAGCATTGCCCCTGTGCCCAGCTCTGCCCTGTGCCCAGCCCTGCCCTGTGCCCAGCTCTGCCCCGTGCCCAGCTCTGCCCCGTGCCCAGCCCTGCCCGTGCCCAGCTCTGCCCCGTGCCCAGCTCTGCCCTGTGCCCAGCTCTGCCCGTGCCCAGCCCTGCCCTGTTCCCAGCTCTGCCCCGTGCCCAGCCCTGCCCTGTGCCCAGCCCTGCCCTGTGCCCAGCTCTGCCCCGTGCCCAGCTCTGCCCTGTGCCCAGCTCTGCCCGTGCCCGGCCCTGCCCGTGCCCAGCTCTGCCCCGTGCCCAGCTCTGCCCCGTGCCCAGCTCTGCCCTGTGCCCAGCTCTGCCCGTGCCCGGCCCTGCCCCGTGCCCAGCTCTGCCCGTGCCCAGCTCTGCCCCGTGCCCAGCCCTGCCCTGTGCCCAGCCCTGCCCTGTTCCCAGCACTGCCCCGTGCCCAGCACTGCCCGTGCCCAGCTCTGCCCCGTTCCCAGCCCTGCCCGTGCCCAGCTCTGCCCGTGCCCAGCCCTGCCCGTGCCCAGCACTGCCCTGTGCCCAGCTCTGCCCCGTGCCCAGCTCTGCCCTGTGCCCAGCTCTGCCCTGTGCCCAGCACTGCCCCGTGCCCAGCTCTGCCCCGTGCCCAGCTCTGCCCCGTGCCCAGCTCTGCCCTGTGCCCAGCCCTGCCCCGTGCCCAGCACTGCCCCGTGCCCAGCACTGCCCTGTGCCCAGCTCTGCCCCGTGCCCAGCTCTGCCCCGTGCCCAGCTCTGCCCTGTGCCCAGCTCTGCCCCGTGCCCAGCTCTGCCCTGTGCCCAGCTCTGCCCTGTGCCCAGCCCTGCCCCGTGCCCAGCTCTGCCCTGTTCCCAGCCCTGCCCTGTTCCCAGCTCTGCCCCGTGCCCAGCCCTGCCCTGTGCCCAGCTCTGCCCTGTTCCCAGCACTGCCCTGTTCCCAGCCCTGCCCTGTGCCCAGCTCTGCCCCGTGCCCAGCCCTGCTCTGTGCCCTCCCTGCCAGGCCCAGCTCGTGGCGTGCTCCAAGGCCCTGGAGAGCTCGGAGGAGCTGCTGGAGGCTGCCAACCAGGCCCTGGGCACTGCCAACCACCACGACTTCTCCCAGGTGGGTTCCGGTGGTGCCAGGCTGGCCCTGCCTGGCTGTGCCCACCCTGGGGGTGTCCTGACCCCCCCTTGCCACTCCTCGATGCCACCTCGGGCCGGGCACCCTCTTCTGTCTGTGCTGGGGCTGTGCTGGGCTGGCTGTGCCTGCTGTGGGGCTGGGGGGGCACAGACACCCGCGGTGCCCCCAGTGCCCCCAGTGCCAGAGGGGCACCGTGGCAGGGACACGGGGGGCACTGGGGGGACATGGAGTGCTGTGCCAGGCAGCTGCTGTGCCATGTGTGCCACTCTGGGATGCTCTGGGGTGCTGTGGGATGCAGGGATGCTGTGGGATGCTCTGGGATGCAGGAATGCTCTGGGATGCAGGGATGCTCCTGGGATGCTCTGGGATGCTGTGGGATGCAGGAAGGCTCTGAGATGCTGTGGGATGCTCTGGGATGCAGGGATGCAGTGATGCTGTGGGATGCAGGGATGCAGAGATGCTGTGGGCTGCAGGGATGCTCTGGGGTGCTGTGGGATGCAGGGATGCTCTGGGATGCAGGGATGCTGTGGGATGCTCTGGGATGCAGGGATGCTCTGGGGATGCTCTGGGATGCTGTGGATGCAGGGATGCTCTGGGATGCTCTGGGATGCTCTGGGATGCAGGGATGCTGTGGGATGCTCTGGGGTGCTCTGGGATGCTCTGGGATGCTCTGGGATGCTCTGGGATGCAGGGATGCTCTGGGATGCTCGTGGGATGCAGGGATGCTGTGGGATGCAGGGATGCTGTGGATGCAGGGATGCTCTGGGATGCTCTGGGATGCAGGGATGCTGTGGGATGCAGGGATGCTCTGGGATGCAGGGATGCTCTGGGATGCAGGGATGCTCTGGGATGCTCTGGGGATGCTCTGGGATGCAGGGATGCAGGGATGCTGTGGGATGCAGGGATGCAGAGATGCTGTGGGCTGCAGGGATGCTCTGGGGTGCTGTGGGATGCAGGGATGCTCTGGGATGCAGGGATGCTGTGGGATGCTCTGGGGTGCTCTGGGATGCTCTGGGATGGTGGGATGCTCTGGGATGCAGGGATGCTCTGGGATGCTCTGGGATGCTGTGGATGCAGGGATGCTCTGGGATGCTCTGGGATGCTCTGGGATGCAGGGATGCTGTGGGATGCTCTGGGGTGCTCTGGGATGCTCTGGGATGCTCTGGGATGCTCTGGGATGCAGGGATGCTCTGGGATGCTGTGGGATGCAGGGATGCTGTGGGATGCAGGGATGCTGTGGATGCAGGGATGCTCTGGGATGCTCTGGGATGCAGGGATGCTGTGGGATGCAGGGATGCTCTGGGATGCAGGGATGCTCTGGGATGCAGGGATGCTCTGGGATGCTCTGGGATGCTCTGGGATGCAGGGATGCAGGGATGCTGTGGGATGCAGGGATGCTCTGGGATGCAGGGATGCTCTGGGATGCTCTGGGATGCAGGGATGCTCTGGGATGCCGGGATGCTCTGGGATGCTGTGGGATGCAGGGATGCTCTGGGATGCAGGGATGCTCTGGGATGCTCTGGGGTGCTCTGGGATGCAGGGATGCTCTGGGATGCTCTGGGGTGCTCTGGGATGCAGGGATGCTCTGGGATGCTCTGGGGTGCTCTGGGATGCTCTGGGATGCTGTGGGATGCAGGGATGCTGTCCTGCTGGGTGCCACAGCTGGTACAGGTCCTGCATGTGCCCCCCCGTGCCCGGCTCTGCTGCCTCACTGCTGCTTTTCTCCTCCTCTTTCCCTCTGCGCTCACAAGGCGGCCAAACAGATCAAGGATAGGTACGGCCCCCTGAGCCCCACCCACTAACCCCATCCTCCTCCTCCTGCTCCTCCTCCTCCTCCAGCCAGGGCCCCACGGGGGGCAGGGCGGCCCTGTGGGCGCAGGGCGCTGTGCCCACCCTCCCCAGGGCCGTGCAGGGTGGGAGGGTGCCCAGCCCCCTGAGCTCTGCCCTGTCCTGGCACAGCGTGACCATGGCTCCGGCCTTCCGCCTGTCGCTCAAGGCCAAGGTCAGCGATAACATGAGCCACCTGATGGTGGATTTCGCCCAGGAGCGGCGCCTGCTGCAGGCCCTGACCTTCCTGCCAGGTACTGCCGGGCCAGGGGGCACGGGGGCACGGGCAGGGCACGGCCAGGCCCCTGGGCTGCCTTCCCAGAGGGGCAGGAGGGTGGGTGGATGGAGGCATGAGGGGCTGGGTGCTGTGCCCAGGGGGTCTCTGGGTGCCAGGCATGGGATCCCATGGGTGCCATGCCTGAGCTCTGGGATCTGAGGGAGCCCTGGGGGTGCTGGGCTGTGTGGCAGGGAGGGGGGCACACTGGCACGGCTGCTCCTGCGGGCAGTGCCCAGCGCCCCCGAGATCGACGTGGCCGAGTCGCTGGTGGCCGATAACTGTGTGAGCCTGGCCTGGAGGATGCCCGAGCAGGACAGCAAGATCGACCACTACGTGCTGGAGTACCGCAGGACCAACTTCGAGGGGCCCCCCCGGGCCAAGGAGGACCAGCCCTGGATGGTCATCGAGGGCATCAAGGGCACTGAGTACACCCTGAGTGGTGAGGGCACACTCCGGGGCAGTGCCAGGCTCTGCGGGGGCAGGGGTGGCAGTGCCCCTCGCTGTGAGCCCGCTGTGCCTGCAGGGCTCAGGTTTGACATGAGGTACATGAACTTCCGCGTGCGGGCGTGCAACAAGGCGGTGGCGGGCGAGTTCTCGGAGCCGGTCACTCTGGAGACCAGAGGTGGGTGCTGGGGGGTGCCAGCTGCCCGTGCCCCCGCCCCGTGCCAGCCCCGGGGGCGGGGCTGTGCTGACAGGGCTGTCCCCAGCCTTCGTGTTCCGGCTGGACGCCAGCACGTGCCACCAGAACCTGCGGGTGGAGGAGCTGAGCGTGGAGTGGGACGCCACGGGGGGCAAGGTGCAGGTGCAGGACGTCAAGGCCCGAGAGAAGGATGGCAAGAGCAGGACGGCCTCCCCTGCCAACTCCCCTGCCAGGTAACGCCCCCCCCCCGGGCCCTGGCACGGCCCCTGCGCCCGGCAGTGCCAACCTGCCCTGTCCCTGTGTGCAGGGTGGTGCAGTCGCCCAAGAGGATGTCCCTGGGCCGAGGGGGCCGAGACCGATTCACAGCCGAGTCCTACACGGTGCTGGGTGAGAGCAGGGGGCACCCGGGGGTGAGAGGGGGTGCCCAGGGGTGAGAGGGGGCACCCGGGGTGAGAGGGGCACCTGGGGTGAGAGGGGTGCCCAGGGGTGAGAGGGGCACCCAGGGGTGAGAGGGACACCTGGGGTGAGAGGGGGCACCTGGGGTGAGAGGGGACACCTGGGGTGAGAGGGGTGCCCAGGGGTGAGAGGGGACACCTGGGGTGAGAGGGGTGCCCAGGGGTGAGAGGGACACCCGGGGTGAGAGGGCACCCGGGGTGAGAGGGACACCCGGGGGTGAGAGGGACACCCGGGGGTGAGAGGGGGCACCCGGGGTGAGAGGGGACACCTGAGGTGAGAGGGACACCTGGGGTGAGAGGGACACCTGGGGTGAAAGGGACACCTGGGGTGAGAGGGGACACCTGGGGTGAGAGGGGCACCTGGGAGTGGGGCTGAGGTGGGGGCATGGAGGGGACGGGGCACAGGGGGTGATGTCAGGGACAGGGGACACCCCTGGCAGGAGTGGCACGGGGCAGGGCACAGGGGGGTGATGCAGGGCACAGGGCACAGGGGACACCCCTGGCAGGGTGGCACAGGGCTCAGGGGGTGATGCAGGGCACAGGGAACAGGGGACACCCCTGGCAGGTGGCACAGGGCACAGGGGTGATGCAGGGCACAGGGACACCCCTGGCAGGGTGGCACAGGGCACAGGGGGGTGATGCAGGGCACAGGGACACCCCTGGCCGGTGGCACGGGGCAGGGCACGCCCTGGGTGCCCGGCAGAGCCGTGCCCGCGCCGCAGGGGACACGCTGATCGACGGGGACGAGCACTACTGGGAGGTGCGCTACGATCGCGACAGCAAAGCCTTCGGCGTGGGCGTGGCCTACCGCAGCCTGGGCAAGTTCGACCAGCTGGGCAAGACCGCGGCGTCCTGGTGCCTGCACCTCAACAACTGGCTGCAGGTCAGCTTCAGCGCCAAGCACAACAACAAGGCCAAGGCGCTGGAGCTGCCCGTGCCCGACTGCATCGGCGTGCACTGCAACTTCCACGAAGGTGGGCTGGGCTGGGCTGGGCTGGCTGGGCTGGGCTGGGCTGGGCTGGGCTGGGCTGGGATGGGATGGGATGGGCTGGGCTGGGCTCAGATGGGCTGGGCTGGGCTGGGATGGGCGGGGCTGGGCTGGGCTGGGCTGGCTGGGCTGGGCTGGGCTGGGCTGGGCTGGGCTGAGCTGAGCTGGGCTGGGCTGGGCTGGCTGGGCTGGGCTGGGCTGGGCTGGGCTGGGCTGGGCTGGGCTGGGCTCAGATGGGCTGGGCTGGGCTCAGATGGGCTGGGATGAGCTGGGCTGAGCTGGGCTGAGCTGGGCTGGGCTGGGCTGGGCTGGGATGGGCTGGGCTGGGCTGGGATGGGATGGGATGGGCTGGGCTGGGCTGGGCTGGGCTGGGCTGGGCTGGGATGGGATGGAATGGGCTGGGCTGGGCTGGGCTGGGCTGGGCTGGGCTGGGCGGGGCTGGGCTGGGCTGGGCTGGGCTGGGCTGGGCTGGGCTGGGGCGGGGGCTGGGCTGGGCTGCGCTGGGCTGCGCTGGGCTGGGCTGGGCTGGGCTGGGCTGGGCTGGGCTCAGATGGGCTGGGCTGGGCTCAGATGGGCTGGGATGAGCTGGGCTGAGCTGGGCTGAGCTGGGCTGGGCTGGGCTGGGCTGGGATGGGCTGGGCTGGGATGGGCTGGGCTGGGCTGGGCTGAGCTGGGCTGGGCTGGGCTGGGCTGGGCTGGGATGGGGCGGGGCTGGGCTGGGATGGGATGGGCTGGGCTGGGCTGGGATGGGCTGGGCTGGGCTGGGCTGGGCTGGGCTGGGCTGAGCTGGGCTGAGCTGGGCTGGGCTGGGCTGGGCTGGGATGGGCTGAGCTGGGCTGGGCTCAGATGGGCTGGGCTGGGCTGGGCTGAGCTGGGCTGGGCTGAGCTGAGCTGAGCTGGGCTGAGCTGGGCTGGGCTGGGCTGGGCTGAGCTGGGCTGGGCTGGGCTGGGCTGGGCTGGGCTGAGCTGGGCTGAGCTGGGCTGGGCTGGGCTGGCTGGGCTCAGATGGGCTGGGCTGGGCTCAGATGGGCTGGGATGAGCTGGGCTGAGCTGGGCTGAGCTGGGCTGGGCTGGGCTGGGCTGGGATGAGCTGGGCTGAGCTGGGCTGGGCTGGGCTGGGCTGGGCTGGGCTGGGATGGGCGGGGCTGGGCTGGGATGGGATGGGCTGGGCTGGGCTGGGATGGGCTGGGCTGGGCTGGGCTGGGCTGGGCTGGGCTGGGCTGAGCTGGGCTGGGCTGGGCTGGGCTGGGCTGGGCTGGGATGGGCTGGGCTGGGCTGGGCTGGGCTGGGCTGGGATGGGCTGGGCTGGGATGGGCTGGGCTGGGCTGGGCTGAGCTGGGCTGGGCTGAGCTGGGCTGGGCTGGGCTGGGCTCAGATGGGCTGGGATGGGCTGGGCCGGGGCCGGGCTGAGGTGGCATCTCCTGGGCACGGGCACCTCCGTGGGCACCGTCACCTCCTTGGGCACTGGCACCTCCATGGGCATTGTCACCTCCACGGGCACTGTCACCTCTGTGGGCACTGTCACCTCCGTGGGCACTGTCACCTCTGTGGGCACTGTCACCTCCCTGGGCACTGTCACCTCCCTGGGCATTGTCACCTCCCTGGGCACTGTCACCTCCCTGGGCACTGTCACCTCCTGGGCACTGTCACCTCCGTGGGCACTGTCACCTCCATGGGCATTGTCACCTCCACGGGCACTGTCACCTCCATGGGCACCTCATGGCCATTGTCACCACTATGGGCACCAGTGTGGGCATTGTCACCACCACAGGCACTGTCACCCCCCTGGGGCTCTGCCAGCCCCGGTCCCCCCGTGCCCCCCGTGCCCACCCGTGCCCGTCCCCACAGGTTTCCTGTCCTTCTACAACGCCCGCACCAAGCAGCTGCTGCACACCTTCAAGGCCAGGTTCTCGCAGCCGGTGCTGCCAGCCTTCATGGTGAGGGGCAGGGCTGGGGCTCGGGGGCGCTGCCAGCACTGCCTGCAGCCCCTGAGCCCCACCCCGTGTCCCCAGGTGTGGTGTGGCAGCTTCCAGGTGACCTCGGGGCTGCAGGTGCCCAGCGCCGTGCGCTGCCTGCAGAAACGGAACAGCACGGCCAGCAGCTCCAGCCTGCCCTGAGCCTGGCACGGCCTGAGGGTGCCCTGCCCTGGGCTGTGCCACCCCTGCCCTGGCACCCAGCACTGCCCTGAGCCTGGGTACAGCGCTCAGTGTCCCTGCCCTGGCACTCAGCAGTGCCCTGCAGGGCTGTGCCACCCTGCCCTGGCACCCAGCGCTGCCCTGCCGGGCTCTGCCAGCCCTGGGGGCACCCCTCGTGCTGCCCTGAGCCTGGCACGGCGCTGAGTGTGCCCTGCCCTGGCACCCAGCCTGCCCTGAGCCTGGCACGGCGCTGAGTGTGCCCTGCCCTGGCACCCAGTGCTGCCCTGCAGGGCTCTGCCACCCCTGCCCTGGCACCCAGCACTGCCCTGCAGGGCTGTGCCACCCCCGGGGCCACCCCGGCCCCCCACTCCGTGCCCCCCGTGTCGCCAGGGCTCGCTGCCCCCAGCACCGAGAGCTGCTTCTGGCCTGGAGAATAAACTGGGATGTCGGTGTGAACTGGGCGTGGATGGGGCACGGGGCAGTTCGGGTGCCAGGGCTGGGTGGGCTCCGGTTCTTTATTCACACACACGAGGGGTTCCCCCGCAGTGCCACCCACCCCGGGGACGCTGGGCACGGCTGGGGGTCGCCGCCGTCCCCGCTGGCTGCTGGCACACAGGGGGCAGCGGGGCCCCCCGGGCGTCCCCATCAGTGCTTGGGCTGAGCCCGGTGCAGCCGCAGCTTCCCGCGCAGCTCGTGGGTCCTCCCTGTGCCGGGCTGGGGGTGAGACCCCGGGAGAATCCCCCTCCCCAGGACCCCTCGCTCCTCCCCATTGCCCCCGAGCCGGTGACAGCACCCCGTGTCCCCAGGCTGTGCCCCCCCCGTGTCCCCAGGCTGTGCCCCCCCCGTGTCCCCCTCCCTGCGCCTGGGGGTGACAGCGGGGCTGGGGAGGGGGTGACAGCGAGGCTGGGGGTGACAGGGGGGCTTTGGGGGGTGACAGGGGGCTGGGGAGGGGTGACAGCGGGCTGGAGGGGTGACAGGGGGCGGGGGTGACAGGGGGCTGGGGAGGGGGTGACAGCGGGGCTGGGGTGACAGCGGGGCTGGGGGTGACAGGAGGATGGGGGTGACAGCGGGGTTGGGGTGACAGAGGGGCTGGGGGTGTGACAGCGGGGCTGGGGGTTTGGGGAGGGGTCGGGCTCAGTCCGGGGGTGCCCCCACGCCCCCCGCGTCCCGCGCGGCCTCACCGGGGTCGTTCATGTACAGCATCTCCTCGGGAACCAGCCCCAGGCTGCCGCTCCTCGGGGGCGGGGGGGCGGGGGCTCCTCCACCGGGGAGGGGGGCGCCGCCAGCGCACGAACTCTGGAGCAGAGCAGGGGGTCACGGACACCCCCAGACCCCTCTGATCCCCCCTGGACCCCTCTGATCCCCCCGACCCCTCTGATCCCCCTGGACCCTCTGATCCCCCCGACCCTCTGATCCCCCCGACCCTCTGATCCCCCGACCCTCTGATCCCCTGGACCCTCTGATCCCCCTGGACCCCTCTGATCCCCCGGACCCTCTGATCCCCCTCCACAAGGCTGAGACGCCCCAGCAGCTCTGCCCCCAAATCTCAGACCCCCGAGAACCCCCAGACTCCCTCCCTGCCCCCGAGCTCCCACAGCCGCTCCCGACCCCCAGTTCTGTCCCCGAGCCCCCCCGAGCCCCCCGGGCGCGGTGCCCACCCAGGTGGGCGCTGTACTCGGGCTCCAGGGGCTGCAGGCTGCCCTGGCTCCTGCTCACGAAGAACTGCACCACGTCTGCCAGCGACGAGCAGCGATGCTGGGGGGACACAGCGTCACTCGGGGTCCCCCCCGCGTCCCCCGTTCCCTGCCCACCCCTCCCTTGGCTGCGGCTCTTTGGGGTCCCAGCCCCTTGGCCCCACCCTTGGGTGCTCCCTGGGGGTGCCCAGCCTCGGAGTGTCACAGCCCACAAGGTGCCAGTCCCGTGGGTGACCCCGAGGGTCCCACCCGAGGGCTCAGGGGCGTGCCCGGGGTTGGGGTCGCTGTCCCCCGTGTCACTCACCGGGGTCTCCATGGCGATGACGTAGCCCTGGGCGTCTCTCTTCACCTTGTAGTGCCTCAGCCACGCTGTCCTGGGGGGGGGGCTGCCTCAGGGGCTGGGGACCCCCCTGCCCGCGGGACACCCCTGGCGAGGGGACATTCCCTCTGGGGCCACCCCCAAGGGGTCACCCCTCACCCTGGGAATCCCCCCTCCATGGGGACCCTCACCCTGAGCCATCGCTGGCTCCCGTTGGGGACACCCTGGCCCCGAGGGACAGACCCTCCCATTAGAACACCCCGCCCCGAGGGACAGATCCTCCCCATTGGGGACACCCCCGCCCCGGTGACCCGCCCCGGTGTCGCCTGTCGCACCCGTCGAGCTGCTGGCGGATGGTGACCGAGAGCCCCTGGCCGTGTCCCCCCGGCCGCAGCAGGAGGTTCCCCCTGCCCGCGCTCTGCTCCAGCAGCCGCTCGGCCTCGGGACGCGTCACCTGGAAAAAGCAGCTGGGGACCCTGGGGACCCCCCCAGTGTCACCACTGTCACCGCCGGCCACGCTGGGCCACCCCCATGAGGGTGGGGACCCCCAGCCCCCGACTCACGGCTCAGAGGAGCTGGGGGCCACGGGTGTCACCGCGGGTGTCGCCGCGCGTGTCACCGCGGGTGTCACTGGGGACACGGAGCTGGCACGGGACACGGGTGTGACCGAGGACACGGAGCTGGCAGAGGACACGGGTGTGACCGAGGACACGGGTGTCACCGCGGGTGTGACCAGGGACACGGAGCTGGCACGGGACACGGGTGTGACCGGGGACACGAGTGTCACCGCAGGTGTGACCGAGGACAGGGGTGTCACCGCGGGTGTGACCGAGGACACGGAGCTGGCAGAGGACACGGGTGTGACCGAGGACACAGGTGTCACCGCGGGTGTGACCGAGGACACGGCGCTGGCATGGGACACGTGTGTGACCGAGGACACGGGTGTCACCGCGGGTGTGACCGAGGACACGGCGCTGGCACGGGACACGGGTGTGACCGAGGACACGGGTGTCACCGCGGGTGTGACCAGGGACACGGCGCTGGCAGAGGACACGGGTGTCACCGCGGGTGTGACCGAGGACACGGCGCTGGCAGGGGACACGGGTGGGACCGGGGACACGGCGCTGGCAGGGGACACGGGGGTGGCCCTGCGCTCCCGCTCCTTCCGCAGAGCCTCCAGGAGCTGCGCGTTGTGTCCGGGCAGCAGCGCCAGGTCCCGGGGCATCCTCATCTGCGGGGGACACGGGGCGGTGGCACACGGGGGTCCCTGTCGCCCCGGGACCCCGGCAGCGCCCCGCGCCCACCTTGGCCATGGTGAGGATGAATCCCCGCCACATCTCCTGCGTCTCCCAGTTCTCCACCTGCCGGGGGACACAGGGACATGAGGGGGCCCGTTCCTGTCCCCTGTGTCCCTCACAGGTCTCCACAGCCCCTAAGCCTGGCCCCAAATCCCACAGCTCCCCTTCCCTCTGCACCCCCTGTACCCCCAAATCCTTCCCCCTCTGCCCCTCAGTGCCCAAATCCTGTCCCCATCTATCCCTAAATCCTTCCTTGTGCTCCCCTGCAGTCCCTGTCCCAAAACCCAGCCCCTGAAATGCCGGCCCCTCTGTACCCCAGATCCGCCCTCCGGGTACCCCCAGCCCCCCGGTACCCCCAGCCCCCCGGGGCTGCCGCTCACCTCCATTGTCACCTCTTGTCCCTTCAGCCTGAGCACGAGAGCCCCGCCCTCGGCCTGCGCGGTCACCAGCTCGCCCAGGTCCAGCACCTCCAGGGGCTGGGGGCGCCCAAGGGTGGGACACGAGCACGTCAGGACTCAGCCCCCCGGGCCACCCCCACCCTCAGCTCGGTGTCCCCTGAAGGTCCCATCCCAGGGGGGTTTTTGGGGAGGGGTCCCCAGTCCTGGGGGGTTTCACCAAAGAGCTCCCAGCTCGTGGAGGGGGCTCAGGGGTCCCGCCCTGAGGGGTCCCATGGGGGTCCGAGCCGGGACAGCCCGTGCGGGGGTCCCAGCCCCGGGATCCTGCCCGGAGCAGCCCCCGTACCTCCTGCTCCTGGGGCATCCTGTAGAAGGCGAGTTTGAGCCCCCGCAGCCCGGCCCAGACCCTCTGGTAGCCCTGCGGGGAGGGACGGGCTCAGCTCCGCACCGGCACCGGCACCGGCACCGGGAACCGGGAACCGAGAACCGGGAACCGGGAACCGAGAACCGGGAACCGGGAACCAGGCAGCGCCAATCAGGCACCAGGAACGGGGAGCTGAGAACCGGCACCGGCACCAGGAGCAGGGAACAGGGAACTGAGAACCGGCACCGGCACCAGGAACAGGGAACCGGCACCGGGCTCCGCGGGAGCACACCCGGTGGCCCCGGGCAGCGGAGGGGACACGGGGAGTCGGTCCCGGGGTGAAGTGCCTGGGAGTGCCGGGAGCGGTCCGGGAACAGGTCCTGGGTACCCGAGGGTCGCTCCTGGCGCCCGGTCCCGGGAGTCCCCGGTATCGCGGCTGGGCGTGTCGGTGATGGGTCCCGGGGTGCCGGTGTCGGTCCCGGCGGTGTCGCCCACCTGATCCCGTGGTCCCCGTTTGTTCACGAAGCCCTCGTAGTAATGTCGGGCCCGGGGTCGGATCCCCCGGGGCAGCGGCACCGGCCGCTCCATCTCCGCCACCGCGCAGGAGCCGCCGCAGTTCCCGGCACCGGCCCCGCCCGGCCGGGGCGAAGGGCGGCGGGCGGGATCCCGGCAGGGCCGGGGCATCCCCGGAGCGGGGCTGAGCCCCGCGGGTCCCTCCCTTCGGACGCAGCAGGTGCGGGGCTGAGCCCCGAGCAGGCGCCGGTTCCCGCTCCCGGTGTCCCCGTGCCCCTCCCCGGGGCGCAGCGCGGCGGGCAGGGGGGTCCCCGCGGGGCGGATCGGTGTCCCGGAGCGGGGCTGAGCCCCGTGTCCCCGCCCGGTGCAGCAGGTGCGGGAGCGACCCCAGCGGGTTCCCGCCTGTTCCCCTGCCCGGTTCCGGTGCCGGTGTCCCCCTCCCGGGGCCGGGGCGAGGGGCGGTGGGCGGGGGTCCCGCCAGGGAGGGGGTCGGTGTCTCGGTGCGGGGCTGAGCCCCCGTGCCCCCTCCCGCCCGGTGCTGCAGGTGCGGGGCTGTCCCCCCCCGGTGCCGGTGTCCCCTCGCCCCCCCGGGCGGGGCGGGGCGCCCGGGGCCGCCCCATCACGTGTCGCCGCCGCCGCCGCCGCGCTGCACCGGGGGAGGCGGGAGCGGCGGGAGCGGCGGGAGCGGAGCATGGCAGGTACCGGGGGCGGGGCGCAGCGGGCACCGCGCTGCGGCTCCGGGAACCGGCAACCGGGAACTGGGAACCGGGAACCGGGAACCGGGAGTCGGACACGCACCGGGCAGCGGGCACGCACCGGGATCGCGCGCACCAGGCACGCACCGGGCACCGAGCACGTACCGGGCACGCGCACGCCGGGCACGCACCGGCCACGCGGGACCGGACGCGCACCGGGAACCGGACACGCGCGCGCGGACACGCGCCCCGGCCGGGGACACGCACCGGTCACTCCTCCCCCCCACAGCCCGCACGCAGCCGGGGCCCGCGCGTGCACCTGCCCGAGCCCGCGGGACCTGGCGGGGACATCCGACATCCCGGGACATCCCGGGACAGCGGGGGCAGGAGCGGAGCGGGGACGGGGCGGGGCCAGCCCTCCCCCGGGACCTGTCGCGTGTCACCGCCGCCTCCCCAGCCGTGCCCTCAGCGCTCCGTGCTCGAGCTCTGGGCACCCCAGCGTCAGTGAGACTCCCAGCCGTTCCCTGTGTCCCCGCGTCCCCCAGCCGTGTCCCCCTGTGCTCGGGTGCCCTGCGACCCCCAGCCGTGTCCCCACGTCCCCGTGTCCCCAGCCGTTCGTGACCCCCAGGCGTGTCCCCACGTCCCCGTGTCCCCCAGCTGTTCCTGTGACCCCCAGCCGTGTCCCCGTGCCCTTTATTGTCACTCTCCTGTGTCCTCACTCCCCATCTCCCATCCCCGAGTCCTCCTGTCCCTGTGTCCTGCTCCTCCATGTCCTTGTGTCCCCTCCGTGCTTGTGTCCCCATGGCCACCTCTTCCCGTCCCCGTGTCCCCATCCGCGGGCAGAAACCGTGGGGGACACCCAGGGGTGCCCTGGGGGTTCACCCAGGGGTTCTGCCACACCGTGTCCCCCCTCCCCGCAGCTCTGGCTGCCGCCTCCCCCGGCGGGGACGAGTGTCTGGAGGAGGACGAGGATGAGCTGGAGCCGGGGCTGGACGAGGCGGAGGCCGAGCCGGAGGTCGGGAGCGGCGCGAAGGCGGCGGGGGGGCCCCGGGGCGCCGTCCTGACCCGCAGGGGGATCACGCTGAGGGTCCTGCTCCGGGACGGGCTCCTGGAGCCGGGCAGGGGCGTCCTGTCCATCTACTACCTGGTGAGCCCGGGGACACGGGATGGGGACAAGGGATAAGGACGGGGACACGGAGTACGGATGGGGACAAGAAACAGAGATGGGGAGGAGACGTGGGACAGGGAAAGGGAAACGGGACACAGGATGAGGACAGGGGATGCGGGATGAGGACAAGGGACACGGATGGTGGGACGGTGATGAGACTGAGGGAGAAGGGATGAGCAATGACAATGACTCTCGCCATTGTCCCCAGGGCAAGAAGTTCGTGGGGGACCTGGGCTCGGACGGGACGATCACCTGGCAGGAGACGGGCCAAGTGTTCAACTCGCCGAGCGCTTGGGCCACGCACTGCAAGCGCCTGGTGAACCCCGCCAAGAAGTCGGGCTGCGGCTGGGCGTCCGTGCGCTACAAGGGCCAGAAGCTGGACCAGTACAAAGCCGCGTGGCTGCGCAAGCACCAGCCCAACGTGGCCCCCCCCGAGGAGGTGGGAGCGGGGTCACCTCCCCCTGGCGCCCCCAGGGCGCGGGGCGAGCCGGGTGCCA
Source organism: Luscinia luscinia (assembly GCA_034336685.1). NCBI lineage: Eukaryota > Metazoa > Chordata > Aves > Passeriformes > Muscicapidae > Luscinia > Luscinia luscinia. The sequence continues at coordinate 788,484 of CM067634.1, read as the reverse complement.
GCCCCGTGTGCCCGCAGAGCTTGGCCAGCGAGGGCGAGGAGGAGGAGCTGCCCGAGGAGGAGGAGGAGGAGGCGGCGAGGGAGGGTCGGGTGCCGCTGCCGGAGCCGGCGGCTCCCAAAAAGCCGGAGGAGAGGAGCAAGAAGCAGCAGGGCAAGAGCCTGGCGGAGCCGGCGGGGTCGGGTGAGCTGCCGCGGGGGTCGCGGGGGTCCCGGGCAGCCCGGCCGCGGTGACGGGACCTTGTCCTCGGCAGATGCCGGCGGCGCGGGGAAAAGGCCGGAGGTGAAGCCCCGGGTGCCCGTCCGCTACTGCACGCTGGGCAGCCGCGACTCGGCCAGGTAGGGACGCGGGGACGCGGGGCCGGCGGGGCGGGGACAGCGGCGGCAGCGGCGCTGTGGCTGTTGCAGGAACCCGCAGACCCTGGTGGAGGTCACGTCCTTTGCCGCCATCAACAAATTCCAGCCCTTCAACGTGGCCATCTCCAGCAACGTCCTGCTGCTCCTGGTGCGTCCCCTCCCAGGCTGCGACATCGCTGGTGGCGCTGGGGACACCTGCGGCCGGCGCGGTGTCCCCTGTGTCGCCGTTTTAGTGCTAAACTGCTGATTTTAACCTTTTCCCTTAGGATTTCCACAGCCACCTGACGCGGAGTGAAGTGGTGGGGTACCTGGGGGGGCGGTGGGACACCAACACGCAGCGTAGGTGGCGTTTGGGGGTGGGGGCGGCTCAGCGGGCCGGGGGCGTCACCCAGCGCCGTGTCCCCGCAGTGCTCACGGTGCTCCGAGCCTTCCCCTGCCGCACCCGCCTGGGGGACGCCGAAGCCGCGGGCGCTGTGGAGGAGGAGGTGAGGGGCCGATCCAGCCTCGGGAGGGGCCGGGGGCGCTCTGGAGGGTCTGGACCCACGGTTTGTGCCCCCCCAGATCTGCCAGAGCCTGTTCCTGCGGGGGCTGTCGCTGGTGGGGTGGTACCACAGCCACCCCTTCGGGCCCGCGCTGCCGTCCCTGCACGACATCGACGCGCAGATGGATTATCAGCTCAAGCTGCAGGGCAGCGGCAACGCCTTCCAGCCCTGCCTGGGGCTCATCTGCGGTACGTGCGGCGGGGCCGGGGGGCCCGGGGGGCCGCGGCCGCTCTCCGCCCCTGTGCCAGCCCCCTCTGTCCCCGCAGGGCCCTTCTACCACGGCAACCCCGGCGCGGAGTCCAAAATCGCTCCCTTCTGGGTGATGCCACCGCCAGAGGTAAGTGGGCGAGGATTTGGGGTGGGGTCCCGGCGCCCTCGGGTGCCCCCCGGAGCTGTGGGGTGACCCCTGCCTGGCTCCCCCACCCTGCAGCAACGCCCCAATGACTACGGGATCCCCATGGAGGTGGAGGTCACCTACATCCAGGACGGATTCCTCACCAACGACGTCGTGCAGGAGATGGTGAGAGGGAGGTGGGGCCCCCAAAACGCCCTGGAGCCCACCGGGGCTGGGCTGCAGCCCCAGCACGTGTCCCCGGTGATGGTGACAGCCCCTCTCCAGACCCCACCGAGGTGTTGGTGCTGCGGGTTGGGGTCCCCCTGCCTGGCTTTGGGGCACCCCAGGGCCTGCAGCCCCTCTGTGTCCCCCCAGACGCTGCTGGTGGAGTTCTACAAGGGGGCCCCTGACCTGGTGAAGTTCCAGGAGCTGTGGAGCCAGGATCAGACCTACCTGGACAAGCTGAAGGTGGGACGGGCTGGGAGGGGAGGGGGCTTTGGAGGGGCTGTGCTGGAATTTACTGGGGCTCCCCCTCAGGGCTCCCTGGCCTCCCGCACCCCCAAAGACCAGAGCTTCTCCACGTCCTGGAGCAGATCTTCAGCCTCCTCAAGCTCAGCGGGTGAGCCCCGGGGCGGATCCCGCAGCCCGGGCGGGGCTCGGCGGCCGGGGCTGACCCGGAGCTGCCCGGGACTGACCCAGAGCTGCTCCCGGAGCTCCCCTGGCCCCTCCGAGCCCCGGGACTGACCCGGAGCTGCTCCCGGGACTGACCGGAGCTGCTCCGGAGCCCCGGCCCGGGGCTAACCCGGAGCTCACCGGGACTGACCGGAGCTGCCCCGGAGCCCCCCGGCCCCGCCGTGCCCCGGGGCTCGGAGCTTTGTGCCAGCGCTGGTTCCATTAAAGAGCAGTTCCTGAGAGGCGGCTCTGCGGGCTCGGGGACATCTGCCACGGCCGGACAGAGATGTGTGAGGGAATTCCTGCCTGGCAGGGCGGGCAGGGCTGGCACAGGTGCCCAGGATCCCTGGCAGTGCCCAGGCCGGGTTGGATGGGGCTTGGAGCAGCCTGGGCCAGGGGAAGGTGACCCTGCCCACGACCCTCCAGGTCCCATCCAACCCAAACCACTCCCTGATTTCATGATGCAGCCGTTAGAAAGAAGAAAACATTTAATACTTTCATTCGGAGATACAAGTCAAGAATTGTGGGTCATCACTTTTTTTTCCCCTAAAAACCAGGAGAAACCATTACAAAAAAAAAAAAAAAAAAGACCTAGCGAGTTGTCCCAGCTGACAGAACACGTTTCAATCCATCTGAGGGTGTCCCCAGGACGTGACCCTGGTCCCACTGGGGAGGGGACAGCAGGAAGGGCCCCCAGGACTCCCGGCCCTGCTGGGAGCAGGGGGGGCTGCCCTGTGCCCCCCTGGGGCCGGGGTCGCTGCTGGGGGGTCAGACACACGTGGACATGCACGGGCTGAATCCTGACAGGGGAGCCGAGCAGCAGGGCCAGGGGCTGCAGCACAGCCCTGCCGAGCTGGGGCTCGCACCGCGGGCTGGGGCCCCTCCCCAGCCAGCAGGGAAAGCACGGAGCTGACCCAGCCCCACCTCCCGGCCGGCAGAGGGAAGGGTGGCAGCGGTGACACCGAGATGAACCATCCCTTCTCCCTCCAGTCCAGCGCAGAGGGGTGCAGTGTCCCCAGGGAGGGGCTCTGGGCACGGTGGGGGCGCAGGGAAGGCACCTGAGGGCCAGGTGAGCCCCCGGGAGGGGGAACAGGAGGAGCCACAAGCTCTGCCCCAGCACAGACACCCCGGGTGTGGCCCAGCTCCTCCCCAGGCAGGTGAGACCGACTGGGAAGAGTTTGCAGCAGGAAAAGCCTGAGGTCCAGAAAAAAACCATGGGCAGGAGGAGCAGCCTCCCCTCATGGGGTTGAGCTGTGTGGGGAGGGGGCCTGGTGGGCAGGGGGGACATCCCTCCTGTCCCTCAGGATGGGCAGGGATGGCTCTGAGAGCCAGGGATGGCTCCAAGCCCCAGGGATGGTCTGAACCCCACGGCTGGCTCCAAACCCCAGGGATGGCCCCGAGCCTCAGGGATGGCCCCAAACCACAGGGATGACCCTGAGCCCCAGGAATGGCCCTGAGCCACAGGACGCTCCAAACCTCAGGGATGGCCCCAAGCCCCAGGGCTGGCTCTGAACCCCAGGGCTGGCTCTGAACCCAGGGATGTCCCCAGAGCCCCAGGGCTGGCCCTAAACCCCAGGGGATGACCCCTGAACCCCAGGGATGACCCCTGAACCACAGGACTGGCTTCAAACCCCAGGGTTGGCTCTGAACCCCAGGGCTGGCTCCAAACCCCAGGGCTGGCTCTGAGAGCTGGGGATGGCCCTGAGCCCCAAGAATGGCCCCAAACCCCAGGGCTGGCTCTGAACCCCAGGGCTGCCTCTGAACCCCAGGGATGACCCTGAGCCCCAAGAATGGCCCCAAACCCCAGGGCTGGCCCCAAGCCCCAGGGCTGGCTCTGAACCTCAGGGATGACCCTGAGCCCCAGGGCTGGCCCCAAACCCCAGGGCTGCCTCCGAGAGCTGGGGACGGCCCCAGGCTCAGCACCTGCCCTGCAGGGCTGCCTTAGTGTTCGCTGGGTGCTGTAGTGTTGCTGTGCCCCAGCCGGGGGCAGGAGGGTGGGGCTGGGGCTGCCCCGGGGCCGCTGTGTCCCAGACACACCCCGGCTGTCCCACCCGGCTCACCGGGGGCTGGACCCAAAGGAAAGACGGCAACTGGGGAGGGACAGGGACAGGGACAGGGCAGTGCCAGCAGCACAGCCAGGGTTAGGGGCACGCAAAGTACCGAAGTTCAAGCACCAGAAGGACAAAAAAAACCCCGAAAAATAACCCAAAAAAAACCAAAAAAAAAGAAAAGAACCAAATTCACGGGGGAAGGGGCCGTGGGACCCTTCTGGTTTGTTCCCTGGTAGCGCCGGGCCCCGAGGGGAGAGCGGGGCGGGCGGGGCTGAGCGGGGCCGGACGCTCGGGCGGAGCGGCGCCGGCTCACTGAGGTAGCGGCACCAGCACTTCCACGTAGTTGAGCGGGAAGAAGCCGGACTGGCCGTGGATCATCCCCTCGTACCAGTTCTCGTCGATCTGGTTGGTCAGGGTGATGATGTCGCCCTCCTTGAAGCCCAGCTCGCCGTCGTTCTCGGGCTCGAAGTCGTAGAGGGCTTTGCAGCAGGGCTGGTCCAGGGGGGCTGGGGGGACAGTGGGGACACCTCAGCAGGACCCACACCCTGCCTGGCGCCAGGGACCCGCACGGGCAGGGCTGCTGAGCCCCAGGGCCCTCCCCTGTCCCTCCAGCTCCTCTGCCACCCCACGCCAGCCCTGGCTCAACAGCTCCTGCCTGGATTCCTGCGTTCCAACCTGAACCCCAACTGTCCCCCTGGAGAGCAGAGAACCTGCTCAGGGGTGGGCTGGGCATGGAGGGGACTCTGCAGGGGTCACCCCACACCTGAGGGTGACAGGAGGGACAGGACAGCAGTCCCCTGTCTCCCTGGCCAGGGGACACCAAATCCCAAAGCTTGGGAGAAGCCCAAAGTCTCATTCCCCCAGCTCAGCTCCAGGATTTAAGCATCTCCTTTTGGCTGCCTTTTGTGGGATTTCCTGCTGCTCACTCTGTGCACTGACATTTTGGGACTCAGCTTTGGAGCTGGGAGGATCCCAGTGGGCAGGGACTGAGCTGAGAGAGCTCCAGGGCCTGCAGGACCCCCAGCCCTCCCCCCTGTGCTGGGGCTCAGCCAGGGCAAGGCAGTGGCAGCGAGGGCAGCAGCACATCCAGCTGCTGAGCACCCCTGGCAGTGTCCCAGGCCAGGCTGCACAGCTGGGACAGGGGAAGGTGTCCCTGCCCATGGCAGGGGTGCAATCAGATGGTCCTGAAGGTGCCTCCCAACCCAAACCATTCCATTCCACAGCGAGGCATGAGGAGAGCACTCAGAAGTCACCACAGGCAGCAGCAGGACATGGTTGGGTTTGAGAGAACTCCCAAAATCACCAGGCTGGTCCCACCACCACAGCCCTGCTCCAGGCTCCTTCCCAGCACAGCAGCTCCAAGCCCCAGCCCCAGCCCTGCCCCAGGGTCCCAAGGTCCTGCAGGATGAACCACAGACCCCACACAACCCCAAAACACCCCAAAACACCTCTGAAGCCCAGCTGGGACCACACCCCACAAACTCCATGGGCTGAGGCTCTGCCTCCTCCCTCCAGCCTTCACAGGGACACGGGGAGCAGCAGTGGGAGAGATCCAGGCTGGGTGAGAGCAGGGAAATCCTTGGGTGTCTGATCTCTGGGGATCAGGCCATGCCTGGGCGCTGGCAGCTGCTGCAGCTCCCCCGGGTGAGCCAGGCCCTGGTTTTGGGGTGGGAGATCCCCCTGGAGCGTGGCTGGGTTAATTGGGGGCTCACTGAGGCTCAGCACGGAGGGAGGAGCAGCTCCAAGGACAGCAGCAGCAGGGAGGAGCAGCCAGGAGGGAGGGGAGCAGTGCACAGGGAGGAACTCACGGATGCTCCTGACGGAGGCCCGGGACGGCTTGTCCGACCGGAAAGAGGCAGAAGCTGCTTCCAAACAAAAGAGAGACATGCTTAAACCAAGGGGGGCAGGGGCAGGGGCAGGCAGGGCCCAGAGGGGTCTGTGAGAGGAACAGCAGGGCCCCCATGCTGTTAGGAACCCGCGGGGATCAGGGAGGGAGCAGCAGGATGGCAGACAAGGAAGGAGGGAGGGACAGAGGCTTCGTTTTTCCTGTCTGGCACTGACAGCCAGAGGCCCAGGCTGGAGACCCCTCTGGCACATCCCCAAAGCCAACACAGCAAAGGCTCCTGGGCCCCAGGAGGAAAGAGCCCGATCTGGAGGCAGTCCTGACGTCTTCCAGAGCCACAGGCAGCAGCATCCAGCACAGCAGAAGAGCCTGTGCAGGCAGAGCAGCTCCCTCCTCCCCTGGGAGGCTGCTCCAGAGGCAGCAGCACACACCTGGGAGCACGTTACCTGAGGCTTTGGGGGCGGGGCTGCAGGGGAAGCCCCCGTTGGACTGGTCGCTCTCCCTGAAGTCGAACGTCTCCCGGGGCTTGGGCTTGTACTCCCGCCTGGGACGTGAGGAGGCCTCCCTCATCCTGGGGCAGGGCAGAGACAGGGCACAGGCACTCAGGAATGGATCAGCAGCCTGGCCATCCTCCTGGGGTTTGCACAAGTCCCTGTGCTGGAGCCTTTGGAAGGTTTGGGGTTGGGAGGGCTCACACATCCCAGGTTTGCTATGGAATGCTCAGGAATTCAGGCCAGCAGAGGACACTCGTGCTGTAGTTTGAAAGCTCAGACTTGGCAGACCCTCCCAGCTCCTCCCGATTGAGAGCAGGCACAGGATCCACTCTGCAGTTTCTCCCAGGAGGGAAGAGCAGCAGGCAGCACTGCCAGGCCCTCCCCAGAGAGGGGAGACCGAGGAAGGAGAGGTGGGACGAGCCTTCCTCAGCCAGGATGTGGGATCAGACACCCAGCCTAACTCAAATCCCAAAGGAATTTGCTTTTTCAAGGCCAGGATGGACAGGGCTCAGAGCAGCCTGGGGTAGTGGAAGGTGTCAATGTCCCCCCCAGGAGCCCCCAGAGGAACCTCAGGGGCAGCTTGGGACTCACCTGCGCTTGAGCTTCTCGGCGAGCTCGTCCAGGATCTGCACGGCCTGCCTGTGGTAATCCAGCTGGGCATCCACCAGGGCTGACAGCTGGCTCACCTGCTCGATCTGGGGAGGGCAGGGCTGGGGTCAGCACCTGCCCCCAGCTGGAGCCCCCAGCACTGCCCTGGGGCAGCAATGAGGGCCCAGGGTTTGGGATTTGGCTGACACTGCACAGGACAGAGCCCATCTCATTTCCTGCCACTCCACTGGGAACTGGCAAAATTTCCCAGTTTGCCTGTTGGGAAATCCTTCCCAAACCCTTCCCAGCTGTGTCACCTCCCAAACTGATCCCCCCACCACCCCAGAGGAGCCTGCTTGGTGCCAGAGCTGCACCAGGAGCTCAGCAAGGCTTTCCCAGAGCAGAGCCAGGCTGGGGAGGAGTGGAAATTGTAACCAGTGCCTCCCTGAGGAGATGGAAGCCCCCAGCTCTGTGGCCCACACTCACATCTGTCTCCAGCAGGTTGTGCATGCTGGTCTCTGCCACGTCCTTGGACTCCTGGAACTTCTCCATGGCCTGTCGCAGCTCCTCGTCCGGGATCTTGCCCTGGCGCTTCTTCTTGTAGTCGAAGTCCAGGCGCCTCCCTTCCAGCTTCTTGAGATGGTGCTGGGGGAGCATGGGGGGAACAGGGAAGAGGGAAAGGCCAGAGGCTTGGGAGGGCAGCTCCAGTTGCAGGTCACTGGTGTCAGAAACCTGATCTCCTGTGGCTCCCACCTTGGCTCCAGGTGGAGCGTCACACCCAGGGCGATGATTCCAGACCCTTTCCATGAGCAAACGGCTGCAGAGCAGCCCAGGTGTGCTCCCCAAAGAAACCTTTTGGGAGGGTGAAGAGCTGTCCTGCTCCTCTCAGCTCCCCCAGGACAGCAGGAATGTGGGTTCTGGGCACTGCACTCCTGGATCTTGGGGCAGGGGTGTTTAAAGCAGCCCCATGGAAGCGGGGTGCAGACAGGCACTGAGGCAGCACTTGGTGCTTATTTCACCCAGGGCACCTCTGACAGTGAAAACTCCTCAGGAGACCTGACTGGGCAACTGGAGGTTGGGATGGATCCTGTCACAAGGCCTGGACTTGTCCCAGTGAGACCCCAGAGGGCTCCTTGGGATGCTGAGCAGAGACCTGAGGGGAGCTTGGAGCCCGAATTTATCCCATGTGGGAGCTCACAGCACTAAGAACCCAACTCAGCAAGCCCAGAAGGGGTGTTGGGATGTATTCCCATCAAACATGGCAAATGGAGAACCATTCCAACCTGCATCCAGCCTTTTGGGCTGCTCAGGAGCAGCAGCAGCAGCGCTGAGCAGGGAGGAAATACCAGAGAGTCTGGAGGGAGAAAACACACAGGGAATTCCTGCCAGCCCCTGGCTCCCAGCACTGCAGAGCAGGCAGCTCCATGCACCAACAGCCCAAGAGCCCAGAGAGAGGGAGATGAGGAGCAGGGAGAAGCACAGGGCTGTTTACCTGGATCTCTTTCAGGTCCTTGTCACACAGGTTCTGCAGGGGATCAATGAAGTTCTGTTTGACCTCGATGTCCAGCGAGTCCTTGACCTCGGCCAGGCGCTTCATGGACTCACCAGCATCCAGCAGAGCGTCCCCTGAGGGGACAGCAGGCAGAGGGGACATCAGTTAAACACACCCAGGGGCTGCAGGAAGCCACTGTGTCCCACAATCATGGGATGGTTTGGGCTGGAAGTGCCTAAAGCCCCTCCAGTCCCACTTGCACTGTCCCAGGTTGCTCCAAGCTGGCCTCGGGCAGTCCCAGAGCTCAAAGTCACTCACTGAAACATCCATCCCTTCCTAAGGCTCTGGCCACTCTGACACTTGAGCCAGGCAGGCTTGCAGCACAGCAAATTCAGTGCTGGCCTTTTTAGAGCAGAGGAAACATTTAGAGATTAAATTATTCCTGTGCAGCTTTGGCAAAATAACGATTTCAGCAATACACAAGCACAGGAAAACACAGGAGCGAGAGAGAGGGTCGAGGGAAAACATCTCTCCACTGCCCAGTTGGAAAAATCAATAGCCCAGAAGTGTTATTTCAATTGTAATAACTCTGAATAACTCTGGAAGGGAGGGATGGAGTCCTCCATGCTGCTTCAAGGAGGCCATTAAGGAAACAGAGTTCAGTGTGTGCTTCCTTCCCTTGCTCTCCTCAGCCCCTGTGAGCCAGGATTGATGCAGAGCTGCACAGGGAGCATCTCCAAAATCCTCTGCCAGTCCCAAAAGCAGCCAGAGGTTTTTAATTTTCCCGAGGCAAGGCAGCTCCTCCCTGTCCTGGCAGAGCCATCACGTGCCTGGCCGGGGTTCCAGGGGATTAAAACTGATGTCACCCAAAGGCTTCACCCCCTCCTCCCTGCCAGTCACACGTGGCTGCAGCAACAGCCAGGCCACAAGATTTCCTGGCTGCAGCCTCCCTCTGGAATTCCCTGTGGAGTCACAGCAAGCTTTGGGTTGGAAGGGATCCTTTGGAGCTGTGTGAAACTCCCAATCCTGCTCCATCCCACTCCTGCCTCGCTGTCCAGTTTAGAGGGAAGTTTTTATTTTGCATGTAAATTTATCTCAGTGTTTAATAATTAAGTGGATTGAGATCCAGGATAGCTGGGATCACAGAATAAAAGAATGGTTTAAAGCTCATCCAGTCCCACCTTTCACTATCCCAGGCTGCTCCAACCTGACACTTCCAGGGATCCAGAGGCAGCCACAGCATCTCTGGGCACCCTGTGCCAGGGCGTCACCCCCCTCACAGGCAGGAATCCTTTCCAATATCCCATCTAAACCTCCTCTCTCTTGGAATCTGCAAGCTGAACCCCTTCCAAGCCCCCTGCACTGCTCAGTGCCACAAACCCACAACTGAGAGTGGCAGCTGGAGGTGCACAGGGCTCCCCCAGCTCGCAGCCCCAGGGGCACTCACCGAAGTTGGAATCCTCTCCCAGCTCCTTCCCGTAGCGGATCATGCACTCCCCCAGCAGCCCCTCGGACTGGGGGTACCCGGGGCTCTTCACCTGCCCCCGGATCTTGGACATGGTGTTGAGCATGGTCAGCTTGGCTCTGGAAGCTGCCACACAAACAATCCCCTCAGCCTCTGTCCCCTCTGCATCCCTGCTGCACCCAAAGCCAGAGGCTCTGCTGTCTCCATCCCCCAGGAATTTCCCTCGCCACGGAAAAAGGTTCTTTTCCAAGGCACAGAGCAAAAATAGCTCTGCACAGCTTGGCCAGGGGAGGCCAAAGGAGTTTCCCCAGCCCTCCCAGGGTCCCTGGAGTGCTCTCTGGAGCAGCTGGCTGGAAGGATGCAGGGCTGACAGAGCCCAGAAACACCAATTTTCCTGGAAAAACGGGTCCCCCCAGGGCCTCTCTAGGTCTGAGGCAAAGGCTGCATCTGTTCTGTCCCTGCTCAGCCTGGATCCAGGGCAAGAGGGGCACCCAGATCTCCACCTGACCCAAACCTGTTTCCCTGGGAAGGGGGCAGGGGGCCCAGGCCCTCACCTGGGTTGGGCTGGAGGTACTCGATGGTTCTGGTCAGCACTTCTGTGACAGCCTTGCTGGTCACATCCACCTTCTGCAGGAGAGCCCAGAGCCCAGTGAGGGTCAGCTCAGGGATTCAGCCAACCCCACGGGAGCCATGGGGTGATTTTGGGGGCTCCCCTGGCTCCCCACTCACCTTTTCCATCTCCTTGAAGTCATCGTCTAACTTGGTCCCTTCGGCCCCTCCGACCTTCTCGCTGACCAGCTGTGGAGGAAGGACAGGGGAGGAGGGTCAGGCACTGACAGAACCTCCCCACCTCATGGAGGAACTCCCTGGGACAGGAAGGGAACAGGGATGGTCCCCACAGCACCTGCAGGAGAAGGGAGGTGGCAGGAACAGCCCAAAGCCCCTCAAAAAGAGCCCCCCAAACACCCCTGAGAACCCAAACTGGGCTCAGGCAGGATGTTCCTCACCCACAGGAGCTCCACAGCTCCCCAAATCCCAGCCCACGGCTCCAACTCCAACGCCTGCTGCAAAAAACAAGCAGCACAAACGTCTCTCAGCTCCTTTTGGAGCCAAGGACTCCGTTTCACACCAAGTAAACAGGGAATGAACACAGCTCCCAGCACAGAGCAGCCTGGGGAGAGCAGGGGAGCAGAGGCACCACTCTGGGACTGCTGCAGCAGGGACAGGGGATGGAATTCTGTGTCAGAGGAGATGCTGGACAAGCTGCAAGTCAGGTGCAGCCCCTTGAGGGGGTCCCTGGCTCCTGATCCACACCATTCCCTGCCCAAGGGCACCAGTGCCCCATCTGCCCACCCCACGTGCCCCTTCCCTGCAGGGGAATGTTCCCTGCCCAGCAGCAGGGCCTGGGGATGCAGGACACGGGAACTGGCCAAAACTGCAGCCAGGGAATGGCTGAGGCTGGAAAAGACCTCCAAGGTCAGAGTCAGCCCATGCCCCCAGGGCTGGGGACTCACCCCTGCTCTGGGCACCTGTGCCAGTGCCTGGCCACCCTTCCCACCAACGAATTTCCCCTGATTTCCAATCTAAACCTTTCCTGGTGCAACCTGAGGCCGTTTCCTCTCGTCCTGCTGCTCCCTGGGAGCAGAGCCCGACCCCCACCTGGCCCCACCCTCCTGTCAGGGAGTTGTGGGGAGCAATCAGTGATTATTTTGCCCCTAACAAAACAGCAAATTCCCCATCCGGACATCTAAAGTGGTCTGGGAAACCTGGCACAGGCTCCAGGGTCCCACTCCTGCCCCGGGGCACTGCCAGGATTCCTCCTGTTTGTGCTGAAAACTCCAGATCTGAAGGAACAATCGGGTTTGTTTACTCCAACATCAAATATTTGATTTTTATCGAGGCTCTCTTCCTCTGGAACGGCTCCTGCTCCCGTGGGGATGCAAAATGGGGCTGGATGTTTTCTGAGGAAGAGGGGGAGGGATCCCTTCAGGGAATTATCCAGGGTCAGAAGCACCCAGAGACACCAAAGCAGGGGGAAGGGAAGGAAGGGGAAGGGAAGGAAGGAAGGGGAAGGGAAGGGAAGGGAAGGGAAGGGAAGGGAAGGGAAGGGAAGGGAAGGGAAGGGAAGGGAAGGGGTGATTTCCTGCTGCACACCTGGGGTGCCAGCACACACCCAGCCCCGAGCTGGGCAGGCAGGCTTTTCTCTCGAGCCTGGAAAATGTGCCAGGAGCAGTTCCAGGCCTGCCAGGACAGGCTCAGCAGGGCACAGCTCTGCCCCAGCTGCCACCCCCTGTCCCCTGCCAAGAAGCCCAGAGCCAGAACGGGATCCCTTCCACCAAGATCACACCTGCTCTGCTCCCCAGCACACCTGGGAAGGCTGCAGCCATCCCAAGCAGCTCCATTCCCACTTTTCTCCCTGGATTTGCAGCTTGGGAAGCTGTAAATAATCCCTGCCAGGACTGTGCTCCGAGGGGAATGAGTGCCAGAATCCATCACCACAGCGATTCTGTGGCTGCACACCCTCTGGAGAGCCCAGAGAAGTGAAGGAGGCAGAACCCCCTCATTTCCAGACTAATTTAATCCTCCTTTTGACGTCCAAGAAATGCTGCTGCTGCCCTGCTGGGAGGGAATAATAAGATTGAGGCTCTCTCCCTGTTGGCTCTAATTAAACTGGGAGGAGAGGAGGAGGGACTCCATGCCCACACCCCCAAACCTGTCAGGAGGGGAGAAAAACCCAGACACGAGCCTGGAGGAGCCATCACTGGCTTCTTGTTTAACCTGGAGCCTCACAACACCACAGGCAGCCAAATTTCCAAAGTGCCACATTGGGCATCCCATGGTGCTGTCCCCAAAGGGGATGGGAAGGAAGGGAAGGAAGGAAGGAAGGAAAGATTTATCCATACATTGCTTGGCCTGAGGGAAGTGGAAGGCAGCTGGAGGAATGCTGGCACTGCAGATTCCAGCAGCCCTTCCCCCTGGAAGCAGCTATGGGGCTTTTTGGAGGATGTGCTGACAATTCTTGTGCATTTTTATTTCCTGAGCAGCCAGGAGAAGGTTTGGCACACATCCCTGTTCCCCAGGCTGGGATTTAACATCTCCTGAAGCCAGACTGGGAAGGGATGGCACGAGCAGGCACAGAAATGGTTAAAAACCAAACCAAACACTCCCTGGGAGTGGAAGTGCAGAGCAAGAAGAAGAAACCTCCCTGGTTTCTGCACGGGACACACACCAGGGCTTCACCCTGGGAGCCACAGCCTTCAGCCAAACACTTCCCAGAGCAAATATTGGCCCAGGGCGCTGCACGGGTGGCACGGCCTGGGCAGATCCAATCTGCTCCCTCCTGGCAGCTCAGCTGGCATTTCACCTGAACTGCACCCACAGGGAGGTGAGGAGGCAGCAATGCATCCCTCACTGCTGTGGTGAGTTAGAAGGTGAGGAGGCAGCAATGCATCCCTCACTGCTGTGGTGAGTTAAGGGGGGTGAGGAGGCAGCAATGCATCCCTCACTGCCGTGGTGAGTTAAAGGGGGTGAGGAGGCAGCAATGCATCCCTCACTGCTGTGGTGAGTTAGAGGGGGTGAGGAGGCAGCAATGCATCCCTCACTGCTGTGGTGAGTTAGAGGGGGTGAGGAGGCAGCAATGCATCCCTCACTGCCATGGTGAGTTAGAGATGAGGAGGCAGCAATGCATCCCTCACTGCTGTGGTGAGTTAAAGGGGGTGAGGAGGCAGCAATGCATCCCTCACTGCCGTAGTGAGTTAAAGAGGGGTGAGGAGGCAGCAATGCATCCCTCACTGCTGTGGTGAGTTAAAGGAGGTGAGGAGGCAGCAATGCATCCCTCACTGCTGTGGTGAGTTAAAGGAGGAGGCAGCAATGCATCCCTCACTGCCGTGGTGAGTTAAAGAGGTGAGGAGGCAGCAATGCATCCCTCACTGCTGTGGTGAGTTAAAGGAGGCAGCAATGCATCCCTCACTGCTGTGGTGAGTTAAGGGAGGTGAGGAGGCAGCAATGCATCCCTCACTGCTGTGGTGAGTTAAAGGAGGTGAGGAGGCAGCAATGCATCCCTCACTGCTGTGGTGAGTTAAGGGAGGTGAGGAGGCAGCAATGCATCCCTCACTGCTGTGGTGAGTTAAAGGAGGCAGCAATGCATCCCTCACTGCTGTGGTGAGTTAAAGGGGTGAGGAGGCAGCAATGCATCCCTCACTGCCGTGGTGAGTTAAAGGGGGTGAGGAGGCAGCAATGCATCCCTCACTGCTGTGGTGAGTTAAAGGGGTGAGGAGGCAGCAATGCATCCCTCACTGCCGTGGTGAGTTAAAGGAGGCAGCAATGCATCCCTCACTGCTGTGGTGAGTTAAGGGAGGCAGCAATGCATCCCTCACTGCCATGGTGAGTTAAAGGGGTGAGAGGCAGCAATGCATCCCTCACTGCTGTGGTGAGTTAAGGGAGGTGAGGAGGCAGCAATGCATCCCTCACTGCCATGGTGAGTTAAGGAGGTGAGGAGGCAGCAATGCATCCCTCACTGCTGTGGTGAGTTAGAGGTGAGGAGGCAGCAATGCATCCCTCACTGCCATGGTGAGTTAAAGTGAGAGGCAGCAATGCATCCCTCACTGCTGTGGTGAGTTAAGGGAGGTGAGGAGGCAGCAATGCATCCCTCACTGCTGTGGTGAGTTAAGGGAGGCAGCTCCAAAATGCCCTGAGAGCTGTGAGCTGAGGCCACGGCACAGGGAGTGCCCCAGAGCAGGAGCCCAGCAGGAGCCAGGATCATCCTGGGCAGCTCAAACACAGGGCTGGGCACTGGGGAATGGGCACTGGGGGAATGGGCACTGGGGAATGGGGAATGGGCACTGGACACTGGGTACTGCAGACTGGGCACTGGGGAATGGGCACTGGGGAATGGGGAATGGGCACTGGGGAATGGGGAATGGGCACTGGGGACTGGGGAATGGGCACTGGGGAATGGGCACTGGGGGAATGGGCACTGGGGAATGGGGAATGGGGAATGGGCACTGTGAGGTCACAGGCACTGGGGAGTGCCCAGAGCAGGAGCTCAGCAGGAGCCAGGATCATCCTGGGCAACTCGGACACAGGGCTGGGCACTGGGGAATGGGCACTGGGAATGGGCACTGGGGAATGGGGCACTGGGGAATGGGCACTGGGGAATGGGGACTGGGCACTGGGGACTGGGCACTGGGGAATGGGCACTGGGGAATGGGCACTGGGGAATGGGGAATGGGCACTGGGGAATGGGCACCGCACACTGGGGAATGGGGAATGGGCACTGGGGAATGGGCACTGGGCACAGCCCCTCCCCATCCATGGCTGCTCCAGCCATGCTCCACGGCTTGGCTTGGGAGTGCACGAGGGATTCCTTCAGATCCCTGCAGATTCCTGAGATTCCTTCAGATTCCCGCAGATTCCTTGAATTTCTTCCATATTCCTGCAGATTCCTTCAGATTCCTTGAGTTTCCCGCAGATTCCTTCATATTCCTTCAGTTTCTTTCATATTCCTGCAGATTCCTGCAGATTCCTTCAGATTCCTTGAATTTCTTCCAGATTCCTGCAGATTCCTTCAGATTCCTTGAGTTTCCTGCAGATTCCTTCAGATTCCTTCAGTTTTTTTCATATTCCTTCAGATTCCTGCAGACTCCCTCACATTCCTCGAGTTTCCTCCAGATTCCTGCAGATTCCTCAGCAGGGCTGTGGGAATGGGAACAATTCCCTTGTGCCCAGCCCCGTGTGGGGGAAGATCTCGGGGAATGAAAGAGCCCTTGTTGGAACGAGCTGCTGTGGAGCCAGGGGAGAGGAATGGGGAGTGTGCATGGAGAGGGGCAGGAGGGGGGCACAGGGATCCTGCCTGGGAATGGGACATGGGGATGGGACATGGGGATGGGATATGGGAATGGGACATGGGGATGGGACTTGGGGATGGAACTTGGGGATGGGACATGGGGATGGAACTTGGGGATGGAACATGGGGATGGAACTTTGGGGATGGGACATGAGGATGGAATTTGGGAATGGGACATGGGGAGGGACATGGGGATGGGACATGGGGATGGGACATGGGGATGGGACATGGGGATGGGACATGGGGATGGAATTTGGGGATGGGACATGGGGATGGAATTTGGGGGATGAGGGTGGAATTTGGGGATGGATTTGGGGGATGGCATTTGGGGATGGGATTTGGGGGATGGGATTTGGGGATGGAATTTGGGGATGGAATTTGGGGATGGGATTTGGGAATGGGACACAGGGGATGGAACATGGGGATGGAACATGGGGATGGAACATGGAAATGGAACATGGGGATGGAATTTTGAGGATGGGACATGGGGATGGAATTTGGGGATGGGGACATGGGGATGGAGGAATTTGGGGATGGGACATGGGGATGGAACCTGAGGATGGAATTTGAGGATGGGACATGAGGATGGGAATGCTGCACAGCTGCTCCCAGGAATTTGGCTGGGAGTGCCTGGGTAAATTCAGGAGCATGGAAAATCCGGAGAGATTTTTGAGCAGAGCTAGGCAGTCCCAGCTGGGGAATTCCTGCCTCATTCCAGGTGCAGAGGTGGGACAGATGAGGAGAAAAAAAGCGATTTTTGGGCTGCACCATCAGCAGAATCCCTGATAAAAAAATCCCTGGCAGCAGCCAAAGCTCCCCAGGCAGGAGCCCCTGGAAAGCTGGAGAGGGGCAGATTCCAGCACACCCACCCTGCAGGTCTCATCTGCCCAGCCCATGGATGAGGGAGCCTCATCTCTGTTATTTTATGCTAATCACCAGCCTCCCCACGGGATTTCAGACCTCATTCTGATATTTTGCTCTCCAGCCTTTAAATATTTTAAAACGGAAAATTATCCAATTCCCTCAGCCTCAAACAAGCAAAACACACCAAGAGAAACCCAAAAATCAGGGTTTTTTTTTAAACTCGCTTTCTTTTTTCCATCTCAGTCAGCCCTATTTATATCACATCAAACATTTGCCATCCTTGCAATCAAAACAGTTCCCCACAGTCGACTGAAAATCTTATTCCTGCAGACTCTGGGGTATCAAAGCCTTCTTCTTCCTCCCCTCCACCCTCCCAACAGCAAGTTCCCCTCAAGAAATACAAAAACAAACCCACAGATGAGCAAACAGAGAACAGCTCTGCCCTTCATCCCAGCCCACAGAGCCAGGGAAAAAGGGCTGGGAATGGTTTGAGCCCCCAAAGCTCAGCACAGGAAAACCAGGCTTAGCTGGGCTCGTGCCCAGTGGCACAGATCTGTGGGATGCCCTGCAAAACCTCAACAGAGGCAGCAGCACCTAGTCCCAGCCCTGCTGGGCTCAGCCCATCCTGGATCCCAGCTCTGCTGGGCTCAGTCCTGCTGGGCTCAGCCCATCCTGGATCCCAGCTCTGCTGGGCTCAGTCCTGCTGGGCTCAGCCCATCCTGGATCCCAGCCCTGCTGGGCTCAGCCCATCCTGGATCCCAGCCCTGCTGGGCTCAGCCCATCCTGGATCCCAGCTCTGCTGGGCTCAGCCCATCCTGGATCCCAGCTCTGCTGGGCTCAGCCCATCCTGGATCCCAGCTCTGGATCCCAGCCCTGCTGGGCTCAGCCCATCCTGGATCCCAGCCCTGCTGGGCTCAGCCCATCCTGGATCCCAGCTCTGCTGGGCTCAGCCCATCCTGGATCCCAGCCCTGCTGGGCTCAGCCCATCCTGGATCCCAGCCCTGCTGGGCTCAGCCCATCCTGGATCCCAGCCCTGCTGGGCTCAGCCCATCCTGGATCCCAGCCCTGCTGGGCTCAGCCCATCCTGGATCCCAGCCCTGCTGGGCTCAGCCCATCCTCAATCCCAGCTCTGCTGGGCTCAGCCCATCCTGGATCCCAGTCCTGATGGGCTCAGCCCATCCTGGATCCCAGCTCTGCTGGGCTCAGCCCATCCTGGATCCCAGCCGGGCTGGGCTCAGCCCATCCTGGATCCCAGCCCTGATGGGCTCAGCCCATCCTGGATCCCAGCTCTGGATCCCAGCCCTGATGGGCTCAGCCCATCCTGGATCCCAGCTGGGCACACCCACAGCACGAGCTCACAGTGATCTGAGCAATCCTGACCTAGTTTGAGGAGAGGAAAACAGATGCCCGTGTTTATTGTGCAGAGCAGGGAGGAGGAGGGAGGCACACCCCCAGGCTCCCCGTGGCTGCCCCGTCCTGGCAGTGCCCAAGGCCAGGCTGGAGCAGCCTGGGACAGCCCAGGGTGTCCCTGCCATGGCAGGGTGCCACTCTGTCCAACCCAACCACCCTGTGACCCTGGGATTTCCCACATCCCCTCCTGGCAAACCAGGCCCCAGCCCCTCTGAGCACAGCCTGCTGCTGGCTCCCAACCTCACCCCTGTGAATCCAACCTGCCTGGGGGCACCCGGGCCCCCCACCACCCCTCCAGTGCCTGATCCTCCTGGGGAACAGCTCCCAGGAACGTTCCCACTCTGTAATCCAACTCCCAGCCTTCTCCTGCAGCTCCTTCCCTGCATTTTCCCATTCCCACCGTCCAGCAGAGGCCAGTCCTGGCTGAGCCTCCCACCCTGAGTGCTGGGGACGAGCTCCATGAGGGAGCCACGGAGTCCCTGCTGGGAGCAGACTGGTGCCAGGGCACTGGAGGTGCTGGGCAGGCAGACATGTGAGCAGGGAGAACGTGCCTGGTGCCTGGGAACACCCCGAGCTCCCACCCCCTCAGCCAGGCTGGGATCCCTGCCCTCCCCACAGGAATTCCTTCATCTGGAGCAGGAAGGTCAGCCTGGAACAATGAACAGCTCCTTCCCT
This sequence comes from Luscinia luscinia, assembly GCA_034336685.1. Taxonomy (NCBI): domain Eukaryota; kingdom Metazoa; phylum Chordata; class Aves; order Passeriformes; family Muscicapidae; genus Luscinia; species Luscinia luscinia. The sequence goes on along the minus strand of CM067634.1, from coordinate 769,856 downwards.
TCCCTGGCAGGAGGAAAGGCTTCCCAGTGACCTCGCCTCGTAATCTTATCCCATGGAAAGCGCAGGGAAGAGCAGCACAGGCAGCCAGGAGCCACCTGCCAGCCCTCCTCCTCCTCCTCCTCCTCCTCCTCCTCCTCCTCAGCATCGGGTGACTCATCTCCATCCAGCAGATGGCTGCAGCAATGAGGGCAGTGGAATTAAAGGCAAACCCGGGATTTCAGGCCAGCCCAGGGCGCTCGGAGGATGCTCTGCAGTGCAGCTGCTCCCTCCAGGATTTGGGGATTCCTCCTCTCCTGGGCTCTAGCCCTGCCTGTGACCCCTGGTTAGCAGCTCCCTGCTCATCTCCCAGCTCCTTTTTCCAGCAGGGACAGAGAGGGCACAGCCCTGCCCCGGAGCAGACTCACCCCAAAGGATGGAGGTTTCCACAGGAGCCTTGGAATGCTCCTGCTGGAGGGATGGGGGCACTCCCAACAGCACCCTGCTATTAATTCTCACACTCTCTGAACCAAACCACACATAATTTCTATTCAGATGGGGGGAAAAAAATCATGGAATTGGGTCAAATTGCAGGGAAACACAAACACGAAGGAAGCAGCAGCAGCTCCTCTCTGCCAGCCCCGATTTCCCCTCGCACACTTCCAGTGAAATCAGCAATTGGGAGGAAGTTCACCAAACGGAGGGGAAACGTGGAATTCTGGCCCTGCATGCAGAATTCCTGCAGGCCTCCCTGCGTGCTGCCCCAGTGAATCACAGCCTGGCTCTCCCACAGCTGCTGAGCCATCACTCCCCAGCAGCTCCACCCGGCCCCAGGACCTGGGGAGCGAAGGCAGCAGCTCCTGGAGGCTGGAGCTGCTCTGAGATGGGATAGAGAAGTGCAGAGTGCTAAAAGTGCCTCCTAGGAATTGCAATCCTTGTTTTTCCCAGCTGTGAAGCTCCAGAAGAGCAGCCAGCAGCCACGTCCTGAGTTTGGAGGGTGCTCTGAGGGATTTCCCAAAAAACAAGGGGGAAAGAGGGAAAGGAGGGTGTGAGACACCTGTAAATCCCTGGAGAAACCACCAAGCTGCAAAAGAAAGCAGCAAAAGTGAAAACCAGGAAAAACCTCTCCCTGAGGAGCAGGACAGTGCTGGGATCAGCCAGGAGACAGCAGGAGGTGAGAGACTGAGCTGGGGAGGAAAGAGAAAAGCTGTGCAGGACGAGGGGAGCGAGGCAGGGACACACAGAGCTGCTGGGACACGGCCCTGCAGCCACCAGGGAGAGCAAAAAGATCCAAATCCCCCAAACTGCTCCTCCTGGCTGGGAGAGCAGCTGTGCTGCACGTTTCACACGGGGAGTGTCCCCACGCATCAAAGGGGACAGGAATGGCTGGGGACACCGGGAACAGCCCTTTCCTTGTCCTCTGAATTCTAGGAAAAGCTCCGTGGCTATCTGAGCACAGCACGGCATCCTAGGGGAAGGGAGAGTGGTGAGCAGTGAGCCCAGCATCCCTGGGGTGCCCTGATCAAACCCCAGCTCCTCCAGAGCCTTCCCACCCAGCATCCAAGGTGCTGAATTATTTTATTTTTTTTTACTAAGATTCATTTTGGAATGGTTTAAATGGGATAAAATCCCCTCTCCCAGCTCCTCCAGGGCCTTCCCACACCCAGGGACTCTACCAGCATCCAAGGTGCTGCTGAATTAATTTTTTTTTTACTAAGATTCATTTTGGAATAGTTTAAATGGGATAAAATTCCCCTCCCAGCTCCTCCAGAGCCTTCCCACACCCAGGGACTCTGCCAGCATCCAAGGTGCTGCTGAATTAATTTTTTTTACTAAGATTCATTTTGGAATGGTTTAAATGGGATAAAATCCCCCCTCCCAGCACTTGGCATCACTGTGACCTTCCTGCCCTGAGGGCAGAGGTGTCCCAGAAATCCTGGGATGTTTGGAGGATGTTTTATCCAAAAACAACTTTGCCATTTTAAGTCCCCCAGTACAATCAGGAGGAGCTTTACTGGGACCAACATCTGCACTGGTTTGTGCTGCCCCTGCTCCCTCAGAACCAGGGATACAAGATGGTTCCAGGGAAAAAAATCAGGAGAAAAAAACCAACCCAGCACACTCTCCTACATTTCCTTTGGGTGTAGAGAATTATTTACCCTTTTTCTGCCTTTTTCATCATGAAAGAGGCAAAATTAAGTTTAAATGCAGCTAATCCTGGGATGCCAAACCAGATTTGGTCAGGAAAGTGGTTAATAAATTATCACTGGAGAATAAAGTCTGGCCCAGCCAGGGGGTGCAGCCAGGTTTTCAGCCTCCAGGATGAATTATGAAGCATTTTCTCAATTAGGAAAAGCCCTTTAAAGCTTTAATCATGCAAATTTAACCTTCTGTCTCAAAGACAGAATTTCATTATGGAGATGTTTAACTCATCTTTTTTTTCCTTTGGAGCAGAAAAGCAATTTAATTAGTGACAGTACCATGAACTTTATTAATAGCCAGGCATTAGGAGATCCTAAAATTCCCAGTGGCTTTAAAAGGACTGGTTCTATTAATTAGCTATTGGTGGCAATGCTGGGAGGGAGGGTTACCAGGCTTTTCTTGGAAGCAGGAGCAATCCAGACTCTCCTGATGGATTCTCCATCCTCTGGGAGAGGAGCAGGATTTTGGGCACCCCCCAAAATCAGGAGAGGAACCTCTGGCTCAGGCACAGCCCCTTCCTTCCCCTGCCACAGGAACCTTTCCTGAAAACCTCTGACTGGAGGGATGGGGCTGAGGGCAACAGGAAAAGGAAATCTGTGAAAAAATAGGAATGATCACTTCAATAATCACAGGGAGAGGCCAAGATGGGCTGGGTCCTGCAGGATGGAGAGCTTAGGCTAAGGGAAGCAGGCTGGGATGCAGCAGCATTGCCATGTGAGTTCAGCTGGAATTGCACAGCCAGATCTGTTGGGATTGGGGATTTTTGGGGATTTATTTTATTTCTGGGCTGTTCAGCAGTTCTCCATCCTTGCTCCAGGATAGGGATAGAGCAGGATCAGCCCCTCACATCCCAGCAGACTCCAGTTCCCTCCCCAGGGCAGGCTGGGGTTTGGCTCTGGGATTTCTGCAGGAGGAGCTGCCCAGGATTCCCACAGGGATGGGGCTGGGAGCCCTGGCAAGCACAGAGATGGGAGAGAGGAGCAAGAAGGAAGGGAAAAAAAAAGTGCTAAAGAAATGAATCAGCTTTTACAAGGCAGGCTGCCTGAGCTCAGCCCCAGTTTGCTCTTTCCCAGGAGGAAAGCAGTGGCAGGGAAAAGGGGGAGGAAGGATTTCCTTCCTTCCCCTGTGCACTCAGCTGGATAAATCCAGGATTTCAGGCAGATGACGTGGATTCAGCATCCCAGGGCCACATGACCCCCCAGCCTGAGTCACAGATCCTGCCCTCATCCCAGATTCCCCCAGCTGCCAGCACAGAACTTTCCCTGGCTGACATCAGCCACGGGAAGGGGAGCAAAAGGAGCAGGATACGCAGAGCTGGAGATTCCCAGCTCCGTTTTCTGTCTCTGCCTTCCAGGAACTGGAACTCCTGTTACTGTCAGAGCTGCAAAAACAACCTTAAATGAGGGGGAAAAGCCAATTTTTAGGAAACTCTGGAGAGAGACAATCCTGGAAAGATGAAACTTGTTTGGTTCTGGGGCTGCTCAGCTCCAGTGATGGACCAGCCAGCCCAGGCTGGTTTTGCCAGTCAAATCACCCAGGAAAAAGAGAGGGGATCCACAGGAAAATATCCTGGCTGCAGGTTTTCCCCTGGATGTGGCAGAGGCACCTCTGTGAGTGTGCAGGCAGCAGCAGCCAGGCCTGAAGGGAGGCACTGGCACCTCGTCCCTGTCCCCAGGAGGTTTGGGGACACCCAGCCTCTGCCACACGAGGAATCAGGGAATGGGGGAGGCTGGAAAAGAGCTCTAAGAGCTCTGAGCCCAGCCCAGCACTGTGTCCCCAAGTGCCACATCCACATGGCTTTTGAACAATTCAGGGATGACAACCTTTTCCATGGAAAAATTAGCACTAATATCGAATTTCAGCCTGGCTGAGGCCGTTTCCTCTGCTCCTGTCACTTGTTCCCTGAGCCCTGCCCCGTTGCAGGAGCTGTGGAGAGCAGTGAGGTCTCCCCTGAGCCTCCTTTTCCCCCTGGATCTGCAAACACACCCCCAGGACAGCCATCCCCAGAGGCAGCAGGGGAGGATGCTCTGGGATGGATCCTGGCTCCAGCTAAATCCAGATTTCCCCCAGCCTCGGGAGCAGACTAATGTGGAAAGACAAAGCCAGGAGCTGCAGGGGAATCCAGCCCAGGTTAATGTTAATACAGAAACATCAGGTGCTGTGGGACAGAGGTTGGCAGGAGGCTCCAGGCTGGCAGGAATCAGCAAAATCCCAGTCCAAATTCCCGTGTGCAGATAAGGAGCTCAGAGCCTGATGCTGCCAAATCCCTCCCCCAGGAATTCCCTGCTCCCCTCGTTGCTCACAGGGTGCTGAGGCCCCAAAGATGCTGTGGCTGCCCCATCCCTGCAAGTGGCCAAGGCTTGGAGCAGCCTGGGACTGTGGGAGGTGTCCCTGCCCATGGGATGGGATGGGATTCAGGGTCCCTTCCCACCCAAACCATCCCAAAAACACCTCCTGCCTCCAGGAGCAAGCCTGTGGGAGCAGGGCTGAGCTAATATCAAAAAAAAACCCCAACAGAACAACAACAACAACAAAAAAAGAGCTTTTGAAAGGTTCGTCTGGCAAAGGGAAGAAAAACCCCACGTTTCAAAGCAGAGCACAAAACCACCACAGAGAGAACCCTGGCTGGGGGGGGAAGAGAGAAATCCCAACCCAAGGAGAAGTGAAGGAAATCCCAGTTCAGCAGCAGCAAGAGCAATGACCACAAAGGGCAGAAAAAAGGGGAAATGCCAGCTGCAGGCTGTGCCCCAGTGCCACACAGGCTCTGGGAGCTGCACAGGCTGTGGCAGCCCCTGGAAGCTCCCAGGGCACAGAGAGCATTCCCTGCTGGCCCAGGGAGCTCAGGCACGCAGCTCCTGCTGGGCTGGGCTGCCTCTGGATGGGCCAGGCAGGCAGCAAGGGGCTACTTATGGCCAAAAATACCTCTGGAAGCCTTGGGAGCTGTCACCAAACTCAGGGAAATGCACGTGTGTGTCAAGGGCTGCTGAGTTTTAATTAGCACTTGCCTTTTCCCCTTCTGGAAAACGGCTCTGGATGTGGAGGAGGAGCTGGCTGGGCTGTGGCTTGGGCCAGCAGGAGCTCTGAGCCCAGGCAGGCCTGGCAGGGTTTAGGCTCAGCTCAGCTTTGGGAGCACGTTAATCCAGTCTGGCTGAACCCCAGACCGGCTGGGCTTGCAAGGGACCTTAATCCCACTTAGTGCCACCCCTGCCAGGGGCAGGGACACCTCCCAGAGTCCCAGGCTGCTCCCAGCCCTGTCCAGCCTGGCCTGGGGGGGCAGGGGATGAGCCAAACCCTCCAGTGACCCATTCCTGCACCCCCAGCAGGAATCCCAGCACAGCACAGCCTCCCCAAACCCCCAGTCCCCAGGGGCTGCTCCTGCCGCCAGCTGAGCCGGACCCGGGCAGGATTCCCGGGATCATTCCAGCCCCACCCTGGGTGGTGCCAGCCCGGGGTGCTGCTCCCCATCCCTGGCTGGGAAGATTCGCCGGATTTTAGGATTTACATCAGTTTGCACAAAACCCCAAGGCTGCAAACGAAGCTGTTTGCACACCAGAAGGTCCCTGCAAGCTCCCAGCTGGATGGAACCTCGGCCCAGGCAGGCAGGGACTTCCCACCCTGTTCCCAGCTCCAAGCTGCTGCTGTCTCTCCCCCTTCCTCTCAGGATGTTTTCTCCAGCTTTCTTTATTTTTTTTTAGAGAACAGTTTGCTGTGAACAGGCAGAACCTGTTCTGGACACACTGGGAGCTGCTCCCCATCTGCAGCACTTGCCAGCACGACTCAGATATTTTTTTTTTTTTTTTTCCAGGATACTCCGGGCTCTCTCCTGCGTGTGGGCGCCCGGCTGCCTCACCCAGGGTTGATGTGGGCTTGGAGGAATCACAAGGATGAGCCCCAAAAACCAAGCCCTGCTCCCTCTGGGTCCTGGACAGGGATCCCAAACCCTCCAGGGTCCCTGCACACCCAGCTCCTGGCTCCCTTCGCCTTCAATTAAGGACAGACGTGGAACAAAACGTAACATTTGGGGAAAGATCTTCCACATGTTCGGCTTTGGCAGCGTCTGATGGTTTGAAATGAGCCAAAAAATAACTAATCCTCCCCTCCCCTTCAGCCAAGGGCTGAGTGGGACCAGAGGGGGAAAGGGAAGGAAGGGGAGAAGGGAGGAAAGGGGGGAGGAGGTAAAAAAGTAGAACCAGTGACTCCCAGTTTCCAGTCAGAGCATCTCTAAATCGTGGACACCTCTGTCCCTGCCCCCAGAGCACTACAAGGGGGTGGCAGCACCTCTGGAAGAATTTGTGATTCCTCCAAAAAACAGTTTCTTCGGGGGTTTAAAATGATATTTTTGGGTTTAGGAACACGTTAGTCCTGAATCACCGAGGAGTTTTCACCTCCTGACACCACCACAGCCCATCCAGACCACAAAATCCTCCCACACCAAGCTCCCAGCACGACCTTTTCCCCATGGAATAGTGAAAAAAAGCCACCTCAGCATCGCTCAGTGGGTAAGGGGGTGGGGGATGACTTCAGAAATTTGTTATTTTGCTTTGCTGGGTAAATAAAATGGATTTGGAGAAAGAGAGCCAAGGAAGGAGGCGACACACGTCGCACGCAGGGGCGGGATGAGCTGAACGGGGTTTAAAGTCACTGATGGAAAACACGATCTGTGCCAAATTTATCTGGAGTTTAAAACAGGGGCAGAAAGCAGCGGCAGAGGGGGATTTGCCATTCCTGAACCGTTCCCAAACGCATTACAAAAACCTCACAGGAAGCGGTGGGAAGGATAACTCGGCTCGGGGCGCCGGGGATGGGCAGCCCTGGTCGGGTGATGAACCTGTCTGGAACGGTTCGGGTTGGGAGAGACCCGAACGGTCCGTCCCGTTCCGCCGGCACCGTGCCAGCCGGCCTGGGACACGCGGGATGGGCAATTCGGGGCAGAGCGCAAACCGGGCTGATCCCGCTGGAATGCCCGGGGTTGTTCCGACACCCCCCAGTCCTCTGCCCGGGGCTACCGGGGCCGGGCTTACCGGGGCCGGGCTTATCGGGGCTGAGCTTACCGGGGACAGCCTTACTGGGGCCGGGCTTACCGGGGCTGAGATTACCGGGGCCGGGTTTACCGGGGCTGAGATTATCGGAGCCAGGCTTATCGGGGCTGAGGTTACCGGGGCCGGGCCTTACTGGGGCTGAGATTACCGGAGCCAGGCTTACCGGGGCCGGGTTTACCGGGGCCGGGTTTACCAGTGCTGAGGTTACCGGTGCCAGGCTTACTGGGGCCGGGCTTACCGGGTCCAGGCTCCCGGGGCTGAGGTTACCAGGGCCGGGCTCACCGGAGCCAGGCTTACCGGAGCCAGGCTTACTGGTGCCGAGGTTACCAGGGCCGGGTTTACCGGTGCCGAGCTTACCGGAGCCAGGCTTACCGGAGCTGAGCTTACCAGAGCCGGGCTTACCGGGGCCGCCGCTCCCGGCTGCTTTAGGGCTGGATCCGTCCCGGTTGTGCGGGTTTTGGGAAGGGGGAAGCACCCCCCAAGCGACCCCCACGGTGTCACCGGCCCCGCAGCCTCCGGTGCCCGCCCGGCGGAGGAGTTTCCCTGCCCGTGTCCGTCCCACGGTGCCGAAGGGAGAACGGGACCCCCAAACCGGCCCCGCTGAGGGGCGGCAGCTCCGCTCACAGCCCGCAGCGAGCGCCGGGATCACGCTGAGAACCGGACCGGGATACCGGACCGGGATACCGGGGGGTGCCAGGCTGGACACCGGGAGTACCGGGTGTCGGGAGGGGATAACGGCGGGGATCGAGGCAGCAGCGGCCGGGACGCGTTCTGCCAACCGGCAAGGGAAGAGCGGCCTCCCCGGAGCCCAACGGCGGCGGGAACGGGCGCGCAGGGTGCCGGTGTCTTACCTGAGTCGCTTTGTAGAACTGCTTCTTCAGCCCCGCCACCGACATGGTGCCGGTGCCGGTGCCTGGCCCGGTCTGCGGCCGGCGGGACCTGGTGCGGGGGCGGCGGGAGCTGCGGGAGCCTCAGGACGCTCCGCCCGTCCCAGCCCGGCCCGTCCCCGCCGCCGCTTCCGCCGCCGCCCGGCCCCGCCCCCCGCGCCCGCCACCACCGAGCGGCGCCGGCCGGAGCGCCGCCCTGCGCCAGCGCGCCCCCTGCCGGCCGGGCGGAACCGGCCGAGCGGCTCTCTCCGCCGCTCAGTCGTGACAGGCGGTCATGCTGGGAGCTAACTGCGGCGCAGCTGCGTACTTCTCCTGAGGGACCCAGCACCGCCCGCGGGGAGCGGAGAGCGTGTGCGACACGGGGACAAGCGGGCCAGGACCCCCGCCATAGCCCTGAGGGGAAAATGGGGCGACAGACACTGCCAATGGAAAACTACAACTCCCAGTATCCCTCGCGCCAGCGGCTGCGCCTGCGCGTCGCAGCGGCGGATGTTCATTGGCTGCCGGCGCCGCCGCCATTTCGCGCGTTGGCTCAAGTCCCGTAGTGGCGCGGCGCGCGGCAGTGCTGGCTCCGCCCCCTGCGCCCGGTGCTGCGGGCAGACCGGGACCGGGACCAGCGCCCGCTGCCGTCCCGTTCCCGCCCGGTGAGCGGGCGGGCCTCAGGCCTAGGCTCAAAGGCCCAGCAGCACCCCGCCGGCCCTTTACAAAGCCATCCAATCAGCGCCTGCAGCGCGCCAGACTGACAGCCGCCTCCGCCAATCAGCGCCTCCCGCACCCACAGCCAATCGGAAGGCGTGACGCAGCGGGGAGCGTGGCTGGGCGGGTCACGTGGGGCGCCCTCCGCCAATCAGCGCCGCGGGACGCGGGGTCGCCCCGGCTCCCGCCAAGTACGAGCGGGCCGGGCCGGGCGGGACGCGCCGGGAGCGGCGGGGGCTGCGCGGGCCTCGGGTTCGGCCGCCGCCGCCCGGCAGCGCCGCGAGCCGCGCCTGCCGCCGCCACAGGTGGGGCCGATCGGGGGGCGCGGTGCGCTGCGGCCGGGGCGCGAGGTGTTTCCGGCGGCGGTTGGGCCGCGGGGTGCGCGGGGCCTGCCCGGGGTAACAAAGGAGGCGCCGGAGCTGCCGCCGCGCCCCGGGGCCGGGCCCGGGCCCGCCCTGCTGCCTCGTTCTTGGAATCGCTGAGCGGTTTGGGTGGCGAGGCATCGGAAGGCCCGGCCCTGCCGTGGCACAGGCACCTTCCGCTGTCCCCGGGTGGTTCGGCCGTGGGCACTGCCGGGGGTCCGGAGCTGCTCCGGGCCCCTCTCCCGGGGCTGCCCTCCCTCACGGGCGGGAGTTCCCTCACACATCCGCGCTGAGCCCGGCCCGGGCGCGCTGCGGCCGCTGGGACCCGCTGGCTCCGGGGTTCCTTTGGCCGGGGGGTGACACTGGGGCCCCTTTGTCCTCCCCCCGGCCCTGGGGGAGCTGCCGGGCTCTGCCGCAGCCCCGGGAGGCGGCAGCTCCCTGGGACAAGCGCGGCTCTTGATCTGTTGTTTTCTCCCGTAGCCATGGAGTGCAGAGACAGAGCTGCTGTTCCTCCGCGGAAACTCGTCCAAGGTAAGGCAGTGTCTCTCATCCAGTGCAATTTTAACGCATTACGAGTGTTTCACACCTGATTTTGTGAAATACATTGGTTTGGCTGTGATTAAACGATCTCTGAGTGGCTCATCTCAATTGTATGCTTGGAAATGAATGAAACCCTTTGATGTCTGCTGTCACTCAGTAACCTGGTGTTGTTGTTGCAGCTCGGCTGCCCTTCAAGCGCCTCAATCCTGTGCCAAAGGAAAAACTTGATGTGGATTCAGAAGTCAAAAAAGTCAAGAGCTCCCCGAGTGCTTTTGTTCCAAGCAAGGATCCGTCCCTGGATGCTGCCGGTGCCTCCCTGGACAATGTGGAGAACGACTGCCAGCTGGGCTCAGATAGGAATTTGACTCCAAAACTTGTGAATGGAAAGGGTCCCTTGGACCATTTCATCCAGAAAAACCCAGGAGGTGACACAAGTGACCCTGGGGATGCTCCTGACCCCTCCCAGGGCTCTGGCCACGGACTCGGGGACAGCACAGAGCGGGGGGACGTGGATTCCAGAGCTGTCACCAACGGCACGATAGGAAAAGAGCTGGAGCAGCTGAGCTGCCTGAACTCCTCCCAGAGCAGCCCTGCAGGTGACTCCGTGCAGACTGAGGGGCCCTGTGCAGCTGCAGCCCCAGAGGAGGAGGATTTGGGGACCCAGCCGTGCTCCGGGGTGGTGCCAGGCAGCAAGGGCGCTCAGGACAAACTGAAGGATGTGCTGTTTGAGGGCAAGGTACCCGTGGTGCTGCTGGAGGACATCATGAGCCTGAAATCGCCCCCTGTGGCCTCTCTGGATGGCAGCAGCACGTCAGAGAACGAGGCCCTGGAGTCGTCCCACGAGGGGGACTCGGGGCTCAGCCGCTGCTCGCTGAGCTCCGGGAGCTCGCCCGACCTGCAGCTGCTGGCAGAGGCCAGGAGCAGCACCAGTCCTCTGGCTGCCTCCACACCTGCCAGGAAGGTTGGTCTGCTCTGCTCTGGGGCCGTGTTTGGGTTCCTGGGATTGTGGGCAAGAGGATGAGTGGGTCAACCAGGAGTGTAGGGAAGGTGGTGGTGGTTAATTACTGAATTATTGCCCTTTGGGAGCTTGAAATCCTGCAGCTAAAGGGTTTTATGCTTCCTGGATCTGGCTGTGTTTACATTTCTTTAGTGAAATGCCCACCTGGTGTTTTGGTAACAGCATCCAGGAGCAGCTCTGTGCTTTAGGAGTGTATCCCAAGCTCTGTTCACTCTCCTCAGAGCTGCTGGGATTCCTGGGAGGATGTTCCCCCAGCACAGCCAGTGCAGGTGCTTTTCTAGCTCTGAATTTCTGCAGCTGCCATGGAGAAACTCTGGCACAGATTTCCCAGGGAAAGCTGTGGCTGCCTCATCCCTGGAAATGTCCCAGGCCAGGCTGGATGGGGATTGGAGCACCTGGGACAGTGGAATGTGTCCCATGGCACTGGGTGGGCTTTAAAACAAAAACATTCTGTGATTCCATGAAAAAGCTCTGGATGAAGGAGGTTTTTGGTCACCTGAGTTTCAGTTCAGCAGCTCTGCTTCAGCAGGAGACCCCCAGACACCCTGATTTTTGGGGCAGCTTTGACAGAGAAACTTTCATGTGCAGCAGCATCAGCTCAGGTGGCTGAACCACGGGGTTCTCCCATTCCTTTTGTTGTGTTTATCAAGTCAAATGATCAATTCCTCCTCTGTGAAAACTCCCAGTTCTTCCACCTCTAAAATAAACAGACACACTCAAGCAGGCATGAAGTATTTCCAGTGTAGCAGAACAACAGAAAGCACTCCTGGTGTGATCCAGTCCTGCCCCTGGGGCTGGGTTTGCTCGTGTGCTGCTCCCCAAAATGAGGGGCTGCACCCCAGGCTGTGCAGCTGGGAGTCCTGGCAGGTTTGTTTTCCTGGGAGGAAACAGCTCTGAGGAGCTGAAGGCCCCACTTGACAGAATTCCTGTTTTATATCAGATAAACATAGCAAATAAAGCAGTTGGGCTGTGTTAGCCTGTTAATCACAGTTAAAATATGATGCTGTGAATGGCAGGAGGAGAAGGGGGGATCTGGTAAATCAAGTCACAGTGTGCTGAAATATTGACAAATTAGGCCTTTAACCAGTGTATGAACAATGATCATAGCACAAAACACCTTTTTAAATAAAATAAGAGACAAATGAGAAGTATGCCCTGTTTGGAACTTAGGGTCAGCGTGCTGTTGCTGGTGGAAGGTCAAGTGGACTGTGATGAGAAGGAGAAACTGTTAAAATGTGGCAAACAGTCCTTGTGTTCATCAAGTTACATCTAAACAGCACAGCAAGACAGGTGGATGCAAAAAAAATTTAAAAATCCCTGAACAAACCCGAGTTTAGCTGGAAGGAAGTGACTTTGCCATGCTGAAATGTCCCCTGGGTGCTGTGCACGTGGTGCTCCCTTGCAGGGGCTCCTGTGGGGCTGAGGGGTGTTTGTTCATCACACCTCAGGCTTTCCTGGGAGCAGGAGCTGGGCTGGAAAAGGGAAAATTGGATCTGCCTGGGGTGTGTCCTCATTCCCTGCCCTGGGGGAGTTTGCAGTGGCTGGATGTGATCTGCAGGAGCAACCTGATGTCACTCAGGCTGGAAAGGGAGGACCAGGGTCTCCTCTAAACTTGCATTTTGTGATTCCAGGTACCTCAGAAATTCCACAGAAGTTCAGCAGAGAAGGAGAAGCTGAGATTGCAAAGAGTAAGGCATTTCCCTGACACCCAAAGCTCCCCTGAGCAGCCAGCAAAGGCCTTTCCTTTTATCTCAGCCCAGCTGGAACACCTCTTTTGCCATTTTTCCTTCTCCTGAGGCGTGTGGAAAAACCTTCAATGCAGGCACTTAAAGTGCTTGGCTCTTTCCAAAGCTCCTGAATGCAGCCCTGGGTGCATTTGGGGCTTTTTGGGGGAGGGATTGGAAACATTTAAGCCCAGAAATGTTTTAATTAACACACGAGGCAAGTGGGGCTTCAGAGAATGTCACCACTGGGTGCCACCACTGGGAATGCTCAAGCTCCAGGTTCTGTTTGCTTGGATGCAAACTCAGCAAACTCTGCTCCCTAATTCTGCTGCCAGGCCTGGAGTGCTGGATCTAGAGGAGGCTGAAGAGTCACTGGGTTTTGCAGCAGGAATGGGATTTTTTGGGAAGGTTTGTGTGAGGAATTCTGTCTCTCAGTGCTTTGTTTATAAACTGTGTTTTATGTAAGTTGTGGCTGTAAAGCTCCCTGCTTTTCCCAGTGCCCCATATAGAATTTCAATCTGTTGTTTTCTTCCCTTCTATAGCTGTGTTAAAAATAGCAGGGATGTGAGGGAGAGAGGAGAATGGGAGCTAAAAATGATGCTGAGAATGAACCAGACCCACCAGTGAGCTGTCAGCTTCACACCAGCTCCCCAGCACCCAGCACATTCCATGACTCAGGCTGACAGTGTTGTTTCCTTGCCATTGGCACCATTTGGCTGTTGGTGGCTTTCTGCAGTTATTTGTGTTGTGACACTGCTCAGGAAGCCTTGATGTTGACAAGGAGAGATGTGAAATCAATAAAAGAAAACTGAAAATACCCAGGGAGGAGTTGGAGTGTCTGGGCACAGGCAGATCCTCCTTTCCTGGTGACATCACCAGTGCCTGCAGCACAGAAAAGCTCCTTCTCTTTAATTTAACATTTTTCTCCTTTCTGTCAGCAGAGCCATGGTGGGAATTGTTGTTTTGGGAGGAAACACCATGAAAGGGAACACTTGCAATAAAATCTTCCCCCCACTGTTCCCAGAGTGCCCCTTGAACAAGCTCAGGGCACTGGTGGTGTCTGATGGTCTGAAATGGAAGAAAACAAGGGATAACCCACAATCTGGAGTTTGGAGACTCACATGATTCCCTGAATATCCTGAATATTCCCTGAGATCATGGAACAGCCCAGCTTAGGAGGGACCCACAGGGATCATCAAAGTCTGATTTCTGTGAGAGTGGAAAGCATCAGCAAATCCTTGTGGGTTCATGATGTCAGATCAGCTGAAATTCACTTGTAGAAGTGACACCAGTGCAGCTCTGCAATGACACTGGAGCATGAAAGCTGAGCTCAGGAGGAAATATTTTGGAAAGAATCTGAAATCTCCTATTAAATAAGGGAATAATCACGATTTTTTAATTCCCATCTAATTTTCCTTAATGCTACAGTGGTGATGAAGATGGCTCAACACAAAGCTTTTCTTTGATTCTTAGAGAAATGGAAACACCTTTTTTTTCTCCTTTTTTTTTTTTTTTTTTGCTAAGGAAAAGAATAATTAAAGCTTTCAGAGAGGCAGCACAGGGAAGCTCAGCTGGGGACGTGCTCCCACCTGCATTCCTGGGGAGGATGGGGGGTTCTTCCCATTTCAGGATATCTTGTGATGCTGCAGCTCAGGCACTGGGGGGGTCCAGTTTGCTGTTTGCTAGTGAGATGCTGGTTTCCATCAGGGGTTTGCTGCAGGTGCAGCTCCCCCAGTGTCCCCTTTGTGCCCCAGGACCAGGAGCGTGCGGACAAGCTGCAGAGGCTGCAGGCAGAGAGGGAGCAGAAGGGCAGGCTGAAGGAAGAGGCAAAAGCTGCAAAAGAACGAGCCAAGGAGGAGGCAAAGAAGAGGAAGGAGGAAGAGAAGGAGCTGAAAGAGAGAGAAAGGAGGGAAAAGAAAGAAAAGGAGGAGAAGGAGAAAGCTGAGAAGCTGCGAGTGAAGGAGGAGAAGCGCAAGGAGAGGCAGGAGGCTCTGGAGTGAGTGTTGGGGCTCTGCAGCTCCTGGGGGGTCCCTGTGCTGATCTCCACCCCCTCCTTCCCCTGGACCAGCCCTCCAGAGCTGCCCTGCCCCAGCAGCACGGGCCTGGGCTCAGGGCTGGCTCTGAAATGCTTGAGGGACTCTGAGCCCCATCCCTGCTGCACTGAGCTCCCCCTGAGCTGGGCTGGCACTGGGCCCTGTTTGTTGAGGAAGTTACCTGGGACTTGATAATCCCTTTAATTTCCTGGTATCGAGGTAAATTTGAGGCAGCCTCTTAACTCTGTGGCTGAATGGGTCAATATTTGCTCTGGAAGGAATGAACAAAGTTTTCTCTGCACTTAACCAAGTGTGGTTCTGACAGATGATCCTCGTGGTGGGGTCTGGGTCATGCTCTGGGGCCTCCCCTCTCCTCCTCAGTGCTGATAACCCCTTCCTGCTGGGTGACAATTGACAGGATCTTTGTTTTCAAGGGCAAAACTTGAGGAGAAGAGGAAGAAAGAAGAGGAGAAACGGTTAAAGGAGGAGGAAAAGGTAAAAATGCTTTCCCTGGCTTGTCTCTAAATTCTGTCTGGGGTGAAATGTTGGAGGTGCCAGCTGGGATGGAGCCTGTCCCCCCCTGACCTGCTGGGGCTGCTGCATCCAGATTTTCCCCTGTTCCTTTCACACTGTTGGCTCCTCTGCTTTTACCCTCCTGAGTGTTTCCTGAGTGTTTTCTGAGTGCCCACAAGTGACCTCTCCCCTGGAGTGACCCTGGAGCCCTGCAGGTGTCAGGGAGGACGAGGAGGGTTTGTGTTGAGTCACAGGAGCTGGTGACTGCCTGAACTTTGCTTTGTGCCTGGCTGCATGTGAATTTGAGTCATGCATGAGCTCACCTGCAGTTGCACAGCTTTGTTTCCATCTCTGTGCTGACAGTTTGCATTTGGGTTCTCATTTCAGCGCCTCCATGCACAGAAGGCAGAGATCACCAGGTTCTTCCAGAAACCAAAGACTCCACAGGCCCCCAAGGTGAGGCATTGCTGTGCCTGTGTCCCACAGTTGTTCCTAACAAATTTGTTCAGCTTGTTCCTGGCCCTGATTTCCTTCTCAGCTGCCCCTTACAGCTTCTCAGGTGCTCAAAACATTGCATTTTCTTCATTTCCTGGTCTCAAAAGTGTAAAGGATTTTAAGGAAAAGGCCAGAGCAGAGACTACAGAGGACATTTGTGCTTGGTTTAGTGAATCTCAGCTCTGTCTTCTGCATTGCCTGGAAGATCTGCTGGAGTTTGCACAGGAAAGGCTTAACCTAAATCTTCACTTAACCTAAATCTTCACCTCAAACAACACCTCAGGTGTTTCTTGCACGTGTTGGTGCTGCAGCTTCTCAGTGTCCAAACCCTGACATTCCTCCCTCGATGTTTCAGACCCTTGCTGGCTCCTGTGGGAAGTTTGCTCCTTTTGAAATTAAGGAGAACATGGTGTTAGCCCCCCTGAGCCGTGTTGCCCTGGATCCAGAGGACCTGGAGCAGCTGGATAAGCTCCTGCACGCCCAGAGTGGGGAAGGGTCTTTCCTGAGGGATCTGAAATGTCGTAAACCACGAAAAACTGGGCCCACCTTGGTCAATGACAGCAGTGACAGTATAAACAGGTCAGTGTGGCTTCCTCTGGTCCTGTTTCTGCAGAGGGGCTGTGAGGGGGAGATGGCACTGAGGGGAGGCTGGAGCTGCTCTGTGCTTCCTGAGCCCTCCCCTGTGTTCCCAGTGACGTGGTGGTGGTGGAGAGCTGCCAGACAGATGCTGTCCCTGAGAGGGAGAAGTTTGGCAGGATGAAGCTGCTGCAGTTCAGTGAGAATCACCGTCCTGCCTACTGGGGCACCTGGAACAAGAGAACCCCCCTGATCCGAGGCAGGAATCCCTGGTCCAAGGACACTGTGAGCACCTCAGCCTGCTGCCCCCTCCCCTCCTTGGGCTCCAGAAATCAATGTGCTTGGCCAGTCCTCTGGAGTTTCTGAGCCACTTTGTTCCCTCAGCCTTGAAACCCCGGGCTGGGTTTGGTGCTGTGCCCTCCAGTGATGGACAAATGTTGGCATTTCTTGCAGAAGCTGCTGGACTATGAAGTAGACAGTGATGAAGAGTGGGAAGAGGAGGAGCCAGGGGAAAGTCTCTCCCATAGTGAAGAGGTGAGGATCCTGCATGCTGAAAGAAAAATCAGGAACCACTTGCACTTGGCAGTGTGACTCCTAATTCATTTATTTGTAGGATGATGAAGAGGAGGGAGAGGATGAGGATGAGGACGATGGGTTTTTTGTACCCCATGGGTACCTATCTGAAGATGAAGGTGTGACAGAGGTGAGGAGCTGGGTGTCCCTGGGTTCCCAGCTCTGTTCCCAGTGAGCTGTGATGTCAGGGCTGGGCTCCCTCAAGGAGCAGGAGGCAAAGCTGGCTTGAAAAAGCTCTTTTATTTATTTATTTATTTTTTTCTCCTGGCGTGGGTGTAATGAGTCCTTTGTCCCCTGGGGCTGCAGGAGTGTGACCCAGAGAACCAGAAGGTTCGGCAGAAGCTGAAAGCAAAGGAGTGGGACGAGCTGATAGCCAAGGGCAAGAGGTTCCATGTCCTCCAGCCTGTGAAGATTGGCTGTGTCTGGGAAAGGGCAGCCAAGGACAGCAGCACCAACACGGACCTGAAGGTGCTGCAGCAGTTCACAGCCTGTGTCCTGGATCCTCCCGTGCCAGAGGAAGAGCAGCAGACACAGAAATGTAGCAAAAGAAGAGCAAAAGATCAGCAAAGTAAGACCTGAAGGGCTAAACAGTTATTTCCACAGTGTTTCCTCTGCTTTGGAGGGAGCAGGGAATTATTGAGTGTTGAATTCAGAATGAGCTGTTTCTGACAAGTCTGGAATCCAAGGAATCTCTGAGAGCCCTTGGAAAGGAGTTTTCTGGCAGTGCCTCTCCAAAAAGTCTTGCTCTGGGCAATCTAGGAAATAAAGCCAAGCAGACTTGAGCAAGCTCAGATTTAGGACGGGCTTGAGCCTGTTCATTGTTTGGGGGAAGGGTTTGGTTTCTGTGTTGGGTTCCTGCACCTGATTAACACAAGGACCTGAATAACTCACATGAAGGCCAAACAGGGGGTGAGGATTTCATCCAGGATATTGTTACTATTGGGGGTGAAGTTTCCTACATCAAATTTAGCTGCTGTTACAATCATGGAATCCAGAGTGGTTTGGGTTGGGAGGGACCTTAAAGATCATCCTTTAAAGATGCAAAGAATTGATGAACTTAAAGTTTCTACCATGGGCAGGGACACCTTCCACTTGCTCCAAGCCCCATCTCTAAAATCAATCCTGGCATGATTTTAACCCATACTGATTTACACTCCCCTGGCTTTGCCAAACTCTCACCTATCCCGTGTCCCCTTTTCCTCCCTCCCCTGCAGTCCTCGGGCACCTCCTGCCTCTGCTGCACGGGAACGTGCACGGGAGCAGGGTGATCATCCAGGAATTCCAGGAATGCTGCAGGCAGGGCCGCTTCGGGGATGTGGAGGGGAGCCCCCCGCCCCCGCCCGGGGGCGAGGACAAGGACAAGGACAGCGGGGTCCCCTCCAAGGCCAGGCTGAAGAGGATCATCTCAGAGAACTCTGTGTACGAGAAGAGGCCCGAGTTCAGGATGTGCTGGTACGTGCACGCCGAGGTGCTGCGCAGCTTCGGCCTCCTGCAGCTGCCCGTGCCCTGCCAGTGGAGCTACGTCACCCAGGTGCCCTGTGCTGCCAAGGAGGAGGGGGGCGGCGTGCCAGGCCCGCCCCCGCCCCTGCCCACGCCCCCTGCAGCCAAGAGGAAGGCCCTGGGCAGCATGTCCATCACCCAGTTCATGAAGAGACCTCGGGATGCCGAGCAGGTGAGTCCTGGTGAGGGGTGGTGCCCCAGGGAGGAGTGCTGGGTGTGAGGTGTGGTGCCCCAGGGAGGAGTGCTGGGTGTGAGGTGTGGTGCCCCAGTGAAAAGTGCTGGGTGTTGTACCCCAGTGAGGAGTGCTGGGTGTGAAGTTTGTACCCTGTTAGCTCCAGCCACTGCTCTGCACACCAAAACCCCCTTTTTGTGGGGAGAGCAGTGAAATGATGGCTCTAGAGAGATGCAGGGTGTTGTACCCCAGTGAGGAGTGCTGGGTGTGAGGTGTGGTACCCTGTTGGCTCCAGCCACTGCCCTGCACACCAAAACCCCCTTTTGTGGGGAGAGCAGTGAAATGATGGCTCTAAAGAGATGCAGGGTGTTGTGCCCCAGTGAGGAGTGCTGGGTGTGAGATGTGGTACCCTGTTGGCTCCAGCCACTGCCCTGCACACCAAAACCCCTTTTGTGGGAGAGCAGTGAAATGATGGCTCTAGAGAGATGCAGGGTGTTGTGCCCCAGTGAGAAGTGCTGGGTGTGAGGTGTTGTACCTTGTTGGCTCCAGCCACTGCCCTGCACACCAAAACTCCCTTTTTGTGGGGAGAGCAGTGAAATGATGGCTCTAAAGAGATGCAGAGTGTTGTACCCCAGTGAGGAGTGCTGGCTGTGGGGTTTGCTGGGTGTTGTACCCCAGTGAGGAGTGCTGGCTGTGGGGTTTGCAGGGTGTTGTACCCAGTGAGGAGTGCTGGGTGTGGGGTTTGCTGGGTGTTGTGCCCCAGTGAGGAGTGCTGGCTGTGGGGTTTGCAGAGTGCTGTACCCAGTGAGGAGTGCTGGGTGTGAGGTGTGGTACCCTGTTGGCTCCAGCCACTGCTCTGCACACCAAAACTCCCTTTTTGTGAGGAGAGCAGTGGAATGATGGCTCTAGAGAGATGCAGGCTGTTGTGCCCCAGTGAGGAGTGCTGGCTGTGGGGTTTGCATCCTGTTGGTGTTGTACCCCAGTGAGGAGTGCTGGCTGTAGGGTTTGCAGAGTGCTGTACCCAGTGAGGAGTGCTGGGTGTGAGGTGTTGTACCTTGTTAGCTCCAGCAACTGCCCTGCCCACCAGAGCCCCCTTTTTGTGGGGAGAGCAGTGAAATGATGGCTCTAAAAAGATGGGTTTCTTTTGTGTGTGTGCAGCTTGGAGGCTCTGTTCCATTGGAAACGTTGCTCTCCTGCTGTTCTTCCATTCTCTGCTATTTGGCAGTGATTGCATCCAAGCTGTGAATAGTTGGAGAGTCTGCTTGGCCTTGGTTTTACAGCTGTGTGTAATTTGTGTGCAGGTTTTATGTGTGCCTGTGGCTGCCAGATGCACAGCCCGAGCTGATGACTTACAGCAGTTGCATGTGAACAGATTAAATGTGGTTCCCAAGTGCTGCAGCTCAGCCCAGAGCAGCCTGTGAAGGCTCCTGCTCATCCTGACACACACAAAGCTGAATTTCAAGAGCTGGTTTAAAAATGTAATAATTCATAGGGCCAAAATGGGATGGAATTGCAGTGGTTGCTGCCTGGGAGCTGTGTTGTGGTTTTCCTGTTGTTGCTTCTGCATTTCAGGGCAACCACAGGTAGTGCTGCAGCCTAATCATGACTGAAGAATGGGATCATGGAATTCCAGAATGGTTTGGCTTGGAAAGGACCTCAAATCCCACTCAGTGCCAGCCCTGCCATGGCAGGGACACCTCCCCCTGTCCCAGCTGCTCTGGGAATTCCATCCCAGCCCCTCCCCACCCTCACAGGGAGGAATTCCATCCCAGTGTCCCATCCAGCCCTGCCCCCTGTGTCCTGTCCCTCCATCCCTATCCAAAATCTCTCTCCATGTTTCCTCCTGGCCCTTCAGGCACTCTCCCCACAAAGCTTGGGGTGCTCTGTTGAGGCTTTAGGTGCAGGAACTTGGGGTTATGAACCTTTTGCTTCCAATCCCACAGGGTTTGAAATCTCTGCCAGGGGATTTATTCCTCCTTCCCTGTGCAGCAGGTTAGGAAAGAGCCCCAGAATGGTTTGGGTTGGGAGGGACCTTAAAGCTCATCTCATTCCACCCCCCTCCCATGGACCAGATGAGGCTTTTGATGCTTTTGATGCTTTGCCTTCCCAATTTATTCTTGGCTTTTTTGGCTTTTCTACTGAAAAAGCTCAGCATTCAGGTATTGATAGAGATCAGAGACTTGTGAGAAGCTGTTCAGCCCCCAAACTCCATCTGCTTGGGTTTTTTCTTGTACACTAAATAAAGGCAGAGATAAACGTCTCTGCTTGGCACCCACTGGAAATTCAGCTTGTGAGGGAGCAGAAATAGCAAAACAAAGGCTTTTGGGAGAATTACATCACCAGCCTGAATGCTTCAAAGCTCAGAGCTGTGCTGGGGAGGTGCAGAGGTGTCACAGCCCCAGAAGGTTTTCATCCCTGATGTCTCCATCAGCTCTGCTCAGGTGTTAAATTCAGATCTCTCCCTACCTGTGGAGCCAGGCTGGAGCTGGGAGGGCACAGCTGCCACTTCCCACTCTGGCACGTGTTCCCCTGCTGGGAAGCTCACACCAGGGCTTGTGTGAGGAAAGGTGTCTTACATAAGCTGTGGAGAGGAAAATTTTGGTGCTGAAGTGGGCAGTACCTGCCCACGTGTAGGAGGAATTTAATCTCAGAGCTGGGACTTTATTGAAAGATGTAAACTGAAAAATTCTTGGCTTGGAACAGTTTTTAGGGGATGAGGACCAGGATTTTCATTCCAGTTCCAGCTGAAGGAAAAAAAACAAACCAACAGAGACCCTCACAGCTGGGCAGCTCCAGTTTGTGGCACTGCTTGGGTTCTGTGTTCTTGATTCAAAATTGGGAATTTGGGCTTTTCCCCTGGCAGGAAACCTGGGCAGCAAGGGAAGAGCTGTCAGCACTCCCTGAATAAAAACTGATTGGGAAAGTTGAGGAGGAGTTGGGAGAGAACAAGGGCCAGACTTGACAAGCAGCAGTAATTCCCCATCTTCAGAAGGGAGAAAACACCCCAAGGGGCTCAGGAGGAGAAAAGGGGGCTCAGGACCCCCACATTGCACCAGAGGGGGCTTAGGTGTGAGATTTAGGGAACCTGGGCTGGAGTCCCCATCCCTGCAGGGGTTTAAAATCCAGGGGCAGGTGGCACTTGGGGACATGGGCAGTGCTGGGGAGCAGCTGGACTCTCTGACCTTTGAGTCTGTGATTCTATAAAACAATAAACAGAGGAGGGAGAGATTTCCCTCCCAAAAATCCAGCAGGAGTCAGATTCCCACGGAGGCTGAGCTGTGGGGGCTGCTCAGCTCCTTGTGTAGGAGGGAAGGATCCTGGAGCAGCAGCCTGGCCTCTCTCCCTCTGTGTGTGCCACTGCAAAGAGGCCTT
Source organism: Luscinia luscinia (assembly GCA_034336685.1). Classification (NCBI taxonomy): domain Eukaryota; kingdom Metazoa; phylum Chordata; class Aves; order Passeriformes; family Muscicapidae; genus Luscinia; species Luscinia luscinia. The sequence goes on along the minus strand of CM067634.1, from coordinate 748,178 downwards.
TGGCACCAGCCAGGGGCTCCTGGAGCTGGGAACTGCAGGATTCCCTTCCCTGCAGATGTGCCCACCTGGCTGTGGTGCCCTGCACTGCCTGTGCCAGGTCCCACCTGTGCCAGGTCCCACCTGTGCCAGGTCCCACCTGTGCCAGTCCCACCTCCTGACTCACTCCTGGCACCTGTTCTGTCCCTCCAGGCTGCAGAGATGGATGGATTCCAGGCAGACACTGAGGAAGATGAGGAAGATGATGACTGCATGATTGTGGATGTACAGCCAGGAAAAGGTGGGAAGGGAAGTGGGCACCAGGCTCTGGCAGACACTGCCCCAAGGGAGCAGAACTTGTGAGCTCAGCTTGGGGCTTTCTGCCCTTTCCACCATCCCTTGAGCTGTTCTATTTTATTTTAGACACTCCTGCTTTTTAACCTTCTTTAAAGACTTTTTTTTGCTATTTCTGGCCTTCTCTTGCCTTTCCTGCCCTGCTCCTCCCTCCCCTTGCCTCAGTGGCACAAAGCCCTTGGCTGCTGCTTGTTCCTCAGGTGAGCACTAGGGCAGTGCCAGCAGATCCCTGGTGAATTATTGTCACTCTTGCTGCTCTCTGGGGGCTGCAGAGCCCCTCCAGGCCTGATCACCCCTCTGCTGCCTCCTCTAAGGTGCAAATTGTCTGGGGCAACAGCACCAGGGAGCTGCTCTGCTCCACAAGCAGCGTTTGTGTCCCAGCTGTCCCCAGCAAAGGGCTGCAGAGCTCCTGTCAGGGCTGGGGTGAGGATGGGGAGCAGCTCCTTTCCCCTCCCAGAGCTCCTGGTGTGATCACACACATCAGGGAGCTGGCTCCCAGCACGTGCTGTGGTTTGCAAAGCTCTGGGCTCTTTCCTCCTGCTCACAGTGGAGCTCTGAGGAAAGGGGTCTGTGTTTTTTGGGGGGTCTGTGTTTTGGGGGGGTCTGTATTTTGGGGGGTCTGTGTTTTTTTTGGGGGTCTGTGTTTTGGGGGTCTGTGTGTTTTTGGGGGATCTGTGTTTTTGGGGGTCTGTGTTTTGGGGGTCTGTGTGGTTTGGGGGGTCTGTGTTTTTGGGGGGTCTGTGTTTGGGGGTCTGTGTTTTGGGGGTCTGTGTTTTTGGGGGTTCTGTGTTTTTGGGGGGTCTGTGTTTTTGGGGGGTCTGTGTTTGTTTGGGGGTCTGTGTTTGTTTGGGGGGGTCTGTGTTTTGGGGGTCTGTGTTTTTGGGGGGTCTGTGTTTTGGGGGGGTCTGTGTTTTGGGGGTCTGTGGTTTTTGAGGGGTCTGTGTTTTTTGGGGGTCTGTGTTTTTTGGGGGTCCGTGTTTGTTTGGGGGTCTGTGTTTTTGGGGGGGTCTGTGTTTTTGGGGGTCTGTGTTTTTTGGAGGGTCTGTGTTGGGCAGCTCCTCTGCCAGGTCAGGACTCGTGCAGACATTCTGGAGTGTTTGAGCCATTCCAGGCTTTATCTGAGCTGCTCTCACCTCCCAGAGCAGACACTGGCACTGCCTGACAAGAGGCCTGGCTTTCATCTTAAGCTGCTTTTGCTTATTACCAGGCTGTGAGATGAAAACCTCACCTCAGGTTTGTCACTCTCGTCCTGAGTATGCCACTGAGCAGCTCCCCTCCCTCAGGCAGCTCTGTTTGTTTGCCTCTGCCTGACTCCAAAGCACTGAAAAGATTATGAAAATCCTTTTTATGGTTGAAGAGATTTTTTTTATTCTGGATTGCTGATATTAAATATGAAGCCAGTGTTAAAACCAGTTTTTAAATAGTGCTGAAAAGGAGACTCACAACAGATGCAGGAAGCTAAGACAGATAAAACACAAAGTAGTCAAATTCTACTGGATGCATGAGGGTATTTATAAAAACAGAACAAAACAAACACTTTCTCTCTTTTGCAGGTTCTACAGCTTCAGAATCCAGTGGCACAAGAGCTGCTGCCCAGGACAGCAGCATGGTCAGCCCAGCTAATCCAATTTGACATTTAAATGCCTACTAACTCCTCTGTATGTATGTAGAATGAGCTAGAAAATTTTAAACCTCGTGTATCTTTGGCCAAGATACTTGAAAGTATTCCACATTTCTTGTAAAGAGAAGACAGCACTTTGTTCTGCTTCAGACCAGATGGAAGCTTAAATTTTTAGTTTTAGCTTTTTAGCTTTTTTTTTAAATACTGCATATTAATCTGTCCTTAATAAAGCATTATTGAAATTTTGATACTTCTTTGTAATGGAAAGTATCTAAGTTATCTCTAAAAGTAGCTGAGGGATTTTGGAATAACCTTATTGTGATGCCACTGGGGAATGACTGTTCATAATGTTGTACAGCGTGGCCTTGGGTATAAATGATGTACAATTATATATGAATTTATGCTTTGTACCATCCTGTTTGTGGTCTTACTTGCTCCAGAGAACAGCAGCAGGGCTTTACCTTTGGAAAGGAAAAATGCATCGTTTCTCTTCTTTTGGGACAGGCTGGACAGGTCAGGGCCAGATTCTCAGCCTCTTGTCTACATCAGAGCTGGCTCTGCCCCACAGGAAAACTTTGAGGTATTAAAGGACTGAGCTGGCATCCAACTTGATGATTGACAGAACAAACCTGCTGGGGCTTTCAGCTTTCTATGACTGGTGAGTTCTGAATTAGTTCTTTAAGAGATTGTCAGTGATTTGAGGTTTATTCTCTCCCCCTGGGCACCACCAGCAGCTGTTCCCTGGTGCCAGGCTCTGGTCTGAGAAGGGACAAGGGGGTGGTGCTGCCCCAGTAACACCAGTGCCAGCCCCAGCACAGACTGGTTTGGCATCTCAAACCTACAGCAACAATGCAACTCAAACAACTGGGATCAGAGCTGAGTCTTTAAATAATTGCATTTAATCAGACTAAGTGTAACTGTAGCCCAGCAGCTCCTCTGCAGCAGGAGTTAGAGTGCACACAGAAGCAGAAGGGGAAGCTGAGTTCTAAACCCAGCCCCAAACCCAGGCTCAGCTTGGTAATCCAGCCTAACAGCCCCTACTCCCTGCTCCACCAGTGCCTGGGGACACCTCAGGCACTCCCTGCCCCGGTTTGGTGTTGGAAGCCCCTCGAGCATCCCAGTGCCGGGGAGAGGAGCCGGGAGCTGGGAGGGGCCAGCAGGGCCCAGCCCCCTCTGCAGGGCTGCACCAGAGCCACCTCTGAGCTCACCCAGCTCCAGCAGCCTGGGGAAAAGGAGGGACGAGCCAGCAGCACTGGAGGCACTGCCCTTTATTTCAGGAGAGGCTCTGGGCCCCGGCCAGCAGCTCCGGCCTGAGGGGGCTGCGCTGCTGCTCCTGCGCCGCCATCGCCGCGTCCCAGGCCAGGCTCAGCAGCGCCGAGGGCACCTGCCGGGACAGGGACAGGGAAGGGACAGGGAAGGGACAGCCGGTTACCGAGCACAGGCAGCTTACTGAGCACAGCCGGGCACGGGGCTGCCGGCCAGGAGTCCTAAAACCTGTCTGACCCCACCCCTGCCCGGGGCAGCGACACCTCCCACTGTCCCACTGCTGCATCCCGGCCTCGGGCACTCCCACAGCTGCTGCTCCCTCGGGTCTGGGACACCCTGAGGGCATCCACAGAGCTGCATTCTCCTTTTAGGGGGTGCTGCTCTGGGTTTTCTGTTCACACCCTCCCTCACCATCGCTGCCTTCCCTCCTTCCCTGCCCAGCTGCTCTCTGCTCCTGCACTTCACACCTCAAAACCCCCAAGCAGTTCCTGCTTTGTTTGGGCTTAAAATGAGGGCTCAGAGCACAACCTGGGGGCTCTGAAAGGACACAAACTTCTCCCCAGCTCTGACAGCCTCAAGATGTTCTGGAAGGTACCAACAATCTTTTTCACTCACCAACCCACATTCATTGAAGGCCAAGTTCTCATCAGTCAGTTTGAGACCTCCAGGTCCCAGGAGCTCAAAGGGCAGCCAGTCATCTCTGAGTGCTTCTCTCACAAAGTTGTAGAGCACAGACACTGATTCCCGGGCATAAAAAGTCCCTGCCATGAGAAAACAAGGTGAGAGAGTCTGGCATTTACCAAAATCTAACCTTTTGTGGTTGGTTCCATGGGGCTTCACCTACTGATGCTGACTTGATCAACGACTTCCCTGACACACAGCCAGCCTGATTTAACTGAAAACTATAAAAGCAGAATCCCCAAAGAAAAATAGTCAATTGTTGGGAGCCCCTGCCAGCCTGTAACAAAGAGCTGGGAAAGCCTGAGATGATTTCCAGAGTTCTGCTGGAAAATTTGCAGAGGATTTGTGCAGTGTACAGTCTCCCATCACAGAGGCAGCCCCACGCTGGCTGCTGTCACACACTGATCTAATGAGTCCAGCTTGTTTCCAGAGGCCTGGGAAGAGCAGACTTTAATTAATGGTGCCTTGAAATTCTTCCCTCTCTGTCCAATCCTGGCTTAAAATCCCAACCCTGAGCAGGGGGAGGGGTTGGAGATGGGAAGAGTTCATGGAGAAATGTTACCCCACTGTGCTTTTGGGGTGGTTTATTTAAACAGCACCTCCTGTTTCCCAGCTCCTGACACTCTGAGTGTCCTCAGAAGCTCCTGGAGTGCCCGAAGGAAGGGCAGGAGCCTCATTACCTTGGAGGATGTATCCATCGGGGAAGCGCACCCGCAGCAGGGTGTAATTGTATCTCCTCATCTCCCTCTGCTCCTCCTTCTCGCGCATGGCTCTGGTCCTCAGCATCGACGCCTTCTCCACCGCCTCTGTCCTGCGGGGACAGACCCTGGTAGAGCCCCGGGGAGAGCCACGAGCCCCTGGCTGCTGCTCACCAAGGGGAGAGCCACAAGCCCCTGGCCCTGCTCCCCCAGCCCTGCTGCCCCAGCCCCCCGCCCCAGCCCCGCGCTCACCGCAGCCGCTGCTCCCTGCGCAGCTCCTCGGCCGTCAGGCTGAAGAAGTCGTGGGGCAGCTCGAAGCGCGCGGCCGCGGGCGACGGCCGGAACAGCGTCCGCTGCCGGTGCAGCTGCGCCCGCACGGGCTCCGCGCTCAGCAGCTGCTCCCTGCGCTCCCTCAGCTCCTCCAGCCTGCTCAGCACCTCCTCCTTCAGCACCCAGAACTCCTCCGTGGTGTCTGCAGCCACAGGGATGGGGCGGGAGGTGTTTAGGGACAAGGAGCTCGGGGGGAATGTCAGATCCAGGCTCAGAGCTGCTTTTGTCCCACCCTTGTGGGTGAGCACCCCCCAAAGCCCTGACTCCACGTGAACACCACGAGTTCTTGCCTTGTCCTGGAACAGGCAGTGTTTTGGTCTCAAACCCGACAGCCTGGAAAAATTTGTGTGTCCCTTCCAAGCAGCTTATCCTTTCCTGGAAGACAAGGACAGAATTTAGATGGAGTTTGCTCCAAGGAAGGGCTTTCCGAGGCTGAGCCGCTCACCTGAAACACCTTGTTCTGCAGTTTGATTTTCCGGTACTTCTCCTCCTCTGGATGGAGATAGATGTTATCCAGGTACCTGCAGGAAGAGGAATCGAAGCAGGATACTCCAAGGTCAGAGAGGAAACACAGACCTCACAGTATTTTTCACAGAGAAAAAAAGCTGAGAAACCCAGGAAAACAAAATACAGAAATGTTATGGGGCCAAACCAACCAACCAGCAGCTCCCAAACCTTTTGGATTAGTGGGACCAACTCCTCCAGGATGCTGACATCAGGTCAACTGACAAACTGGGTGGTTCAAGAGTTCAGTTTTCTTCCAAAAAAAGACTTTGCCAGAAGCAGAGCAAGAAAATCCACCAGGGAAGGGATGAGCTGTGCCCTCAGCCACACTCACTTGGCCATGGTCTCCACGCACAGCCGGACCTTCTCCCGGTCCTTGTTGAAGGTGTGGATCTCCATGATGGAAGCAGCCACTGGATCCACGGAGAAATACTGAGGGAGAGGGAGAGAAGCTGACCCCAGCTCAGCCCAGCTGTTCACAGGTAAAGTGAAACAGTCCTGGGGGAGATTTTTCAGGGAGGAGGTGGAGGGTTGGCGAGGTGACTGCTGGAGGGGAGCCATGGGTCAAAGAAAAGGAGTTTGAAGGAAGCACTCACTGCCTGGATGGCTTCTCGGAGCTGCTTCTCCTTCTGGTCTTTCCTCACAACGACACCGGTCAAGGGGCAGATGAAATAAACCCCCGAGACAGAGGGAGCAGCTGCCCCTTCCTCCTCCTGCTGCTGAAGGAGATAAAACCCGGCACCAAAGTGAGCACGGGGAGGGTTTTGTTTACAAACACCCTCAGCAGAGGGGGAGCAGCCCCGAGGGGTGCTGAGCAGGGAAGGGCAGCACCTCCCTCACCTTTTCCTCCACGGGGAGCCCCTTCTCGCTGGCAGCTGCCTCGGCCATCAGCTCTTTCCTCACTACAACAGAGGAGACTCAGCGCGTTCCAGAGCCTTTTGGGAAGCAAACACCGCCTGCCCAGGTGCGGCGCGGCAGCCCGGGGCTGCTCCTGACCCCATTTCCACCCCCGGGGCCGCAGCCGGGCGCGCTCGCAGCCGGTGCCGAGCTGCCCCCGGCCGCTCCTACCCTGGTTCTTGATGGCCTCCTGCGAGGACGGCGCCTTCCCCTTGGGCTTCAGCTCCAGCCGGGCCAGCGCCGCGGCCGCCGCCCGCTGCGCCTCATCGGTCGGGGCCTGCCGGGGCTTCGGGGCCGCCTCGGCTCTCGGCCTCTCCCGGGGGGCCCTGCCACGGGGGACACGGGACACGGGCTCGGGGCCGCTCGCGCGGTGCCAGCCCCGAGCCCCGAGGAGGCGCCGGGCCCGGGCGGGCGGTACCGGCCGCGGACGGGCCGCTGGTGCCCGGGGGTGGGTTACCGGCGGTGGCGTTACCGGAGGGTCCCCCCAGCCCGTACCGGGACGGTTCCGAGAGCTTCTGCCCGGGCCCCGCCGTCTTGAACTTGAGGTCGGCCTTGATCTCCTGGAAGAACTTGCGCATGGCGGTGCCGGGACGGGACCGGGCCGGGCCGGGAGCGCCGGGACGGGAGCGGGGAACGGGGAACGAGGAACGGGGCGGCCGCGCCCCCCCCGCGCTTCCGGCCCGCCCGCGCCGTCACCGGAACGGGGCGGGACCGGCCCCGCTCGGGCGGCGGGGGGCGAGGGACACCGGCACCGGGAGCACCGCGGCCACCGGGGCCACCGGGAGCACCGGGGCTGGCGGCACCCACGGACCCCAGACCGGCACCTACCGACTCCAGACCGGCACCTACAGACTCCAGACCGGCACCCACGGACCCCAGACCGGCACCTACCGACTCCAGACCGGCACCCACGGACACCAGACCGGCACCTACGGACCCCAGACCGGCACCTACGGACCCCAGACCGGCACCCACGGACACCAGACCGGCACTCACGGACCCCAGACCGACACCTACGGACCCCAGATCGGCACCTACCGACCCCAGACCAGCACCCGCTGACCCCAGATCGGCACCTACGAACCCCAGACCGGCACCCGCGGACCCCAGACCGGCACCTACGGCCCCCTTACCGGCACTCATGGACTCCACAGAACCCGGGTTGCATCCATGGATCCCCAGCGGCACCCACGGAGCCCCACGGAGCCCAGACCTGCATCCCCAGACCACCCCAAACCTGCACCCGCAGCCCGCACGGAACAGCCTCGGCTCCCGGAGCAGCCCCGGTGCGAGCAAAGGCGGCTGGAAGGAGCCCTGGGCAGCGAACCTGGCGTGGAGCTGGGACCCAGCCGGGGCTGGGGGCGTGTAAAGTGTGATAGATCTCATTTATAACATAAAGCACACGGCCGAGGCGCCTCGAGTCCGCCCCATCGCTGGGAGGTCGGCCGAGCTCCAGACTGAGGATGGACACAGTGAACGCACCCCTGCGTGTGCAGCGCTTTCATGGGTTCATTTCCACGGCACAGCCCCTGCTCCCCCTGCTCAGGGGACATGAGGAAGGGTCTGCGACCCTCGGGGTCAGGCTGGGGCATTCACCTGTGCAGCAGCACCTGTGCAGCAACACCTGGCACTGCCCTGGGACACCAAGAGCCAGAACACACGTGGATGGATGAAGGCTGGACACACAGCACCATTTCCAGTGGGAATCACGGGCTGAGACACGGATCTGCCCTCCAGTGACAGCACCACGGCACAGGAGGATGTACAGAGCACTGGGATACAGCACGGGCAGGATGTGGCACAACCTGAATTACTGCACGGCTGGGATATGGCAAAGCTGGGATAGGCAAGGCCTGGGATACAGCAAGGCCAGAATTGGGCACAGAGTGGATATGGCACGGTCAGGATGCAGCACAGATGGGATCTGGCAAGGCCAGAATTGGGCACAGAGTGGATATGGCAAGGCCAGAATTGAGCACAGAGTGGATATGGCACAGTCAGGATGCAGCACAGATGGGATCTGGCAAGGCCAGAATTGAGCACAGAGTGGATATGGCACAGTCAGGATGCAGAGTGGATGGGATATGGCAAGGCCAGAATTGGGCACAGAGTGGATATGGCACAGTCAGGATGCAGAGTGGATGGGATATGGCAAGGCCAGAATTGAGCACAGAGTGGATATGGCACGGCCAGGATGCAGTGTGGATGGGATATGGCAAGGCCAGAATTGGGCACAGAGTGGATATGGCACGGCCAGGACACAGCACAGATGGGATCTGGCAAGGCCAGAATTGGGCACAGAGTGGATTTGGCACAGTCAGGACACAGCACAGATGGGATGTGGCCAGGCCAAGGCACAGCAGGGACGTGGCACAGCCTGGCAGGAGCGAGGCCTCACTCACAGTGTGACAGGGAGCACTCCCAACACCACCTTCACCAGTTCCCTGCAGCGGGATTGCCCCTCTCACACACCTCCCCACTCCCAAACCCCTGGAATCATTCCCCCAAATGTGTGCTGTGGTTTGGGTTTGCTCTGCCTGGCTCTCCCCGGGCACTGGGATTGTTTCCCTTTCTGTGACCTTGCAGAGAAACCAGTTTGGGTTAAAACCGGGCTAAACCCCAACGCAGCTGCACAGCGTTCGCTCCAGCTCAGCTGGGCTGAGCCCAAGTTTGGAACGCTGTGGGTCGGATTCCCCCCGTGTGGCCCCAGTGGCTCCCCAGTGGCCCTGTCCTGGGCCAGGCACACGAGCACCCAGCACCCTCCCCGGGCCAGGAGGAGTCTGGAGCCTCGGGACGTGCCCAGGGAAGGAATTCTGCCGGGAGCCGCGTCCCCAGGCGGGGGCTGAGCTGGGGGCAGTGCATGGGGCAGGATCGGAGTTTCTGTCCATGGCTCTGACCCTGTGCCCGCAGCCCTGTCCCTGCTCAGCCCTGACAGCCCCCACAGGTCCCAGCCCCTCAATCCTGTGTCCCTTCAGGTCCCAGCCCCTCAATCCTTGTGTCCCCTCAGGTCCCAGTCCTGCAGTCCCTTGTGTCCCCTCAGTCCCTGTGTCCCCTCATGTCACAGCCCCTCAATCCTGTGTCCCTTCATGTCCCAGCCCCTCAATCCTGTGTCCCCTTCAGGTCCCAGCCCCTCAATCCTTGTGTCCCCTCAGTCCTTGTGTCCCCTCATGTCACAGTCCCCCAATCTTGTGTCCCCTAGTCCTTGTGTCTTCTCATGTCCCAGCCCCTCAATCCTGTGTCCCCCATGGGTCCCAGCCTCCCAATCCTTGTATCCTCCCAGTCCTTGTGTCCCCATAATCCTTGTGTCCCCCCAATCCCTGTGTCCTCTCAGTCCTTGTGACCTTCATGTCCCAGTCCCCCAGTCCTTGTGTCCCCCCATGTCCCAGCCCCTCAATCCCTGTATCCTCCCCAGTCCTTGTGTCCCTCATGTCCCAGTCCCCAGTCCTGACCCCTCGTCCCACCCCCAGTCCTTGTGTCCCCCCAGTCCCTGTGTCCTCTCAGTCCTTATGACCCTCATGTCCCTGTGTCCCCCGCAGTCCTTGTGTCCCCTCATGTCCCAGTCCCCGCAGTCCTGGATCCCCTCACGTCCCACCCCCCGCTCCTTGTCCCCATCCCCGTCCCCCCCGCCCCTCAGGCCCCGCCCCTCAGCGCCCCCCGCTTCGGCGCCTCCGGCGGCGCGCTCCAATCCCGTTATCCCGCCGCGCCACCGCCTCTCTCCTATTGGTCGGCCAAGCTGAGCGACGCGCGGCGGAGCCAACGGGCGGCGCGGCGGCGGCCGGGGGCGGGACATCCTGCGTGCCGTGCGGTGCGGGCCGCCCCCGCCGCCTGCCCGGTGCTGCCGCGGCCTGGGCTGGGCCTGCCCGCGCCCGGTGCCCCCGCGCCCCCCGGTGCCGCCATGCCACACAGCTTCAAACCCGGGGACCTCGTCTTCGCCAAGATGAAGGGCTACCCGCACTGGCCGGCCCGGGTGAGAGCGCGGGGCCGCGCCGCGGGGGGACGGAGCGGGAGGGGGGCGGGGGTCCCGGAGCGGGATGGGGGCGGGATCGGAACGGGGGGCTGGAGACGGGATGGGGACGCGCACCGAGCCCTGTGCCCGGGGCGGAGGCCCTGCCGGGATGGAGGTGCCATAACGGTACCTGCCCCGGCATGGGGATCCCGGACCGGGATGGGGGCACGGTACCGGCGTGGGGACACGTAACGGGATGGAGATGCCATAACGGGACCCGTACCGGGACGGGACGCCCTGTACCGGGACGGGGAGCTGGTACCGGGGTGGACGTGCTGTAACTGTGCCTGTACCGGGATGGGGACCCGGTACGGATGGGTGTCCCGTTCGGGACGGGGGACACGTATCGCTGTCATGGAATGTGAACCGGTGGTGGCATGAGGGACCTGTCCCAGCACTCAGGCTGGCATCTGGGGTCACATCCCAGCAGCCCAGTCCTGTACTGGGATGGGGCCCGTACCGGTGCGGGGTGTCCCATTCTGGGATGGGAGGTCCCATTCCAGCACCTGAACTGGGAGAGGCACCCAGCACTGGAATGGGGTGTCCTGTACCGGCATGGGGGACCCCATACCAGCAGCTGTACTGGGATGAGGGCCCAGCCCTGGCTCAGAGATCCCGTCTGGCAGCTCAGTACCGAGATGGGGTGGGATCCTGCACTGTGGGGCTCTGTCCCTTGTTGGGGACATGAGGGGACACTCTGGGTGTGACATGGGTGTGAGTACTCACGGTGCGGGATCGGCGGGTGCTGCTGCGCTTTGGGGGGTTATTTGGGGTGCTGGAGCGTTTGGGGAGGGGCACAGCTGGTGCCACTGGCCGGGTGACAGCGTCATGCCGCAGTGCTGGAGAGCGGGAGCTGCTTTGGGATGTGCTCAGCTGGGGGTGCTTGGGGGCTCCGCGGGGTCCACTGCCCTTGGACGGGAAGAGACTGGCAGGTGGAACCCTGTGGGACCGGGGAGCTCCGGGGCCGGAGCTGACACCGCTTGGCTGCACCTCGCCGTGAGACCGGGACTGCCGCTGCTGCCAGGACAGCCCCTCTGCTTTAGCTCGCTTGCTTTTTGGGGAAGGGTCCCCCCGCCCCGAAGACCTCCCCAGCTCCCCCTGCCCGCCAGAGCGCAGAAGACGGCCGGGGCACCCGGCCGGCAGCGGGGCCGTTCCTGCGGACGCTGCGGCCACTCGTCCGTCGCCCCCCGGCCGCGCTGCCGGGCTCCGGCCGCGGATCCCGGGCGAGTAGCACAAGGCCCACGCTGCCCACAAGACCTCGGTGCCGGATCCTCCCCGTTTCTCTGGTAGAGACCCCGCAGGGACTCGGATCCGGAGCCAGGGCCCCGTCCGGGGCTTTCCCGCGGGTGCCGGACCCGACGCCGCGTGCCGGGGCTGAGGACGTGTCACCGCTGTCTCTGACCTCCTGCTGCTTTGGGTTTCCTTTCAGATCGATGACATCGCGGACGGCGCCGTGAAACCCCCCCCGAACAAGTACCCCATCTTCTTCTTCGGCACCCACGAGACGTAAGCGCTGCCTCGCTCCCCCCGCCGGGCGCCGCCCCCGCCCCTGGCCTCACCTCTGCTTTGTCTCTCTCCAGCGCCTTCTTGGGCCCTAAAGATCTGTTCCCTTACGAAAAGTACAAAGACAAATACGGGAAACCAAACAAGAGAAAAGGCTTCAATGAAGGCTTGTGGGAAATCCAGAACAACCCCCACGCCAGTTACAGTGCCCCTGCGGTGAGTGTGGGCTGGGCAGGGCTGCCCTGCGCCCCCCGAGTCGCTCCTCCTGTCTCTGCTCCTCCTCGCTGCTGTGCCGATTGCTTCCAGCTTCCAGCTTGGCTTCCTTGGGGTGGAATTAGCTCCCCTCTCCTTCCCTGCCCTCTCCCTTCCTCAGGGAGTCTGCTCTCCTCATCTTCCTCCATGGAGGGCTTTCCCTCGGGCTTCCAGGAGCGCTGGAAGTTCCCACTTGCTCTGGAGGAAGTTGTCGTGGTGGAACCGGGGTCATGCTTTGTGCTGCTTGCCCAAAATCCTGGAGATTTTGTTGTCAGAGCAAGAACTTGAGGCTTGCTCGTCCCTGGCTCCTGCATCTGCTTGTGGACTGTTGGGAAGTTCCCCTTCTCCATTTATTCCCAAGGTTCCTGAGCCCTCCAGCGGGATTTGGAGTGGGCCAGGCCAGGGAACAGCTCTTTGTATTCTGGGGGCATCTCATGACCACAATTGGGATCCAGTTTGTTCTGTAAAGATCATCACAGGAGGTGCTGGCTTCGTAGGCAGTGGGGCTGAAGAGGCAGAGGAAGGTTTGTAGGGTGGGCAGCAAGGTCCAGGTGGTCCCTGGAGGTCAGCACGTGCAGGGAATGAGCCCCCCAGGCCTCATGGCCAGGCAGGAGTGAAGATGTGGTTTGAGGGACAGGGGTTGGGAACTTGTCCACCCAAAACTGTGGGTGTAGGGTGAGGTGAGGCCGTGGAGGTGCTTGAAAACCTGGAGATTGGTGTGGTGAGGGAGGCAGCAGCTGCCATGGCCGGGAATCCTCTGGGAACTCCCATCAGGGATGAGAGACCCAGCGAGGCCGAGGGTTCACCAGCACCCACTGCGTGCTGTGGGCAAAAGGAGCAGCAGAAGACACTGAAGTTCCCTTGGCTTTGAGACCTTTGTGGAGCAGGAACTGCCAGGGGTGAGGAGAGGCTTTGCAGCACTTGGAAGAACCCGGCTCTGGGAATGTCAGCACTGCCACACACTGAGGAGCAGCCCAGAAGATGAAGCTGGGGTGTGATATGAGAAACAAGGAGACCTTCAGGGAGCAGGACACAGGAGATCCCACCTGGGAAGAGCACGGTGGCCACCTGGACTCCTTTGTGGAGCGTCCATGTGAAGAGGACAGGAAGAGCCAAGTGGAGGCAGCAGGAGAGGCTGAGCGCAGCCACCACCGCGGCTTGTCTGGCGCCGTCAGGGCACAGGAGGGCTGGGCTCTGCTGGGCTCCAGGCTGCTCCGGGGATTTTGGCAGGGTGTGAGGATGGGGGGCAGAGGGCAGCGAGGCAGCAGCACCCCGGGAACGTGTCACTGTGTGAGGGGCTGTAGGAAGGGCTGGCGGTGCTGTTCGGAGGGATCCGTGCTGGGAGGGAAGGGAGAGGAGGCTGCCCTGCCCTGCTCTGCTCTGCTCTGCACACCCAGCTCTGCCCTCTCTCCCTCCTCTCCTGCCCCACAAATGCCCCACAGGCCCTCTAACCCCCGTGTCCTCCCTCTAGCCCGCGAGCTCCTCCGACAGCGACGTCCCCGAGAACGACCCCACGGCGGGCAGCGACGGCGGGGACGACGAGGACGCCGCCGTGGCCACGGCGCCCGCCCAGAAGCTGGACAGCGACGAGGACTCTGAGCGAGGCAGTGACCACAGCGGGCTCAAGAGGAAACCCTTGGCCATGAAAGTGAGCGTGGGCTGGGGGCAGGAGGGTGGTCCAGCCAGGGGATGCTGTGGCTGCGTCACGGAGCTTTCCCTGAACCCGCCTCAGCAGGAGGTGGTGGGGAAACCAGCTCCCTCTGGAGTGGGCTCAGCGTGGTTTTGGGGGTCTCACAGCTGTCTCCTGATGCCTGTGGGGTGGTGGGATGGCGAGTCCTGGTGGGGTTTGCAGCCTGGAGGAGGATCCAGAGCTGCAGATCTGAGTGCAGCCATTGCAGGGCTGGTTGGGAAGAGTTGGGGAAAGCCCTTCCCAGGAAACATTTGCTTTCCATGGCGGGTGGAGAAGCAATGGGCTTCTCTCATCTTGTCACCTCTCCTTTGGCAGATGCCTGTGACAAAACGGCCTCGGAAATCCTCCAGTGACTTGGATCAGGGCAGCCCCTCTGTCACAGAGGAGGAGAACTCAGAAACGTCTTCTGAGTCAGAAAAAAACAGTGACCAGGTGAGAGGATTTGGGGATACACTGGCAGGGTGGAGGGGAGAACATCCCTGTGGGAGTGGGGTGGAGGGTAGAGAGACCCTGACTGGCTTTGACTCTGTGATGACACATTCCCTCATATTTCCGTTTCTCTCCAGGATTTCACTCCCGAGAAGAAGCCAGCAGCCCGGGCCCCACGGAGAATGCCAGCAGCAGGGAGGAAGAAGAAGGTAAAGAACCCCTAATCTGAGGGAGGCTGGAGAGGAGTTGGGGTCTGGAGGAGCTGGGGGTGACGGGGCTGTGTCCTGGAGGGACCTCGCTGATCTCTTGGTGACCTGCTGGGGTCCAAGGTCATCACAGGGTTTGGGGGTATGGCTGGGATTGGGGCAGTGCCACCCCCCAGCCACCCTCCATCCCAGCCCTGCTCTCTGCCTGCAGAAAGTGGAGTCTGGCTCTGACTCCGACTCCAGAGTGGACTCGGATCTGGAGATGGGCAATGCCAACGTGGACATGGCCAAGTCGGACTCAGACTCGGACTCGGATGTGTCGGTGAAAAAAGCACCACGGGGCCGCAAGCCAGGTACCCCCGGGGCTGCTGCTGGCCCTGCCCCTGGCCCTGCTCCTGTCCCTGCTCCTGCTCCTGCTCCTGTCCCTGCTCCTGCTCCTGTCCCTGCTCCTGTCCCTGCTCCTGCTCCTGGCCCTGCTCCTGTCCCTGCTCCTGTCCCTGCTCCTGTCCCTGCTCCTGCCCCTGCTCCTGCCCCTGCTCCTGCCCCTGGCCCTGCCCCTGGCCCTGCTCCTGCTCCTGCTCCTGCCCCTGCTCCTGCCCCTGCTCCTGCCCCTGCTCCTGCTCCTGCCCCTGCCCCTGCTCCTGGCCCTGCTCCTCCTTCTCCTTCTCCTTCTCCTTCTCCTTCTCCTTCTCCTTCTCCTTCTCCTTCTCCTTCTCCTTCTCCTTCTCCTTCTCCTTCTCCTTCTCCTTCTCCTTCTCCTTCTCCTTCTCCTTCTCCTTCTCCTTCTCCTTCCCCTTCTCCTTCTCCTTCTCCTTCTCCTTCTCTTCTCCTTGCCCTGCCCCTGCCCCTGCCCCTGCTCCTGCCCCTGCCCCTGCCCCTGCCCCTGCCCCTGCTCCTGCCCCTGCCTCCACCTCGGGATGGGAGTGTGCAGTCTCAGGCATTTCCAAGTTCTGGGGTCCTATCCCGAATTGTGGGAACATTCCAGGACCCCTCTGCAGCTCGGGGCTGTTTTACAGAGGGAGCTCCAGGGCTCCTGCTGAACAATCCCTCTTGTCTTGCAGCCGAGAAACCCCCTCCCAAGCCCCGGGGCAGGAAACCGAAGCCAGAGCGCGTCCCCAGCAGCTCCAGCAGTGACAGGTGAGCTGGCTGGGCCATTGTCACCGCTGGGCTGGGCTGGGTGACGCAGGGTGTGACAGCAGTGCCTGTCCTGGCAGCGACAGCGACAGCGAGGTGGATCGCATCAGCGAGTGGAAGAGGCGGGACGAGGAGCGGCGGCGGGAGCTGGAGGAGAAGAGGAAGAGGGAGCAGGAGGAGGAGATCCGGCGGCTGCGGGAGCAGGAGAAGGAGGAGAAGGAGAGGAGGAAGGAGAAGGCGGAGAGGGGCGAGGAGGGGCGCTCGGACTCGGACAGCAGCGCCGAGGATGACACGGCCAGAAAGGGCCGGAGGGGCCGGGCCAGGGCGGCGTCCTCCTCCGACTCGGAGCTGGAGCAGGAGAAGGAGGTGAGAGCAGAGCTGGGGGGCTGGGGGGGCTGGAGAAGCTGTCACCCCCTGTCAGGCCGTCAGGGAGTGGCAGGGACCTGCTCTCCTGGTCCTGGGTTACCCCACAGCTGCCCACAGGGTTGGGAAGGGTTGTGTCCCTGGCATATCCACACCCTGGAGTGGGAGCTCTTCCCCTGGCCCAGGATGCCTCATCCAGCTGTGGGCCTCACATCTGGCACAGGGTGCCCAGAGCAGCTGTGGCTGCTCCATCCCTGGGAGTGTCCAAGGCCAGGCTAGACAGGGCTTGGAGCAGCCTGGGACAGTGGAAGGTGTTCCTGCCGTGGGGTGGGATGAGTTTTATGCTCCCTTCCAACCCAAACCATCCCATGATCTCCACAATGCTTTTCCACCACAGTAACAGGGTTTGCTCCACCAACCTCCTGGAGCTTTTGGGAGCTTGTAGGGTGACTGTGCCATGGGGTGATGCTGTGCCATGGGGTGGTGCTGTGCCAGGGGTGATGCTGTGCCATGGGGTGGTGCTGTGCCATGGGGTGACCATGTGCCATGGGGTGACCCTGTGCCATGGGGTGATGCTGTGCCATGGCAATGGGGTGGCTGTGGGGTGATGCTGTGCCATGGGGTGATGCTGTGCCATGGGGTGACTCTGTGCCATGGGGTGACCATGTGCCATGGCAATGGGGTGGCTGTGGGGTGATGCTGTGCCATGGGGTGGTGCTGTGCCATGGGGTGGATCATGTGCCATGGGGTGGTGCTGTGCCATGGGGTGACTCTGTGCCATGGGGTGGTGCTGTGCCATGGCAATGGGGTGGCCATGGGGTGATGCTGTGCAATGGGGTGATGCTGTGCCATGGGGTGGTGCTGTGCCATGGGGTGGTGCTGTGCCATGGGGTGACTCTGTGCCATGGGGTGATGCTGTGCCATGGGGTGATGCTGTGCCATGGGGTGGTGCTGTGCCATGGGGTGGTGCTGTGCCATGGGATGATGCTGTGCCATGGGGTGACTCTGTGCCATGGGGTGATGCTGTGCCATGGGGTGACTCTGTGCTATGGGGTGACTGTGTGCCATGGGGTGGTGCTGTGCCATGGCAATGGGGTGGCCATGGGGTGACCATGTGCCATGGGATGACTCTGTGCCATGGGGGTGACTCTGTGCCATGGGGTGACCGTGTGCCATGGGGTGACCACATGCTCTGCTGTGGGGTGCCTGGGGTGCCCCTGGGCCCTGGGGGTGCCTGTGGGGTGGTTGGGTGCCCTCGTGGCATGGCCATGGCTCTGTCTGTGCTGCAGCAGGGAGGGCCCTGCCACTCTCTCCCTGCATTGTTCTCTCCTCCAAGGTAAAGAAGCCTGCAAAGAAACAGCCCTCGGAGTTGTCAAGGAAACCAAATCAGAAGGAGAAGAGGGGCCGAGCAGAGGAGAAGCCACGGAACAAGTCAGCATCTGCACATCTCCCTCCCTCCCTTTGCTCCTGGCAGTGGGGCTCTTCCTGCACAGCTCCAGCCCCAGCACCCCGGGGTGGGGATGGGGCTCGTGGGGCTGCAGCACCTGCAGAGGGGCTGGGCTTGTTCCCCCCTCCTCCTGAGCTGCAGGGGCTGGAGGAGCTGCTGGGGGTTACCAGGATGAGATTCTGTGGTGGTTTCTTTCTCGTGGGGCACAGGGGAGTTGTGCCCAGTGTGTGGGGGTCGTGGATGCTCCAGCCAGTGCCATCCCCCTTGTTAGCCCAATGGTGAGCAGGGGGTTCACCACAACCATCTTCCCTTTTTTCTTCCCTTCCCACAGACCTCTGAAGGTGGAACGAGGCCGGAAGAAATCCGACCCGATCCCCGAAAAGAGGATGGAGAAGAAAAAGGGTGAGGGAGCCACTGCTTCCCATCACAGAGGGGAGGAGACATAGGGGAGGGCTCCAGGGTTGGTTCCCCCATCCCTGGGACAGGGAGGGATCAGTGAGATTGTGCCAGGGCTTTTCCCAGCTGTGATCCCAGGATCACTTCCCTGGCATCTCCTCCCTATCTTGGCACACCCCAGCCTGTCCTGTCCAGAGACATTCCCGGGGCCGTGCTCAGCTTTGGAAATGCAGGAGGACACAACTGCTGCCTGGCAGTGATCCCAGGCCCCAGAGCAGGTCCTGGGCTCTGCTGGTGCCCTGACATCTCAGCCTGTGTCTCTCTCTCTCTGCTCCAGAGCCCACAGTGGAAGAGAAACTCCAGAAACTTCACAGCGAGATCAAGTTTGCGCTGAAGGTGGATAACCCGGTGAGTGCTGGCAGCCTGGCCTGGGACATCCCTGCTCATCCTGCTGTGATACCTGGCACTGCTCCTCCTCCTCCCTTTGGGGGTGCTGGGGTCCCCCAGGTGCCCCCAGGACAGCTCCTGATCCTGTGCCCTCCGTGCAGGACATCAAGCGGTGTCTGAACGCGCTCGAGGAGCTGGGCACGCTCCAGGTCACTTCCCACATCCTCCAGAAGCACACGGATGTGGTGGCCACGCTCAAGAAGGTAGAGCTGGGGCTGAGCCCTGCCTGGGGCAGCAGGAGCCTGCCTGGCCCCAGCTCTGAGGGCTCCCTGCTCCTGCTCCCCGGGCCAGATCCGTCGCTACAAAGCCAACAAGGATGTGATGGAGAAAGCGGCCGAGGTCTACACCCGGTTGAAGTCTCGTGTGCTGGGACCAAAGATGGAATCCATCCAGAAAGCCAACAAGGCTGGGCCTGAGAAGGACAAGGGGGAGGCAGAGAAGGGCCAGGAGAAGCTGTCAGGAGCAGAGACACGGAATCAGAAGGGGGAAGAGGAGACAAATGCTGGTAATGTTCCTGAACACCCCGGGGTGTTCCCTGTCTGGGCAGGTCAGAATCCCCTCCCTGGGACATGCCCCGTCCTGCTGGGGACATGGGACATGGGGAGGTGCCTGCTGGCATCGTGCTGGAGGGATCAGCACCTCCAGGCCCTGCTTTGCTGCAGTGCCAGGAGTGGGAAAGGGCTGGATGGGAATGCAGTGAGGGCAGAGGGCAAACCTCGAGCCCCACACCCGGGCTCTGGGGGCCTCCACGCTGGTTTTTGGGCCAGGACTGCTCCTCCCTGCCAGCCTGAGCTCTGGTCCAGGCGTGAAGGAATGTGGAGATGTCCTTGAACGCTGGTTCAGGCTCTTGCACAGGGAGTGGTGACTGGGATCTTCCACCCTCAGATCCAGGTCTCTGCCTGGGGCGTCCTGGTGATGCTGCAAGAGCCTTCCCAGAGGAACTGACAGGGAAAATCCACCCTGACGGTGCCTCTTAGCCGGGGGATGGAGGTTTTGGGGTCCTTCTTGCAGCTGTGGGGGTCAGGCCAGTCCTGGGGTCCCCTCAGGCTCAGCTGCACATCCAGGAACAACCTGTGGCCACAGATCCTCAGCCCACGAGGGTCAGGATGGGTGAGGGGATCCAAGAGCCTGAGCCTCTCTCTCTCTCCCCTTCAGACCTGTCAGGTCCTGTGAATGGTGAATCCCTGTCCCAAAAGTCCGAGGGCACAGAGGAGAAGGACAAGAGCCAAGGGCCAGGAGCTGGGGAGCTGGAGGCGTCCACAGAGGAGCCCCACAACAAGTGAGTGTGGGGGGCAGGGCTGGGGCGCTTTGGGGACATCCTGTGGCTGCTGCCAGCCTGGGGAGGAGCTGGAGGGTGGGAGAGGGCCCGGGGCAGGCAGAGGGGCTGAGCTCTGCCTGGCCCTGCTCTCCCCCAGCAGCGTCCAGGACTATCCCAAGGCCGGGCCGGAGCGAGCTCGCGGGGAGGCTGCGGAGGAGGAGGAGGAGGAGGAGGAGAGCTGAGGAAGCAGCTCCCACCTGCAGCAGGAGGAGGAGGAGGAGAGGCTGTGAAGGGAGAGCAGCCTCTGCCTCGTCCCCTGCTGAGTCACTTCACTAAGTCCCACCGTAGCCGATGTCCTTGGTCTTGTCCCGAGTCCCCGCCCGTGGGGGGCTCTGCTGGTGTCTGTATTTGTCCTCCCCCACTTTGTTTTTAATTTTTTGTTTTGTTTTGGTTTTTTTCCCTCCTACCTAATTTCTTGTGATTTCAACCGACATGAAATGAATATAAAGGGTTTTCTAATGAAAAACAGAAGGAACCCCAGTGTCTCTTTCTTGAGGCTGGGACGAGGGGAGGACTTTAACCCCGTGCCCAGGGTCAGGGCTAGAAAACACCCCATGGGTCCCCAGATTCCCTCTGGCCAGGATCAGGCACTCAGGGGCTGCTCCAAACCCCTTTCCCCAGCACCATGATCCTCTCTCCATCCAGAGGCAGCTGCTGGAGCCGGATCCCTCTGCCTCAGGGCTGGGCACCGACTTCTTGGGGTAAAACCAGGTGGAAAGGGTGTGTTCTGTCCCAGCTGTGCCAGGGGACACTGATCCTGGCACCTCCTGCCCGTGCAGGGCAGCAGCTCGGTGCTGGTCTCGGCAGCACTCCCGAGCTTTTGTGTCCAATAAAGAATTCCCGGCTCCTCCCGGCGCCGCCTCCTCTTTGTGCCCCGACCCCCCTGCAGTAACTCTGCCCTGGGGATGTTTCATTTTTTGTTTTTCCAGGCCTGATTTCACACTCATGGAGTGAGACAAGACCCAAATAAAGCCCAAAACAACCCGAGTGTCTCTTACCCAACTGCTGGAAGTGGGAGGCCCCCTCCAGGACCCCACTCCTGATCCCACTGCCGGGTCCTCTCCTCCCACCCCTGGCCTGGGGGGGCTGTCTGGGGAGTGGGGGCTCAGGACATGGGGGTCCTCATGTTCCTCCTGAGCCCAATTTCTCCCCCCTACACCCCCAAAAGAAACCTCAATCCAGTGCAAAACTAACCAGAGTTTATTTCTTGTGCTGTTTTGACCCTACAAGGCTGAGGGGTTTGAAGGCACCGAGGGCAGGGGGGACCCTCAGCAGGCACTTGGGGCAGCCAAGGCACGAAACTGCAGGTCCCAGCAAGGGGACCAGGGGCAGAGCTGGGGCAGGCAGGAGGGTCCCCACAGAGCAGGCACAAGGTTGGGGGCGAGGAGGGCTGGGGTGGGGGTTAGCAAAGGCTCCTAACGAGGATTTTTTGGGAGGGGGGGAGGCAGCCCAGGATTGTTACTCCATCTCCAGCTCCCGCGGGCGCTTGCCCGAGGGGGCGAAGGGTCCCACCAGCCACGTCAGGGGGGTGTTGAAGGCCACGTGCTCCACCAGCTCGTCCAGCAGCTGCCGGGCTCTGGCGGCGTGGCCGCGGGCCTGGGCCAGCACGGGGCCGCTGGCGTCCTGCAGCGAGCGGAGCGGGGCCAGCGCCGCCCGCAGCTCCTCCACGCTGCGCCGCACCTGCCCCGCCGTGTCCTGCACGCTGCTGGGCAGGCCCTGCAGGCTGGACACCAGCGGCTGGCAGGAGCTCTGCAGCTGCTGGCTCAAGCCCTGCAGCATGGTCAGCGCGCCCGACTCCACCGCCTGCGGGGGGACGCGGGGGTGAGGGCTGGGGGACAGCCCGGGTCTCCCCGGGGACCCCCTGCCCTGCTCCTACCTCCGGTGGCAGCTGCTCCTTGCTGCTGCCCGGCTGCTTCTTGCTCCACTCCAGCCACAGCTGCTGCAGCTTCTCCTGCCCTCCCTGCAGCCTCTGGTCCATGCCCTGCCTCAGCTGCTCCACCTGCGAGAGGGGCACAGCCCGGCTGGGTGGGGAGGCCCCCGGGGGACACCCCGGGGTGGCACAGGGGGCGCGGGGCTGGGTCCTACCAGGTCGAGGGTGCGCTGGAGCTGGGCCAGCAGGTCCTGGCTGCTCTGGCGGGCGCTCTGCAGTTTGCCCAGGGAGTGCTGCAGCGCTCGGTGCCGCACCTTGCTGGAGAGGGAGCCCAGGCGCACGAAGTAGCTCTGCTGCTGCCTCTGCTGCTCCGGCTCGAAGCCCTCCACGGCCGTGGCCAGCTTGCCTGCGGGACAGGAGCCGCTCAGGGGGTGCCAGCGCCACCATCAGCACCCCACGGAGCCTCCCCGCCCTGCCCGGGCTCTGCCCACCCTCGGGAGGGGTGGGACCGGCTGCTCACCCAGCTCCTCATCCGTCATGGGCAGGTAATGATCCACCAGCTCCTCCGACTTGCCCAGCACCGAGTCCACCCTGCTGGCCACCATCTGGCCCACGGTGCTGACACCGCTGCTGACCGCAGACCTGGTCAGCTCCACACCTCCCTGCACGGCCCCTTTGGTCATGTCCATCACTCCGGTCACTCGGCTGGTCACTGCATCCTTGGCCCCAGCCACGGTGCTGGACACTGCATCCTTGGCCCCAGCCACGGTGCTGGACACTGCATCCTTGGCTCCAGCCACGGTGCTGGACACTGCATCCTTGGCCCCAGCCACGGTGCTGGACACTGCATCCTTGGCTCCAGCCACGGTGTTGGACACTGCATCCTTGGCTCCGGCCACGGTGCTGGTCAGCACATCTCTGGCCCCTGTCACCGTGGAGGTCACCAGCAGTTTGGTGTCTGAGATGATCTGGGAAGACACACAGACCTCTGTGAAGCACTGGGGGGCTCTGAGAGTGCCGCCCATCCCTGTATCCCATCCCTGTATCCCATCCCTGTATCCCATCCCATCCCTGTATCCCATCCCTGTATCCCATCCCTGTATCCCATCCCTGTATCCCATCCCATCCCTGTATCCCATCCCATCCCTGTATCCCATCCCATCCCTGTATCCCGTCCCTGTATCCCATCCCTGTATCCCATCCCTGTATCCCATCCCTGTATCCCTGTATCCCTGTATCCCATCCCATCCCATCCCATCCCTGTATCCCATCCCTGTATCCCTGTATCCCTGTATCCCATCCCATCCCATCCCTGTATCCCATCCCATCCCATCCCTGTATCCCATCCCACCCCGGTACCTTTTGGGGGGGCTGCTGCAGGATGGGCAGCTTCTCCTCCAGCTTGTCCAGCCCTTTGCAGGCGAATTCATTGGCGGTGGAAACTGGAGATGTAAAACACAGGCGGGTTGAACACCCGGCTACCTTGCAGGAGCTCTGCTAGGGCCCATTTCCCATCACCCCAACATTCAGGGGGTGCTGCCCCCACATCTTTTCCTCCAGCTTCTCCAGCCCTTTATTCCTTGGCGATACAAACCAGAGACACAAAACCAGGTTCTCCCTCTCCTCGGCGAGAGCCGGTTTTGGGGCTCCCCATCCCCGTGGGGTGCAGCCCCCGCCCCGCACTCACTCTGGGGCTCCAGCCGGGTGAGGAGGGGCTGGGCCCCGCTCGCCGCCGCTGCCGTCAGAGTCTTCACGCCCCTCTCGGCGGCGTCGCACACGGAGCGCACGTAGGGGTGGCTCTCCTTGGTGCAGGTGTAGGCAGAGGACACCATGTCGTAGGCAGAGCTCACCAGGGGCAGGTTGGCCACGCGTGTGCCGATGTTCTGGGGGCCAGAAGGGCTCGGAGTGAGCGTGGTGGAGAGGGACCCCCAAATCTCACAGGGAATGGGCAGTGCTGGGTGTTCCCAGCACCCCGGGGATGGTTTTGGGGTGCTCCCATGGCTCTCCAAGCCCGTCAGAGGGTGGGATAACCCCGATCCCCGTCTCCATGCAGGGACCCCGTGGATCACCCCCAAATTCCCCCCCGTGCCCGCACTGACCTGCTGCTCCTCTGCCTTGGGCTGCGCCGGCGTGGGCTCGCTGGTGGCCATGGTGGGGCTGGGGAGCACAGGACGGGACCGTGAGCGGGGTCAGGCCCCAACCCCCTCCGGCCACCCGCAGGGAGGACCCCAAGTTACCCCTCCCCGGAACGGGACAACTCCCACGCGGCTGGAAAAACCCGGGACAGGGGGGTCCCCGGGGCCGGGATCGCGATCGGGACCAGGATTGCGACCGGGACCGGGATCGCGATCGGTTCCGGGATTGCGATCGGGATCGTAACCGGAACCGGCAACGCAATCGGGATCGGAACCAGGAACTCGGACCCCCGGATCGTGCTCACCGCTGGCGGCCGGGCTCGGTTCTGCTCCGCTCGGTTCGGCTCCGGGCTCGCCCCGCCGCCCTTTATACCCCGGAGCCCGCCCCGAGCGCATGTGACCGGAGCCGCCCAGCGGGGCCGGCCCGGGGCGGACCGGGAGCAGCGACCGCGGGGAGCGCGGAGCCGGGGGGGCAGCGAACCCCCGAACCGGGAGGCCAGAGAACCCCTGGGACCGGGGGGCAGCGAACCCCGAGAGCTGGTAGGGCAGCGAACCCCCGAATCGGGAGGGCAGAGAACCCCCGGGGACCGGGGGGGCAGCGAACCCCGGAGCTGAGAGGGCAGAGAACCTCGGGAGTCGGAGGGCAGCGAACCCCGGGGACGGGGGGGCAGCGAACCCCCGAACCGGGAGGGCAGAGAACCCCCGGGACCGGGGGGCAGCGAACCCCCGAGAGCTGGGAGGGCAGCGAACCCCCGAACCGGGAGGGCAGAGAACCTCCGGGACCGGGGGTAGCGAACCCCGAGAGCTGGGAGGGCAGCGAACCCCCAAACCGGGAGGGCAGAGAACCCCGGGGACCGGGGAGCAGCGAACCCCGGAGCTGAGAGGGCAGAGAACCCCGGGAGTCGGAGGGCAGCGAACCCCGGGGACGGGGGGCAGCGAACCCCGGAGCCGGGGGCAGCCAAACCCCGGGGACGGGGGCGCAGCGAACCCCGGAGCCGGGGGGCAGCGAACCCCGAACCGGGAGGGCAGCGAACCCCGGGAGTCGGAGGGCAGCGAACCCCGGGGACAGGGGGCAGCGAACCCCGAACCGGGAGGGCAGAGAACCCCCGGGACCGGGGGGTAGCGAACCCCGAGAGCCGGGAGGGCAGCGAACCCCCGAACCGGAGGGCAGCGAAGCCCCGGGAACCGCCCGCACCGAGTCCCCCGCCCAGCACCGGAGCCCCCGGGACCCCGTTCCTCTGTCGGTGCTGCACTGACCCTCCCCCCCCCTCCCGCCCCGGTACCGGAGCCCCCGGGACTGGGCTGCACGGACAGCCCGTGGGGACCGGACACCCCCGGGACCGCTGGACACCGACCCGGTTCCCGGGATGCGGCTGCGGTGACCCCTGAGCCCAGAACTGGAGACCCCCCCCACCGGCACTGGCTCCCCCCGAGCTTCCCAGGCACCGATCCCCAGGACAGACCCTGCCCCGACCCTCCCAAGCGTCCCCTCCCCTCGTGCGGGTCGCAAGCTCGGGGTCGCGCCGCTGCCCCGCACCTGGAGTTGTCAAACCGGTGCCGGTGGGTTCCGGCGGCAGGAGAGGGGCCGCTCCCGGGGTGCCCGGTGCGCTTGTGACGTCGGGGATACCCCGGGGCGGGCCCAGCCCCTCGACGGTGACAACTGGGACAAAGTTCAGTGCCACACGGCTGCGGGGCACAGTCCAGATGTCCTGGTACCCTGTGGCACCCTGGCTCCCAGCACCCCATGGAATCCCGTCCCACTGTCCCACACCCTCCCTGAGCCCTCGGGGGTGCCCCCGGCCCTGCCGCCCGTGCAGAGCCCCCCGGCGAGCCCGGCACGTTGGCTCTGCCACAGCACTGCAGCCTCTGAGTCATTTTAAGGCCAAAAAAGTTGTTTTCTTCCTCTTTAAACTGGTTTGAAGCTGTTAAGACACGAAATCCCAGTGCTGCTGGGGCTTAGGGCAGTCCTGGATCCCAGACAGAATCACGCTGTGCCCTCCACGTGCCACATCCCCACAGCCACACTGGGGTCCCACGCCGGCTCACCAAGTCCACCCTGCCCTCATTCCCGGTGGGATTTGGGGTCGTGGCTCCCCCAGCTCAGTGGCTCAGTGCTGGCTGCAGACCTGGGGGGCAGCGGGCACCCCGTGCGTCCCCCCCACGGTGACACAGCCCTCCCACTTGGACATGTCCACGGGGACGTCCTCCGGGTACTCGACGAGCGCGGGGGCGAAGGGTCCCAGGAGCCAGGGCAGGGGCGTGTGCTGCCCCACGTGCTCCAGCAGCCCCTCCAGGCTCAGCTGCGCCCGCGTCACCGCGTCCCTGCTCTGCGCCAGCACCAGCCCCGACAGCTCCCGGAAGGAGCGGGCGCCGGCCAGGGCCGCCTGGACGCCCTCCACGCCGTGCCGGACGTGTCCCGCCGTCTCCTGCACGCTGCTGGGGAACGCCCGGGCGCCGGCCGCCAGGTGCGAGCAGGTGGTGTGGAGCTGCTGCAGCAGCCCCTGCAGCATGGCCAGAGTCCGAGCCTCCACCTGCGGGGTGGGCAGCAGGCAGCGAGGGCTGGGGGTGACGGACCCAACCCCCCGATGGACCCACAGCTGGGCTCCGTGCCTGCTCCACCCCTGCTCCAGGTGTCACCCCGTGCCACGTGTCCCCACCTCAAGGGACTCAATGGCCGCTGTCCCCACCTTCTCCATCTGTCCCCCACGGCGCCCCCGCCCCGTACCTCGCCGTCCTCCATGGGCACCTCATCCTGCTGGCTCCACTCCAGCCACAGCCCGTGCAGGCGCTCCCGGGCTCCGTGCCAGGGCCCGTCCGCGCCCCGCTGCCCCTCCTCGATCTGGGGGGAAGTTCAGCCAGGTGGGAGCACACCTGGGGGCACCCGGGGCCGGCGCGGGGCTGGCGCGGTCCCTGCCCCATCCTTACCAGCCGGATGACGTGGTGGAGCTGGGCCAGGAGCCGCTGGGCTCGGAGCCGCGCCCGCTGCAGGTCCCCCAGCGAGCGCCGCAGGGCCCGGTGCGGCAGCCTGGCTGACAGGGAGCCCACGCGGACAAAGTAGCTCTGCCAGCGCCTCTGCCGCTCCTGCACTTCCACCTCGGAGCCCGTGGCCACCTCCGTGCCCGTGGCCACCTCAGAGCCCCTGCTCTCCTCTGTGCCCGTGGCCACCTCCGTGCCCGTGGTCACCTCCGTGCCCCTGGTCACCTCCGTGCCCGTGGTCACCTCTGTGCCTCTGGTCACCTCCATGCCCGTGGTCATCTCCATGCCTCTGGTCACCTCCGTGCCTGTGGTCACCTCCGTGCCTGTGGTCACCTCCCTGCCCGTGGTCACCTCCGTGCCTGTGGTCACCTCCGTGCCTGTGGTCACCTCCGTGCCCCTGGTCACCTCCATGCTCGTGGTCACCTCTGTGCCCCTGGCCACCTCTGTGCCTGTGGTCACCTCCGTGCCTGTGGTCACCTCCGTGCCCGTGGTCATCTCCGTGCCTCTGGTCACCTCCGTGCCTGTGGTCACCTCCCTGCCCGTGGTCACCTCCGTGGCTGCCGCCGCCGCTGTGGCCCCGGGGGTGAGGGCAGTGTGGCTGAGCCATCCCGTGCTGGGCACTGTGAGCACCCACAAGATGCTTGGCCACGGGGTCATGTGGAGATGCCACCCTAAGCCAGGTGGCCTCTGCGGTCACCTCAGCTGTGACATGGGGCCAGCTCTGCCTAATGTCAGCCAGTGCCAAGCTATAAATACCCCAGCAGGCACACAGGACTATATTTGCCTTTGGGTTTCCAGGTGAGAGTTCACCCAGTGCCATCCCGTGTCCTCCAGAGAGGGACTGTCCCCTGCCTGGGGCCACGGTGGCCTCAGTGCTCTGGCACCGCGTGTAGGCAATGCCACGGCAGCAGGGTCAGGGTCCCAGGGGGGCTTGGCACCCCGAGATCCGGGAGATGATGAGCACTCACCCAGCTCCTGGTCTGTCCCGGGGAGGTACCGATCCAGCAGCTGCTCCGATTTGCCCAGCACGGTGCCCACGCCCGTGGCCAGCAGCCGCCCCACGCGGGCGCCCAGCACGGCCCCCAGCGCCGAGCGCGTCCTCGCCACCGCCCCGCTCACCGTGCCCGACACCAGCTCCCTGGTCCCGGCCACCACCTGGGAGGGGACAGTCGGGGACAGTCAGGGACAGGGCAGGGAGAGCGCAGGGACAGCGCAGGAACAGCGCAGGAACAGTCAGGGATGTCAGGGACAGTGCAGGGACAGTCAGGTATGTCAGGGACAGCGCAGGGACAGTCAGGGACAGTCGGGGACAGGGCAGGGAGAGCGCAGGGAGAGCGCAGGAACAGCGCAGGAACAGCCAGGGATGTCAGGGACAGTGCAGGAACAGCGCAGGAACAGCCAGGGATGTCAGGGACAGTGCAGGGACAGTGCAGGGACAGTCAGGGATGTCAGGGACAGTGCAGGGACAGTCAGGGACAGTGCAGGGACAGTCAGGAACAGTCGGGGACAGGGCAGGGACAGCTCATCCCCGCTCCCCGCTCCCCGCTGGGCCCCACCCGTGCCCCCCCGGCGGCGTTACCCTCTCGGGGGGCTGCTGCAGGATGGGCAGCTTCTCCTCCAGCTTGTCCAGCCCCTTGCAGGCGAATTTGTTGGCGGTGGAAACTGGAGATGTAAAACACAGGTGGGTTGAACACCCGGCTGCCTTGCAGGAGCTCTGCTAGGGCCAGGGTTTGGGGTACCCCAAAACTTGTGGGGTGATTCCCCTCCAGCTTCTCCAGCCCTTTATTCCTTGGCGATACAAACTGGAGATGCGAAACCAGATCATTCCTCTCCCGCTGCCTCGCAAGAGCTCCTCGGCGAGAGCCGGTTTTGGGGCTCCCCATCCCCGTGGGGTGCAGCCCCCGCCCCGCACTCACTCTGGGGCTCCAGCCGGGTGAGGAGGGGCCGGGCCCCGCTGGCCGCCGCTGCCGTCAGAGTCCTCAGGCCGCGCTCGGCGGCGGCGCACACGGAGCTCACGCACCGGTGCCGCTCCTTGGCGCGCCCGTACGCCGCGGCCACGGCCCCGCAGGTGCAGCTCACCAGGGCCAGGTTGGCCACGCGGCTCACCACGCTCTGAGGGGGGGGGACAATAAGATGGGGTCCCCAGAGCCACCTGCAGCCCCCCCTGAACCCCCCGTGCTCCCCTACCTCTGCCTCCTGCTCAGCCTCAGCCGGCACCGCTGGCGTTCTCGGCCATGGCGGCGGGGGGCTGCAGCGGGAAGAGGAGATTTTGGGGGGCCACGGGTGGGTGAGAGTGGTGGGGACCCCCCCGGGGATGAGACCCCCAGCACTCCCCAGCCCCTGCTCCCTGAGGGCTGAGAGCCACCAATTCACGACCCGAGTGGGAGCGGCTGGCGCGTTCTGAGGGGCTCGCGGGGGCGTCACGAGGGTTTTGGGATGGGGGTCCCTTCCCCCCGCCAGGAAACGCGGGCGCTGCGTCCCCCCACCCCGCCTTGGACCCCCTCTCCTCCGGGATCCCCACAGCCTCTCTTGGGGCCAGGGAGGGTTTTTGGGTGATTCAGCAGAAGCCGGACCGGACTCGTCTGTCGCAATCCCGCGCTGGGGACGTGCGGCCCGTCACCGTCACCTGGGCCGGGGCAGCGCCGGGACCCCCGCGGGACACCGAGCGGCGACGGCCTCGCCGACCCCCGACAGACCCCGACCGACCCCCGAGAGCCCTCGACAGCCCCCCGGACCCCCGACAGTCCCCGACAGACCCCCGACAGCCTCCCCCGACCCCCGGAAGACCTCCGACCCCGAGAACCCCGACAGCCCCCCCGACTCCTGACAGCCTCCCCCGACCCCCGACAGTCCCCGACAGACCCCGGAAGACCCCGACCCCGGAAGACCCCCGACCCCCGAGAGGCCTTCGACAGCCCCTCCCGACCCCTGACAGCCTCCCTGACCCCCGACAGACCCCGACAGTCCCCTGACCTCGACAGCCCCCCCCCGACCCCCGGAAGACCCTCCGACCCCGGCAGCCCCTCCTGACCCCCGACAGCTTCGCCTGGTCCCCACAGCCCCCCTGACCCCCGGCAGCCCCCCCCGCCCTTTGGGGTCTCCCGTGTCACCCCCCGTGCTCTCCGTGGGACGAGTTCTGGGGGGTCTCGTGGGGGCTTCAGGGGGTCACTGCGGGGACAGGTCCCTTGAGACCCCGGCTTTGTTCCCGTGAGTTTCTCGGGGTCCCTGGGGTGCTCCGGGACCTCGGGACCGCCGACCTCCCCCGGAGCCCCGGAGGCCCCCGGGGACCTTCGGACTCCCCGGGATCACCTGGAGCCCCTCGGAGCCTTTTCTGGAGCCCCCCGGGACGCCCCCCGGCCCCATTTCCCGCCCTCCCGCTCCCGCCAAGCCCCGGGCACGGTACTCACGGGGGTGGGGCTGCGGTTCTGTCGCGACCCCCGGGCGAGATCGCGACCCCGGGCCCCGCCCAGCCCCGACCCGCGGGGGCGGCAGGAGCCAATCAGCGGAGGGGCGGGGCCGGGTCTCAGCCAATGAGGATAGATGGGCGTGGCCAGGGGCGGGGCTTGGCGCTGGGGCGCGCTCGTCGCGGGGTCCGGAGACAGCGCGGGAAGTGCGGGGACAACGTGGGACAGTGCGGGACAGAGCGGGACAGTGCGGGGACAGTGTGGGACAGAGCGGGACAGTGCGGGACAGTGCGGGACAGAGCGGGGACAGTGTGGGACAGTGTGGGACAGTGTAGGACAGTGCGGGGACAATGTGGGACAGTGCGGACAGTGCGGGACAGAGCGGGGACAGTGTGGGACAGTGTAGGACAGTGCGGGACAGTGTGGAGACAGTGCGGGACAGTGCGGGACAGTGCGGGGACAATGGGACAGTGCGGGGACAGTGCGGGACAGTGTGGGACAGTCTGGGATGAAGGGACAGTGCGGGACAATGTGGGACAGTGTGGGACAGCGCGGGAAGTGAGGGGACAGTGCGGGACAGTGCGGGACAGTGCGACAGTGGGACAGTGCGGGACAGTGCGGGGACAGTGCCGGGACAGTGCCGGGACAGTGCGGGACAGTGCGGGGACAGAGCGGGACAGGACAGTGGGACAGTGCGGGGACAGTGGGACAGTGTGGGACAGTGTGGGACAGTGGGACAGTGCGGGACAGTGCGGGGACAATGTGGGACAGTGCGGGGACAGTGCGGGACAGTGTGGAGACAGTGCGGGACAGTGCGGGACAGTGTGGGACAGTGTGGGACAGTGTGGGACAGTGCGGGACAGTGCAGGGACAATGCGGGACAGTGCGGGACAGTGCGGGACAGTGCGGGGACAGTGCGGGACAGGGCGGGAACAGTGCGGAGACAGTGCGGGACAGTGCGGGGACAGCGGGGACAATGTGGACAGCGGGGACAATGCGGGACAGTGCGGGACAGTGTGGAGACAGTGCGGGGACAGTGCGGGACAGTGTGGGACAGTGCGGACAGTGTGGAGACAGTGCGGGACAGTGCGGGACAGTGCGGGACAGTGTGGACAGTGCGGACAGTGTGGAGACAGAGCGGGGACAGTGCAGGGACAGTGCGGAACAGTGTGTGACAATGCGGGGACAGTGCGGGACAGTGCGGGACAATGCGGGACAGTGCGGACAATGCGGGACAGTGCGGGACAGTGCGGGACAATGCGGGGACAGTGCGGGACAATGCGGGACAGTGTGGGACAGTGCGGGACAGTGCGGGGACAGTGCGGGGACAGTGCGGGACAGTGCGGGACAGTGCGGAACAGTGTGGGACAGTGCGGGACAGTGAGGGGACAGCGTGGGGACAGTGCGGGACAGTGCGGGACAGTGCGGGACAGTGCGGGGACAGTGTGGGGACAGTGCGGGACAGTGCGGGACAGTGTGGGACAGTCTGGGACAGTGCGGGACAGCGCGGGAAGTGAGGGGACAGTGCGGACAGTGCGGGACAGTGCGGGGACAGTGCGGGACAGTGCGGGACAGTGCGGACAGTGCGGGACAGTGCGGGACAGTGCGGGACAGTGCGGGACAGCGCGGGAAGTGAGGGGACAGTGCGGGACAGCGCGGGACAGTGCGGGGACAGTGCGGGACAGCGGGACAGTGCGGGGACAGTGCGGGACAGTGCGGGACAGTGCGGGGACAGTGCGGGGACAGAGCGGGGACAGTGGACAGTGCGGACAGTGCGGGGACAGTGCGGGACAGTGTGGGACAGTGTGGACAGTGCGGGACAGTGCGGGGACAGAGCGGGGACAATGTGGGACAGTGCGGGGACAATGTGGGACAGCGCGGGGACAGTGTGGGAACAGAGCGGGGACAGTGCGGGACAGTGCGGGGACAATGTGGGACAGCCGCGGGGACAGTGTGGGACAATGCGGGACAGTGCGGGACAGTGTGGGACAATGTGGGACAGTGCGGGACAGGGCGGGACAGTGCGGGGACAATGTGGGACAGTGCGGGACAGTGTGGGACAATGCGGGACAGTGCGGGACAGTGCGGGACAGTGCGGACAGTGTGGGACAGTGTGGGACAGTGCGGGACAGTGCGGGACAATGCGGGACAGTGCGGGGACAGTGTGGGACAATGCGGGACAGTGCGGGACAGTGCGGGGACAGTGCGGACAGTGTGGGACAGTGCGGGACAGTGCGGGGACAGTGCGGGACAGTGTGGGACAGTGTGGGACAGTGTGGGACAGTGCGGACAGTGCGGACAATGTGGGACAGTGTGGGACAGTGCGGGACAGTGTGGAGACAGTGCGGACAGTGCGGGACAGTGTGGGACAGTGTGGACAGTGTGGGACAGTGCGGGACAGTGCAGGGACAATGCGGGACAGTGCGGGACAGTGCGGGGACAGTGCGGGACAGGGCGGGGACAGTGCGGAGACAGTGCGGGACAGTGCGGGGACAGAGCGGGGACAATGTGGGACAGCGCTGGGACAATGCGGGACAGTGCGGGACAGTGCGGGGACAGTCGCGGGACAGTGCGGGACAGTGTGGGACAGTGCGGGACAGTGTGGAGACAGTGCGGACAGTGCGGGGACAGTGCGGGACAGTGCGGACAGTCGCGGGACAGTGTGGGACAGTGCGGGACAGTGTGGAGACAGAGCGGGGACAGTGCAGGGACAGTGCGGAACAGTGTGGACAATGCGGGACAGTGCGACAATGCGGACAGTGCGGACAGTGCGGGACAATGCGGGGACAGTGCGGGACAATGCGGACAGTGTGGGACAGTGCGGACAGTGCGGGGACAGTGCGGGGACAGTGCGGGACAGTGCGGGACAGTGCGGACAGCGGAACAGTGTGGGACAGTGCGGGACAGTGAGGGGACAGCGTGGGGACAGTGCGGGACAGTGCGGGACAGTGCGGGGACAACGCGGACAGCCCAGCCCGGGCATCTCTCACGTGCCCCCGCACCGAGGGACCCCGAGCTCGCTGTTCCACCCCCGCCCCAGGTGTCTCCGCCCCCCTTGTCCCCACCCCTGGTGTCCCCACCCCAGGTGTCCCCTTGCCACGTGTCCCCACCCTCTCCGAGTGTCCCCACCCCTGGTGTCCCCACGCCAATGGCTGGCGTCCCCAAGGAGCCCACGCCAGGTATCGCCACATCGAGTGTCCCTTTGTGTCCCCACCCCAGGTGTTCCCGTGGCCCCAGAGCCACTCAGGGTGCCAGGTGTCCCCCAGCCCCCGCCAGAGGGGACAGCAGTGCCTGACGGGGGCAGAGGGTGGGTGACACCCGTGGGTGCCCTCGTGGGGCAGAGATGGCCGGGAGAGGGGACAGGCGGGGGACACGAGCAGGACACGGTGTCCCAGTGGGGATAAGTGGGATGGGGTCCGTGGTGGGGCCGGGGGTGCGCGCTGGGTGTGCGGGTCCCCACGGCGGGGGTGTCACCCTCTGTCCCCCGCCCCGTGCCCCCCTCCCGCCTCCCGGGGCCGTTCAGAAGGGGCCGAGGCGGCGGCGGGGGAGTCGCCTCCGGTAACCGGGTGTTTATTGGGGCCGCGGGGTACAGCCCGCGGGCGGCCGCATGCATGGCCGCTGGGGGGGGGGCTCCCGCCGCCCCCTGCCCTATTTACAGCCTGCCACCCCCTGGGGACCTGCCATCCCCCGGGGACCTGCCATCCCCCGCGACACGCCACCCCGGGTGGGTGCCGGGCAGGGGTGGCACCGAAAGGGCACCCTTTGCCAGCAGAGAGTGGGTTCGGTGGGACCCCCGGCGCTGCCCCCCACCCCGGCTGTGCTTTCCAGGAGGGGGTGCCGGGGGGGGAGAGGATGGGCAACCCCCAGGCTGGCACTGGGAAGGGGTTAACCCCAGACTGGGGGTGGGAATGTGCCCCATCCCCAGGTAACGCCGCATTCGGGGGGCCCCCCAGCCCCCCGCACCCAAAATGTTCACCAGGTTCCATCACCACAACCAGAGCACCCCCGGCCGGGTGTCCCCAGGGGGCTGGCAGCACCCAAACCCCCCCGGGTGCCTCTGACGGGCCGAGGGGGTGCGGGCTGGGGGGCACAGCCCAGCGCCCGTGTCCGTGTGTCCATCCTGCTGCCCCCCAGGGATCCCCGTCCCAGGTGCTGCGGGCCCTGGGTCCAGCCTGGGGAGGGGACACGGTGGGCGGCCCCCCCCGGCATGTGGGACAAAGCAGCCGGAGCGCAGGGCACCGCCCCACGCCGGCCGGGGACACCCCCAAACCCTCTCCGGGGGCACCAGGGGGTGCCAGTCCCCCCCTCCTCACCCCTGCAGCACCTCAGCCCACGCCCGCAGCGCCTGCCCGGCCGCCCCTCCCTGTCCCCAGGGAGCCGGGGGACCCTTCAGTGTCCTGGCCAGGGGGACGCACGCAGGCGGGACGCTATTTTCCCGAGGGAGTCCGCTCCACGCCGTAGCGCAGGAGGTGCTGCAGGTCCGTGAGCGGCCGCGGGGTGCCCGGTGCCCGCGCCGCCCGGTGCCGCCCGTAGCCGCCCGCCGCCGCCTCGCCGCTGTTGAACGTGTGGTTCCTCTTGAGGTGCGCGCCGGGGCGGCCCGTGCCGTTGTTGGCGTTGAAGTTCAGCTGCTCGGGGTGCCAGGGCGGCCCCTCGGTAAAGTCTCCCCCCTCCCCGCTGGGCGCCGAGACCACCCGCCGGCGCTCGGGGCTGGGGTGCGGCGTCCCGCCGAAGTCGCCGTAGGAGCTGCGGGGCGGGCGGCGGGCGCCGGCGGGGGGGTGCTGCCGGGGGCGGGGACCCTCCGGAGGGTCCCGAGCCCAATGCCCGTCGCCTGAGGAGTCGCTGAGTTCGGCCTCCAGCTCCTGGTCCACCAGGATGGCGTGGCAGGCCAGGGGGATGCCCCGCGGCGGGCGGCCCGAGCCGCCGTGCCCCCGCCCGGCGCCCGCGGGGCCGGAGCCGCCAGGGTCCCGCAGAGCCGCGTTGATGATGTTGTGACTCTGCTCCCAGGTGCAGTTCTGCAGGGCGCCGGGGCAGCGTTTCTGCTGCAGCGGGGTTTGCTCCGGCGTGGGCAGCACGCCCGAGTCCAGGTCGTGCTGGGTGACCTTGCCCAGCTCCTTGGGCCACCCGTTGGGCATCAGCGGGGCCAGCAGCGCCCCGCGCGCCCGCCGCTCGCCCAGGCGGCTGACGCTCACCACCGACTCACTGTGCGCCAGGATCGTCTCCTTGTCCTTGCGCCGCGCCAGCTCCTTGCGGTCCCGGTGCCCGATGAACCAGCACACGCTGAAGCCGGAGATGACGGCGCCGATGACGAAGGCGGCGACGGAGGAGATCACCAGGAGATTCACCGACACCAGCCCGTCCGGCTCGTCCACGAAGCTCTCCGTCACCAGCCCTGGCGGCGGGGACGCGTCAGGGCGCCCGCGGGTGCCGCCAGCACGTCCCCGAGCCCGGCCCCGGCCCCGCGCTCACCCTCGCACTCGCCCAGGTGGGAGGTGCTGCCGCCGGCGATGTCCTGCTCGAAGGTCACCCTGCAAATGGAGGGGGGTCGGTGGGTCCCAAATGCTCTGGCAGAGGCTCCCAGCCCCCTTCAGCGAGTTGCCATGGGGGCTGCAGGACCCGGTGCTCTCTGTCCCCCCCGCGCGTCCCCCAGGCCTGGCTGCCTCACCTGGGGCTGGGCTCCAGGAAGGTGCAGGAGCCCTCGGGCGTCCAGCCGCAGTAGGGATCCCGGCTGCCGAGGCAGTTCCTGGCAGGGAGCAGAGATGTCAGAGCCAGCCCTGATGGGGGGGGACACAACACCCCGGCCCCCCCAGAGCCCCTGTCCCGCCGCGTGCCGTGCCTCAGTTTCCCCAGCCCGGCTGAGCCGCGATCCCAGCACGGGGTGGATTCCTGCGGTGGGAGGTCATGCCCTGCCCAGCCCCAGGCACTCACTTCATGCAGCCCGAGTGCTGCTGGCAGCGAGCCACGGGCACCCTGGCCACGCACGGGGGGAAGGCCAGCAGCAGCGAGCCCGCAGCCTTGTCCAGCTCCAGCCCCAGCAGGCGCCGCTCGTCCTCCGTGTCCCGGCCACACCTGGGGACGGGGTAGGGCTGTCAGAGCCCGTCCCAGTCCGGAGATTTTCTCATCCTTTCTGCCCACCCTTGCATCCATCCAAACACCCCGCCCGCCCCTTTTTCCGCCCCCTCTGGCACCCCGGCACTCACCTCCCGGGCTGGTAGGTCTCAAACTCCTCCAGGAAGACGCTCTGGCTGCCGGGGGCGGCGGGGGCGGCGCCGCGGGTGGCGTTGGGCAGGATGAGGAACTTGAGCACGGTGCCGGTGCTGGAGCCCAGGAACACCACGGTGTGGTTGCCCCAGGGCCCCGCCGCGGTGTCCACCGCGATCCTGCGGAGCTGGTACCTGCGGGGAGGGAGCAGTGCTGGGGCGTGGGGCAGTCCGGGTGTCCCCAGGCTGGGGGAAACTGGGGCAGGGTGAGCGACCCAGCCCGACCATCCCCCAACCCCATCTCCGTGTCCCCACCCCCCATCCGCAGCCTTATGTCCCTATCCCAGCCCCACATCCCTGTCCCCTTCCCCACCGCCCCATCCCGAGGTCCCTGAACCCATCCCCACCCCCCATTCCATGTCCCTGTCCCCATTCCGTGTCCCTGTCCTCTTCCCCACCCCCCATCCCGATGTCCCTGAACCCATCCCCACCCCCCATTCCATGTCCCTGTCCCCTTCACCACTCCCTATTCCATGTCCCCATCCCCACCTCCTGTTCCATGTCCCTGTCCCCATTCCCCATCTCCACCCCCATTCCATGTCCCCACACCCCATTCCATGTCCCTGTTCCCATTCCATGTCCCCATCCCCATCCCCACCCCTGTTCCATGTCCCTGTCCCTGTTCCATGTCCCTGTCCCCATTCCATATCCCTGTCCCCATCCCCACCCCCATTCCATATCCCTGTCCCCATCCCCACCCCCCATTCCATGTCCCTGTCCCCATTTCATGTCCCTGTCCCCATCCCCACCTCCTGTTCCATGTCCCTGTCCCCATTCCATGTCTCCGTTCCATGTCCCCTGTCCCCCGTTCCATGTCTCCGTTCCATGTCCCTGTCCCCATCCCCAGTTCCATGTCCCTGTCCCCATCCCCACCCCCCTATGCCATGTCCCTGTCCCATTCCATGTCCCTGTCCCCATTCCATGTCCCTGTCCCCATCCCCCCATTCCATGTCCCTGTCCCCGTTCCATGTTTCCGCTCCATGTCCCTGTCCCCACCCCCGTTCCATGTCCCTGTCCCCACCCCCGTTCCATGTCCCTGTCCCCACACCCCATTCCATGTCCCTGTTCCCATTCCATGTCCCCATCCCCATCCCCACCCCCTGTTCCATGTCCCTGTCCCCGCTCCATGTCTCCGCTCCATGTCCCTGTCCCCATCCCCATCCCCTATGCCATGTCCCTATCCCCATTCCATGTCCCTGTCCCCATTCCATGTCCCCATCCCCATCCCCATCCCCCGTTCCATGTCCCTGTCCCCATTCCATGTCCCCATCCCCATCCCCACCTCCCATTCCATGTCCCCATCCCCATCCCCACCCCCGTTCCATGTCCCTGTCCCCGTTCCATGTCCCCATCCCCGCTCCATGTCCCTGTCCCTGTTCCATGTCCCCATCCCCATCCCCCGTTCCATGTCCCTGTCCCCACCCCCGTTCCATGTCCCTGTCCCCACCCCCCGCTCCATGTCCCTGTCCCCATTCCATGTCCCCATCCCCATCCCCCTCCCAATTCCATGTCCCTGTCCCCGTTCCATGTCTCCGTTCCATGTCCCTGTCCCCACCCCCGTTCCATGTCCCTGTCCCCATCCCCGCTCACGCCACGGCTGCCCTGCCGGCGGGAGGCTGCGGCCCGAGAGCGCCGCTTGATTAATTCCCCATCAAGCAGCAATTAAGGCAGATTTAATTAGGACGAGACAATCTTGACTGCAAAGTGTATGAGATTTATCAGCTCTCCCAGCGCTCCCAGCTCTGGCACAAGCGTGGAAAGGCAGCACGGGAGGCTCCGGCCAGCCCCTTCCAGCCCTCCCAGTGCCCCTCCCAGTGCCCTCCCAGTGCCCCCCAGCGCCCCCGGGCACCCACCGGGTCATGGTGCGGAGGATCCAGGGGGCGTTGCCCAGGGCCGGCACCGCCTCGTCCATCAGCGGGTGCGTCTTGACGAAGTTGAGGATCTCGTCGGGGAAGGCGCTGGAGGAGTTGTAGCGCATCCCCGGGGACGCGCAGCACCCGGGCCTGCGGCCACAGCGCGGCTCAGTGGCGCTGTCCCCAGCCTGTCCCAGCCCCGCTGCTGGCGGCCGTGCTTGTCCTCACCCGTCCCCATCGCTGTCCCCATCGCTGTCCCCATCGCTGTCCCCAGCCTGTCCCAGCCCCGCTGCTGGCGGCCGTGCTTAATGTCACCCCGTCCCCATCGCTGTCCCCAGCCTGTCCCAGCCCCGCTGCTGGCGGCCGTGCTTATTGTCACCCCATCCCCATCGCTGTCCCCAGCCTGTCCCAGCCCCGCTGCTGGCGGCCGTGCTTGTCCTCACCCCGTCCCCATCGCTGTCCCCATCGCTGTCCCCATCGCTGTCCCCAGCCTGTCCCAGCCCTGCTGCTGGCAGCCGTGCTTATTGTCACCCCGTCCTCATCGCTGTCCCCAGCCTGTCCCAGCCCCGCTGCTGGCAGCCGTGCTTGTCCTCACCCCGTCCCCATTGCTGTCCCCATCCCCGCGGGCGCTGCCCGCTGTCCCTGTCCCCAGCCCCGTTCCTTTCCCCAATCCCAGCCCTGTCCCCATCGCCACCACGCTGCTGCAGGCACCAGAGCTGCACCTTCCTGTCCCCTCACCGCGGCTTTGGCACCATGTCCTCCGGCACCGGGGTCCAGATGGACTCGGGCGACTTCTGCTCGCGGAAGCGCCCCTCGAAGGCGGCGGCCACCTGCGTCATGTCGAAGGCGCAGACGGCGGAGCCGGGGATGCTGTGGGGACACGGCTGTGGGGTGAGCACGGGGGCGCCCGGGGATCCCGAATGGACACGAGTGCGGAGCCCACCAGAGCCAGCCCGGAGCTCTCATCCCGGATCCCAGCCAGGACCCAGCCTGGATCCCAGCCAGGACCCAGCCCGGATCCCAGCCAGGATCCAGCCCGGATCCCAGCCAGGACCCAGCCAGGACCCAGCCCGGATCCCAGCCCGGATCCCAGCCCGGATCCCAGCCAGGACCCAGCCCGGATCCCAGCCAGACCCCACCGAGCGCCGGGCAGGGCGCGGGAGGCTCTGACCTGTTGGCGGGCGTGGAGAACACGGCCAGGACCACGGGGCGCCCGTCCAGCTCCAGGATGTCCGTCACAGCCTGGATGACGTTGAAGTAGAAGTGGGAGTCGCCCGGCACGGAGCAGTTGAGCCGGGCCTTGAGGAAGGACGTCCACTGCTTCTCCAGCACGCGCTGCGAGCCGCCCATGTCGTTCTTGCACACCCGGGCCACCCGCGACACCACCACCTGCGCGGGGACAGCGTCACCACCCGCCCGGGGCCGTCCCTGCGTCCCTGGAAGGCAGCGCAGGGACTCCCCGGGGGGACGCGTCCCACCTTCTCCAGGTAGTTGAACTCCATGGCGATCTCGCGGAAGAAGAAGTAGACGTGGCTCCTCCACTCCACGGCGTGCACGAAGTAGGGCTCTGCGGGGACAGCGCGGTCAGGGCGGGGTCGCAGGGGACGCGCGCCACGCCCCGGCACAGCCGAGGCCGGGGACGCACCTTTGAACCACTTGGAGTCGTGTTTGACGGTGCGCAGGGTCGGGCTGTCCCCGAGGCTGCGGTAGATGACGGCGTCGATGGCCAGGAAATCCGTCACGGTGGCCGTGAAGAGCATCCCCCCTGCAGGGGCGGGGTGTCAGCGGGGCGGGGGCGCCGTGCCCGCTGCGACACCCGCAGTGCCGCCACTGACCTGTGAACAGCGCCACGTTGGCGTGCTTGGGGTCGTAGGGACACCGGGCCATGCCGCTGATGTTGTCCCCGACGGGCTCCAGCGTGTCCATCTGGAGGGGGGACAGGGGGACGCAGTGAGGACACGGGGGGGACCCGGGTCCCCATCCCGAGGGGGCTCAGGATGGAGCTGGCACTGACAGGGTTAAAGGTGTTGATGCTGCAGACCCTTCCCGTGGGTGTGTCCCCGACCCCAAACCCCTTCCCATGGGTGTGTCCCCTCCTTCCCAAACCCCAAAACCCTTCCCGTGGGTGTGTCCCTGACCCCAAAACCCTTCCCGTGGGTGTGTCCCTCCTTCCCTGACCCCAAAACCCTTCCCGTGGGTGTGTCCCCTCCTTCCCTGACCCCAAAACCCTTCCCAGGGGTGTGTCCCTGACCCCAAAACCCTTCCCGTGGGTGTGTCCCCTCCTTCCCTGACCCAAAACTCTTCCCATGGGTGTGTCCCTTCCTTCCTGACCCCAAAACCCCTTCCCGTGGGTGTGTCCCCTCCTTCCTGACCCCAAAATCCTTCCCATGGGTGTCCCCGACCCCAAACCCCTTCCCATGGGTGTGTCCCCTCCTTCCCAAACCCCAAAACCCTTCCCATGGGTGTGTCCCTGACCCCAAAACCCCTTCCCGTGGGTGTGTCTCCTCCCTCCTCACCCCAAAACCTTTCCCATGGGTGTCCCTGATCCCAAAACCCTTCCCATGGGTGTGTCCCTTCCTTCCCAAACTCCAAACCCTTCCCACGGGGGTGTCCCCCCCCTTCCCTGACCCCAAACCCTTTCCGTGGGTGTGTCCCTGACCCCAAACCCTTCCCACGGGGGTGTCCCCCCCTTCCCTGACCCCAAGCCCCCTCCCACACGGCTGCCCCGGGGGCTCACGCTGTAGTTGGCGCAGACGGGGTTGAAGGCGTTGGTGCCACAGACGAAGAGGAGGCTCTCGTTCCTCACCAGCAGCACCTTGACGAAATTTCGGCACTCTGCCTGTGCAGGGAGAGGGGACCGTCACCCTCAGCACCCCAAAATCCCCCCACCCCACCCGGGACCTCATCACTGCGTGGGGGGGCTGTTGTCACCCCAGAACTGCAGTTATGGGAGCTGGAAATGGGATTTCTGGGCCCCAATAATTAATTACAAGTCAAATTAACCAAGCGGGCAATAAATCAGAGACACGGCTGGCAGGGAGCGGGGCGGGGACACCGGGAGGGGACGGGAGGGGACACCGGGAGGGGACGGGGTGATACCGGGAGGGGACACCGGAGGGGACACCAGGAGGGGACACGCGGGAGGGGACGGAGCGTGACACCGGGAGGGGACACCGGGAGGGATGGGGTGTGACACTGGGAGGACGCCGGAGGGATAGGGCATGACACCGGGAGGGGACAGGAGGTGACACCGGGGCGGGGACACCGGGCGGTGACACCGGGAGGGACACCGGGAGGGGACAGGAGGTGACACCGGGCGGGGACACCGGGAGGGGACGGGGCGGGGACACCGGGAGGGGACACCGGAGGGACACCGGGAGGGGACGGGCGGGAGGGACGGGGGTGTGACACCGGGAGGGGATGGGCAGGGACACCAGGAGGGGACACCGGGAGGGGACAGGGTGTGGCACCGGAGGAGACGGGAGGACGGCGGTGACACCGGAAAGGGACGAGCGGTGACACCGGGAGGGACGGGGTGTGACCACGGCCGCAGAGGGCGCTCAGCCCCCGGGGGTCCCCGTGGGGTGCAGACCCCCCGCCCGTACCTCGTGCTTGCCCTTCATGCGGCAGATGCTGATGTCGTGCTGGTTCGAGCGCCACGTCAGCTTCTGGGGGGGGCGGGGAAAGCAGTGTGGGGACAGGGAGGAGCCAGCAGCGCCCCGAGACCCCCAGACCCCGAGACCCCCGGGACCCCCAGAGACCCCCGGGACCCCGGGACCCCGGGACTCACCCGGTGGTAGCGCGGCTCAAGCGGCCCGCTGGGCTCCAGGCTCA
The DNA here is from genome assembly GCA_034336685.1 of Luscinia luscinia. Lineage (NCBI taxonomy): Eukaryota > Metazoa > Chordata > Aves > Passeriformes > Muscicapidae > Luscinia > Luscinia luscinia. Next base: position 706,331 of record CM067634.1, on the reverse strand, counting down.
CCCGATAGACGCTGTCCCTGGGGAGGGGGACACGGGGTCACCCCCAGCTGGGAGGAGCCCCCCAGTTTTGGGGGTACAGGATCCACCCCGCTCCCCCCCGGAAGGTTTGGGGTGCCGATGAGCGCCCTCAATGCCCCGCGGCAGATTTGGGGTGCCCGGGTGTTTCCCAGCCCAGAGGGGTGGGGGCGGATTTTGGGGTGCCGCTTCCAGACCTGTCCCCGATGAAGAGGGTCCTGTTGACCTTGAGGATGCGCTGGATGTTGAGGCGCTGGGTGCCCCCCCCCTCGGGCCCCCCCGGGCGGGCGGTGCCGTGCCCCACGAATACGGGGTAGTGCTTCACGTCTGGGGGGTCACACGGGGGGGTCACACCGGGCCGGGCACCCCCGCACGGCCCGGGGACCCCGCACCAGCCCTGCCCAGGGACCCCCGCATAGCCCGGGGACCCCCGCACCCAGCCCAGGGACCCCGCACCCAGCCCCTGCCCAGGGCACCGCCTCCCTCCTCCCTTCAGCCCAAAATCGCCCCCCCACGCGTGCCCCTCCCCCCGCCCTTAAACCCCAAAGCACCCCAGGACCCCTCCCACAGGTGTCCCCAAAAATAACCCAAAGCCCAGCGCTGCCCGCGGGTGGTCCCGTCCCATCCTCACCCCAAAACCCTCCTTTGGGTGCCGCCTCCTGCCTTCACCCCAAATCACCCCAAACGACCCCAAATCACCCCAAATCTCCCCAAACGACCCCAAATCACCCCAAATCTCCCCAAATCACCCCAAATCTCCCCGAAGCCGCTCCCTTTCCGTGGCAGGCCGCGCCCCCGTGCCCCCCAGCCCCGGTGGGCACTCACAGTCCGGGGGGGCCACGGCGATGGGCCCGGGCTCCTCGGGGAAGGAGCCCCTCGCCGCCCCCTCGGCCGCCAGCAGCAGCAGCAGCACCAGGGGGACGCGGGCTGCGGGTCCCATGGCGACCCCCGCCCTGGCTGGGCACCCACCGCACCTGCGGGCACGGGGGGCTGGGAGGGCAGCACCCAGCGGGGTGACCCCCGGAGCGCCCCAAACCCTCCCTGTCCCTGGGGACCGGGGCCAGGCCGGCGCTTTGTCACCAGCAGCACGTGGGGAGGCGCCGCTGGCGACAGGGCAGGGCTGGGGACAGGGGACAGGGGGCAGGGGGCAGGGGGACACTGGAGAGGGGGACAGGGGACACGGGGCAGGGGGCAGGGGGCAGGGGGACACTGGAGAGGGGACAGGGGGACACGGGGCAGGGGCAGGGGGCAGGGGGACACTGGAGAGGGGGACACTGGAGAGGGGACACGGGGCAGGGGGACACGGGGACACTGGAGAGGGGGACAGGGGGACACTGGGGCAGGGGGACACTGGACAGGGGACACTGGACAGGGGGACACTGGAGAGGGGACACTGGGCACGGGGACACTGGACACGGGGGACACGGGGACACTGGGCAGGGGGACAGGGGGACACGGGGCAGGGGACACTGGGCAGGGGGACAGGGGACACTGGAGAGGGGGACACGGGGACACTGGGCAGGGGACAGGGGACACTGGACAGGGGGACACGGGGCAGGGGGACAGGAGGACACTGGGCACGGGGACACTGGACACGGGGACACGGGGACACTGGGCAGGGGGACACGGGGATGTGGGACAAGAGGAAGCCAGAGAGACTCTTCTCCCTCCCAAAACGCCACCGGGATGTCTTGGGGACATTCCGAGTGTCACAGCACCCCCCCCGTCCCGACACCCCCCGTGCCACCGCCACTGTCCCCGCACCGCGCCGGGCCACCACCCCCACCCCCACCCCGCCCCCGCCCCCGCGGGGCCGCGTAATTAGCAGCCGGGCAGGGAATTAATTGATCGTTAATTCCACGGGAGCGGGGAGAGGAGCGATCGAAGCGGCGCCGCCCCCCCCGCGGGCACCGAGCGCGGGTGACATTGAGGGGGTGGGGGGGTCACAGGGCGGTGCCAGCGCGGGGCGCGTCCCCAACCCCTGGCGGTGTCACCGGCGCTGTCCCCACGGCCCCGGGGACAGCTGACCCCGCGCAGGAGGTGACCCCAGGGGGAGCTGACCCTGGTGCCACCGCCCCTGGGGACAGGTGACCCTGGTGCCACCGCCCCTGGGGACAGGTGACCCCGTTCTCGGGTGTCACCCCCTGGGGACAGCTGACCCCGTTCTCGGGTGTCACCGTCCTTGGGGACAACTGACCCCGTTCTCGGGTGTCACCCCCCGGGGACAGGTGACCCTGGTGTCACCGCCCCGGGGACAGGTGACCCCGTTCTCGGGGTGTCACCCCCTGGGGACAGGTGACCCTGGTGCCATCGCCCCTGGGGACAGGTGACCCCATTCTCGGGGTGTCACCGTCCTTGGGGACAGGTGACCCTGGTGTCACCGCCCCTGGGGACAGGCTGACCCCGTTCTCGGGGTGTCACCGCCCCTGGGGACAACTGAGCCCATCCTCGGGGTGTCACCCCCCCTGGGGACAGGTGACCCTGGTGTCACACCCCCGGGGACAACTGACCCCGTTCTTGGGGTGTCACCGCCCCTGGGGACAATTGACCCTGGTGTCACCACCCCGGGGACAGCTGACCCCGTTCTCGGGGTGTCACCGCCCAGCCGTGTCCCCACTATCTCAGGGACACTCGAAGCTGTCCCCGCGGTGCCGCAGCTCCCAGTGCCACCCAGCTTTGTCCCCGCGGTGTCCCCAACAAGCAGGAAACGAGCGGGTTTGTCACACAGCGCCGGGGGGAGCAAGGGGGACCCCAAAACCCCCTCCGGGGCAGGGCCCTGTGGCTGCCCCGGGAGCCGGGGACCCCCAGCGGGGGTGTCACCGTCCCCAGCGCGGGGACAGCAGCGGCGCCGGGTAAGCGGAGCCGCCGGCGCCATAAATGGCAGCGATTGTGCGGGAAAAGAAAAGAAAAGGCAGCGGGAAGGGGGGGCACGGCGGGAGGGGGACACGCAGCGGGGGCGACAAACAGGGGCCCATTCACGGCGGGGGGCGGTGCCCGGGCTGAGGGGGGGTCTCCGTCGGGTGTCTCGGAGCCCCTCCCGCGCTCCCGTGTCGCTGCCGCCGCTCCGTGCCTCAGTTTCCCCATCGCAGAGCGCGCTCAGCTCTCACCCCGCGCATCCCAAGTTTTGGGGGGCGGGGGGAGCTGCTTGATCTGTCCCGCCCCCCCTCCCCCCTCAGCGTCTCGGCGCCCCCCGAGGTGGGGGATGGGGCAGGAAGGGGGGGCGGCCCCGTGTCCCCCGCTCGCTGCAGCCCCCGGGGGTCTGAGCGCACAGAGGAGGGGTCTCCCTGCTGGGGGGGTCCCTCTGTCCCCCCTTCCCGGGGGTGGGGGCCCTTCCCTGTGGCATCGCCCCCCCCGCCCCCAGCCCCGCTCTGCCCACCTGAGCTGCTCCGGCCGCCGCCGCCGCGCGCGCGATGTCACCGCGGTGTCACCGCCGTCCCCTCCGCGCCCGGGGGGGTCCCATGCCCACAGCCCCTCTCCAGGGTGGGCACCCCCTCGCCAGGACGCCCCGAGAGCTCTCAGCTGTCACATCAACCCCCCGCGACCCCCAGGGGAGGGGGCCCGCGCCCCCCGCCCGCGCCAGGTGGGAAGGTAGGGCTGGGTGATGTCACCGTAACCGGAGCCACCAAACCCCCCCCCACCCCGGCAGCTGTCACCGCAGCCGGGGACCCGGGGGGGCACCCATGGGACCCCCGAGCGGCTCCGCGGTGTCCCCGCGAGAAAGAACCGGCACGGTGAGACCCCCCGGACACTGAGAGGGGACAGCGGGGTCCCCCCAGCCTCAGCGGGACCCCCGGCGCGTAAAGGACGGGGAAAGAGGGGGGGACACACCGGGAGTGGGGGTGACACCAAAACGGGAGGGAACAGACTGGGAAATACTGGGGGCAGTGGAAAGGGGGACAGAGGGGGGCACACCGGAGAATGGGGGACATTGGGAAGGGGAGAGTCTGGGAGAGGGGGACACCCTGAGGAACGGGGGACAGTGGGAAGGGGCGGGGGACACCCTGAGGAACGGGGGACAGTGGGAAGGGCGGGGGACACCCTGAGCTGTGGGGGACATCGGGAAGGGGCGGGGGACACCCTGAGGAACGGGGGACATCGGGAAGGGGCGGGGACACCCTGAGCTATGGGGGACAGTGGGAAGGGGCGGGGGACACCCTGAGCTGTGGGGGGACAGTGGGAAGGGGTGGGGGACACCCTGAGAACGGGGGACACCCTGAGCTATGGGGGACACCGGGAAGGGGCGGGGACACCCTGAGGAACGGGGGGTGGGAAAGGCAGAGGACACCGACAGTGAAATCCCCAAACACAACTTTTTGGGAATCCCGTCCCTGGTGCCATCCCAACACCCACATCCCGCTCCGTGGGTTTAATGCCGGATTTTGGGGTGTTTCCTTCAGACGGCGCCCAACGCCAATAAAAATCAGTAATTAGTTACGTTAATGAGGCTTTACACGCCCCCCCCGCAAGCTCCAGCCCCCCAAAATGCGCCCTTGCCCCGCGGGGGTCACACAGCGCCGCCTCCATTGCCACCGAGCGGTTTGGGGGTCACCAGCAGCGTCCCCCCAGCGCCACGGGGACCCCCCAGTCCCAGCTGCTGCCGCCGCCGGGGCTGGGGGCCGAGCCCCCCAGGTTTCCGTTCGGGGCCCGGTTCAGATGGCAGAGCCAGGAAGCAGCTGTCCCCGCGGCAGGGACGGAGCAAATGTCACCCCGGCCACCTGGCCCCGTCCCTGTCCCCGTCCCGCGGGGGGCAGCACCAGCACCCCCAGCGCTGCGGAGGCGCCCGGAGAACGGGGGAACAGCACCCCGGGGGGGGTGACAGCGATGGGGGGTCACCGCGGTGCCGGGGGGACACAGCGCCCACCATTTACCTCGGCGCTTCCACGGCCCCGCCGGCGGCTCAAATGTCGCCGCGGGCCTCCCGCTCCGGTTACCGGCTCCGCTTTCAGCTGCCGTTTATAGCCCCGTCCCTGTCCCTGTCCCCTCCCCATCGCCCACCGGGTGGGGACACAGGCGTCCGAGCCCCCCACAGCCCCCCCAGACGGCGGGGACCCCGCGGTCACCTCGGGTGGCTTTGTCACCCGCCGCGGGTGCCCAGAGGTGGCCCCGGCTGCCCCTCGGTCCCCCCCGGGTGACACCCATGGGTGCCCCGACACGTCGCTCGTCCCTCGCCAGAGCCGCATGGTGATTTGCATATTAAATACAGGCTCATCTGCATATTAAGGACGGTTTCCTAGCGAGGAGGATCGCGCGTCACGCCGAAATAAACTCCGGGGGGGGGAACAGAGGCAGCGCTGTGTGCCCCCCAGTTCCCAGCCCTTGTCCCCTGTTGTCCCCCATTTCAGACTTTGTCCCCACATTTCGCAGACTTTGTCCCCCATTTCACAGACTTTGTCCCCCATTTCAGACTTTGTCCCCCATTTCAGACTTTGTCCCCCATTTCGCAGATTTTGTTCCACGGGACACGATCCTCCCGTCGCGCTGGTGTCCCCAAGCCACCTGTCCCTACCCGCACACTGTTCCCCAAAGGGGCACGTCCCTGCCCCTCCAAAACATCCATTCCCCTCATCCCCCTCGTCCCCAAAGCCCCTCATGTCCCCTTGTCCCCAAAGGCACTCACCCCCTGCTCCTGCGCCACCCCGGAGCTCGGTGCCCTGGCGGGGTCCCCTGGGTCTCCGCCTGTCCCCCCGCATGGCCCCGGGGCCGGGACAGGAGCAGCTGCGGCCGCCCCAGCCACCGCCCCGGCCTCGTGGCTCGGTTCCCCTTCGGCGGGGGAAGAGGGAACCCCCAGTTCCTGCCCCGAGCCCGGGCACCGCCCTGGGCACCCCCACGCAATCCCTGCCCGCCCCGGGACGGCGCCGCCCCGGGATCCCCGGTCCTGGCCCGTCACGGATCCCTGTCCCAGGTGTCCCTGCCCCAGGGTCCCTGCCCCAGGGTGTCCCTGCCCCAGGGTCCCTGCCCCAGGGTGTCCCTGTCCCAGGGTGTCCCTGTCCCCAGGGTGTCCCTGCCCCAGGTGTCCCTGCCCCAGGGGTCCCTGCCCCGCGGATCCCCGTCCCCAGAGGGTCCTGTCCCGTCACGGATCCCTGTCCCCAGGGTGTCCCTGCCCCAGGTGTCCCTGCCCCAGGGTCCCTGCCCCGCGGATCCCCGTCCCCGCGGGTGTCCCTGTCCCCAGGGGTCCCTGCCCCAGGGTGTCCCTGCCCGCGGATCCCCGTCCCCAGAGGGTCCTGTCCCGTCACGGATCCCTGTCCCCAGGGTGTCCCTGCCCCAGGGGTCCCTGTCCCAGGGTGTCCCTGTCCCAGGGGTCCCTGTCCCCGCGGGTGTCCCCGGGCAGGCAGGGGGACCCCAGCTCCCGGCTCCATCCCGCAGGAGACCCCGCAACAACACCCGCGGTGTTTACGCGCGGCTGCAGGAGGAACCTGCAATTACCTGCCAGGACACGGAGCCCCGGCATTCCCGGGCTGGGAGGCTGCTGAACACACCCACACCGCCCACTGACACCCCAGAAACACCCCAAACCAGCCCAGCCCTCAGGGAGCAGCCCCCCAATTAGAGCCCACCAATCCCGGAGCCAGAGGAGCCGGGGGAGGCTCAGGGGGGCTGGGACGAGGCTCAGCCCCACAGCCGGGTCAGGTTTGAGCCCTGATCAAGGCGGGTTGGAGGTTTTGGGGGTTTGTTGGCATTGGGGTCCCCCCTCCCCGTGTGAGCTACGGGGCTGTTCCAACCCTGCAGGCCCAGAACTGGCACTTCCCGCTCAGATTGTCTTCAAACTCTCGTGTTTAAATAAAGGAAATATCTGCCGGGTTCTACGGGGCAGAGAGGGGCTGGGGGGTGGCGCCTCAGTGTCACCTCAGTGTCACCTCAGTGTCACCTCAGTGTCACTGCAGCCCCGCCATCCCCAGCATCCTGCTGTCCCCAGGGTGGTGGTGGCCCTGGGGGTGGCACTCAGGGTGCCCCTGTCCCTCCTGGAGCTACCCAGGGGACACGGAGGGGACACGGAGGGGACACGGAGGGAACAGGAGCCACGGCCACCCCCAGCAAATCTCCTCCCTCCCCCGCCGGTGTGCCCAGAGGGTGACAAAGTGACAAGTGGCTTCCGGAGCCGAGGTGTGGGTGAGAGCACGCGAGCCTCCGCCCCGCCGCCTCCTCCTCCTCCTCCTCCTGCCCGGCGCCATTCTCTCATCCCGCTCTCCGCTTCGGGAGTGTCCCCGGCCGTGCCTGGGGACAGCGGGAGCTCGGGGGGGTGACACCAGCACCCCCCACCCCCCTGAGCCCCACGGGAGGCGGGAGGGGTGCAGGGACTGCAGGGGGGAGCGTGGGATGCGGGATGAGGGGCGGGATGCAGGATGTGCAGATGGAATATGGGATGTGGGATGTGGGATGTGGGATGTGGGCTGGGATGCAGGGTGGAGGATGGGATGGAGGATGGGATGGAAGATGCAGGGTGGGATGCAGGACGGGATGTGGGATGCAGGACGGGATGCAGGGTGGGATGGAAGATGCAGGGTGAGATGCAGGATGGGATGTGGGATGCAGGATGCAGGATGGGATGCAGGACGGGATGTGTGATGGAGGAGGGGATGCAGGAGGGGATGCAGGATGCAGGGTGGGATGTGGGATGCAGGACGGGATGAAGGAGGGGATGTGGGATGGGATGTGGGATGCAGGGTGGGATGTGGGATGCAGGACGGGAGGCAGGACGGGATGCAGGAGGGGATGCAGGATGCAGGATGGGATGCAGGACGGGATGTGGGATGCAGGATGGGGGTGGGAGGCAGGATGGGATGCAGGCCGGGATGCAGGATGCAGGATGGGATGCAGTATGCAGGACGGGATGCAGGACGGGAGGCAGGATGGGATGGAAGATGCAGGATGCAGGATGGGATGCAGGATGGGATGCAGGGACGGGATGCAGGACGGGATGCAGGATGGGACGGAAGATGCAGGACGGGATGCAGGACGGGATGTGGGATGCAGGATGGGATGCAGGATGGGATGTGGGATGCAGGATGGGATGCAGGATGGGATGTGGGATGCAGGATGGGATGCAGGATGGGATGCAGGATGGGATGCAGGATGGGATGCAGGGTGGGATGCAGGATGGGATGCAGGCCGGGATGCAGGATGCAGGATGGGATGCAGGATGCAGGACGGGATGCAGGACAGGAGGCAGGCCGGGATGCAGGATGGGATGGAAGATGCAGGATGGGATGCAGGATGGGATGGAGGATGCAGGACGGGATGCAGGACGGGATGTGGGATGCAGGATGGGATGCAGGATGGGATGGAGGATGCAGGACGGGAGGCAGGATGCAGGGTGGGATGGAAGATGCAGGACGGGAGGCAGGACGGGAGGCAGGCCGGGCCTGGATGCCAGCAGCGCCAGAACAAAGGGCCATTGTTCCCAGCGCCGCCTCCGCGCGGCCGCCTCGCCGGAAGGTCCGAGCGGCCTCACCGCCCTCGGAGCCGCTCCTTGTTCTGCCGGCACAGCCCGCGGCACCGCGGCACCGCCACCGCCACTGTCACCGTCACTGTCACCGCCACCCCCCGCCACCACCGGCGCAGCTGCCCAGGCACCAGCGCCCAAAGCCTCAGGGCAGGACGGTGCCGCTGTCCCCTGCCAGCTGTGCCAGCTGTGCCAGCTGTGCCAGCTGTGCCAGGTGTGCCAGGTGCCATCTGTGCCAGAGGGGTGTGTGCGCGGGGTGTCACGTGCGCGCGGGGGGTGTCACCGTGCGCCACGTGTGCAGGTGTTGGTGCGTACAGCAGGTGTCACACGTGTCACATGTCCCTGTGTGCCGGTTCGTGTGCACCAGGTGTGTGTCTGTGCATCAGGTGTGTGTGCACCAGGTGTGTGTGTGCAGTAGGTGTGTGTGTGCACCAGGTGTGCGAGTGCAGCAGGTGTGTGTGTGCACCAGGTGTGCGTGTGCAGCAGGTGTGTGAGTGCACCAGGTGTGTGTGCACCAGGTGTGTGTGCACCAGGTGTGCGTGTGCAGCAGGTGTGTGTGCACCAGGTGTGTGTGTGCACCAAGTGTGTGTGTGCACCAGGTGCGTGTGTGCACCAGGTGTGCGTGTGCACCAGGTGTGTGTGTGCCAGGTGTGCGTGTGCACCAGGTGTGCGTGTGCGCCAGGTGTGCGTGTGCAGCAGGTGTGCGTGTGCACCAGGTGTGTGTGTGCACCAGGTGTGCGTGTGCACCAGGTGTGCGTGTGCACCAAGTGTGTGTGTGTGTGCACCAGGTGTGTGTGTGCACCAAGTGTGTGTGTGTGCACCAGGTGTGTGTGCAGCAGGTGTGCGTGTGCACCAGGTGTGCGTGTGCACCAAGTGTGTGTGTGTGTGCACCAGGTGTGTGTGTGCACCAAGTGTGTGTGTGTGCACCAGGTGTGTGTGTGCAGCAGGTGTGTGTGTGCACCAGGTGTGCGTGTGCACCAGGTGTGCGTGTGCACCAGGTGTGTGTGTGCACCAAGTGTGTGTGTGCACCAGGTGTGCGTGTGCACCAGGTGTGCGTGTGCACCAAGTGTGTGTGTGCAGCAGGTGTGTGTGTGCAGCAGGTGTGTGTGCACCAGGTGTGTGTGTGCGCCAGGTGTGTAGCGTGCGCCAGGTGTGTGTGCGTGCACCAGGTGTGCGTGTGCACCAGGTGTGCGTGTGCAGTAGGTGTGCGTGTGCACCAGGTGTGTGTGTGCCGGTGTGTGTGTGCACCAGGTGTGTGTGTGCAGTAGGTGTGCGTGTGCACCAGGTGTGTGTGCAGCAGGTGTGCGTGTGCACCAGGTGTGTGTGTGCACCGGTGTGTGTGTGCACCAGGTGTGTGTGCACCAGGTGTGTGTGCAGCAGGTGTGCGTGTGCACCAGGTGTGTGTGTGCACCAGGTGTGTGTGTGCACCAGGTGTGTGTGCACCAGGTGTGTGTGCAGCAGGTGTGCGTGTGCACCAGGTGTGTGTGTGCACCAGGTGTGTGTGTGCACCAGGTGCGTGTGCACCAGGTGTGCGTGTGCAGCAGGTGTGTGTGTGCAGCAGGTGTGTGTGTGCACCAGGTGTGTGCGTGTGCACCAGGTGTGTGTGCACCAGGTGTGTGTGTGCACAGGTGTGCGTGTGCAGGGCTGGCAGGAGGCACTGGGTGACACACGTGTGCAGGTGTCACACGTGTCACATGTCCCTGTGTGCCGGTGTGTGTGCACCAGGTGTGTGTGTGCACCAGGTGTGCGTGTGCACCAGGTGTGTGTGCACCAGGTGTGGGTGTGCACAGGTGTGTGTGCAGAGGTGTGCGTGTGCAGGGCTGGCAGGAGGCACCGGGTGACACACGTGTGCAGGAATGCGGGCACCAGCTGGCGCCTGTGTGTGGGCACTGGATGGCACTGGTGTGTGCTGGGGTGGCACCTGTGTGTCGGTGTGTGGGGTGTCACACGTGTGCAGGTGTTCCTGGGTGTCACACGTGTGCAGCTGTTCATGGGTGTCACACGGCGTGCAGGTGTGTTCCTGGCTGTCACACACATGTACAGCTGTTCCTGGCTGTCACACACGTGCACAGGTGCATTCCTGGGTGTCACACATTTACAGGTGTGTTCCTGGCTGTCACACACATGTGCAGCTGTTCCTGGCTGTCACACACGTGCACAGGTGCGTTCCTGGCTGTCACACACATGTACAGATGTTCCTGGGTGTCACACGTGCACAGCTGTTCCTGGCTGTCACACACATGTACAGCTGTTCCTGGGTGTCACACGTGCACAGGTGCGTTCCTGGGTGTCACACGCATGTACAGCTGTTCCTGGGTGTCACACATTTACAGGTGTGTTCCTGGCTGTCACACACATGTACAGCTGTTCCTGGGTGTCACGTGTACAGGTGTGTTCCTGGCTGTCACACACATGTACAGCTGTTCCTGGCTGTCACACACGTGCACAGGTGTGTTCCTGGCTGTCACACACATGTACAGGTGTGTACCTGGGTGTCACATATGTACAGGTGTCCATGGATGTCACACGTGTGCAGGTATTCCTGGCTGTCACACACGTGCACAGGTGTGTTCCTGGCTGTCACACACATGTACAGCTGTTCCTGGCTGTCACACACGTGCACAGGTGTGTTCATGGCTGTCACACACATGTACAGGTGTGTTCCTGGGTGTCACATATGTACAGGTGTCCATGGATGTCACACGTGTGCAGGTGTTCCTGGCTGTCACACACGTGCACAGGTGTGTTCATGGCTGTCACACACATGTACAGGTGTGTTCCTGGGTGTCACATATGTACAGGTGTCCATGGATGTCACACGTGTGCAGGTATTCCTGGCTGTCACACACGTGCACAGCTGTTCCTCGCTGTCACACACATGTACAGGTGTGTTCCTGGCTGTCACACACATGTACAGCTGTTCCTGGCTGTCACACACATGTACAGCTGTTCCTGGCTGTCACACACGTGCACAGGTGTGTTCCTGGCTGTCACACACATGTACAGCTGTTCCTGGCTGTCACACACATGTACAGCTGTTCCTGGCTGTCACACACGTGCACAGGTGTGTTCCTGGCTGTCACACACATGTACAGCTGTTCCTGGCTGTCACACACGTGCACAGGTGCGTTCCTGGCTGTCACACGTGCGAGGCGTGTGCTGGCACACGCGTGACCAGGGCTGCGCAGGCAGGGCTGGCACGCGGGACTGGGCACAGCCCCGGTTATTTTGGGCACGTGGCGAGGATGGATCCCGGCTCCCCAACCTCCACCTCGGCCCTTCCGCACTTCCCGGCGCTGCACCCGAGCGCGGCCGGCGGGAGGGGACGGATGGGGCGGTGAGAGGAGCCCCCGGTGCTCCCCCCACGCCCACCGGGGCCGGATCCGCCTCTCGGGGGGACCCGCGGCTGCCTCGTCCCACCCTCCGCTCCTCCATCCCCATCCCAGCGCTGCCTCCCTCCCGTCCTGCTCCCTGCTCCGTGCCTCAGTTTCCCCACCCGAGCCCCCGCCGCTCCCCCGTGTCCCCCCCGTGTCCCCTCCGTGTCCCCCCGGCGCCAAACCCGGCGCTGAGCTCGGCCGCGGCGCTGCCGGGTTTGATGGGATTATCCCGGCGGGCGGGATTACACGGGGAAGAGTGAGGATTAGCCACGGCGCATCGGCACGACACCGCCACCGCCACCGCCACAGCCCGAACTGGGCTGAACTGGGAGCAACTGGAGCCCAGGCGTGACACCGAGCCCAGCGCGGGCTCCGCCGGGACCGGCGGCTCCAGCAGCCGCTGTTTAATTAACCGGCTGCTGGGAGCCGGCACAAAGAGGCGAGAGGGATCTCTTTATCCCCCCACAGTCGTGTTTTTTTTCTATAATTTGACAAAATTGTAATTAAATAGGGAGTAAAATCCCGTTAGAACACGGCGGCCCCTCTGCGATCTCCTCCGTGCCAGCCCACCGCCCTTCCTCGAGCCCAACCCCTCATTCCCTTTTTGGGGGCGCCGCCAAATCCTGGAGCTCCCCGGGCCCGGCTGGAGGGTCCCCGAGGCCAGCGCGTCCCGTTCGCGGCTGGGCCGGGCACTACCGGGGGCACCGAGCGTCCTCCGGGCGCCCCGGCTGGGATGGCGGCGATGGGAGCGCTCCGGTGCGGCGGGAACGGCGCCCGGATGGAGCCGGGGCTGCTCCTGCTCTCCTGCACTTCTGTTGATGTCGCCGAAAGCGCCGGATGCCACCACAGGGAAACCATCCCGGCTGCCCAGCGGCCTGGCACAGCCTGGCACAGCCTGGCACAGCCCGGCACAGCCCCCGGCCGGGAAAAGCGCCCCGGGGCCGGTTCCTGGCGGGACAAACCCCGGCCCGAGCCGGGACCGGCCCCGGCGCGGGAGGGGCTCCAAGGGCCCGGCGCTGCTCAGCCCACTGAAAAATTAAATCGCATCCAAACTGGCAGGTTTAATTAAAAATATTCCGGCTTGTCTAGGGATACAAACCGCATCCGGCACTGCAGCAGGAGCTGCATCCAGCGCCGGAGCCTGGCGAGCAGGGCCCCGCGGCCCGGCCGTGCCCCAGCCCGCGCTGGGACTCCGGCAGGACTTACTGGTTGAACTGGGAGCCGAAACATCGCCTGAGCTGCAGCCGCTGCCGGGGCCGAGGGGACAGGGACACCAGGCTGTCACTGCCCTGTCCCGCGGCTGGGGCTCCTGGCGGGGCTGGAAGGGACACAGGGCCAGCGGGGCCGGTCCGGGGGAGCACGGGGGTCCCTGCAGCCCCCCAGGAACAGCCCTGCCCCGGGGGCACCGGGCCGAGCCGGGCCAGCTCCCGCTGGGGGTCCTGGGGAGGAACCGGCACTGCTGGGGCAGGGGGGGAGCTGAACCCCAACCTCCAGAACTGAAGCCGAACCCCCAGAACTGAACCCGAACCTCCAGAACTGAACCCGGCATCCCCAGAGCCGAACCCCGAACACCCAGAGCCGAACCCGACACCCGTAGAACCGAGCCCCGAACCCCCAGAACCGAGCCCCGAACACCCAGAACCGAACCCCGAACCCCCAGAACTGAACCCGAACCCCCAGAACCGAACCCGAACCCCCAGAACTGAACCCGAACCCCCAGAACTGAACCCCGAACCCCCAAAACTGAACCCGAACCTCCAGAACTGAACCCCGAACCCCCAGAACTGAACCCCGAACCCCCAGAACTGAACCCGAACCCCCAGAACTGAATCCCGAACCCCCAGAGACGAATCTCGAACCCCCAGAACTGAACCCGGCACCCCCAGAGCTGCCCCCGGTACCCCCAGAACTGAACCCGAACCCCCAGAGCCGAACCCCGAACCCCCAGAACTGAACCCGGCACCCCCAGAACTGAACCCGAACCTCCAGAACTGAACCCGACACCCTCAGAGCCGAACCCCGAATCCCCAGAGCTGCCCTCGAATCCCCAGAACTGAACCCGGCAGCCCCAGGGCCGAACCCGGCACCCCCAGAGCTGCCCCCCGGCACCCCCAGAACCGAACCCGAACCCCCAGAACCGAACCCGACACCCCCAGAGCTGCCCCCGGCACCCCCAGAACCGAACCCGACACCCCCAGAACTGAACCCGAACCCCCAGAACTGAACCCCGAACCCCCAGGGCCGAACCCGAGCCCCGGTCCCACCTCCTGTCCCCCCCCCGCACAGCCGGTCCCCGGTGCCGCCACGTGCCCGGTGCCAGCGCTGACCCAGTTCCCGCGTCACCCCCGGGACGCTGCGGGAGCGGCGCTGGGGTCAGCGCTCCGCACCCCGGAAGCGCCGGGATGTGACCCCAACCCCCGGCGGGGACACGGCCGGGCCCCGGGGTGTGACAGGGGGCACGGCGACAGGGGGACACGGCGACAGGGGCACAGCGACAGGGGCACAGCGACAGGGGACACGGAGACAGGGGGCACAGCGACAGGGGGACACGGAGACAGGGGGACACACGGCGACAGGGGGCACAGAGACAGGGGGCACAGCGACAGGGGACACACGGCGACAGGGGGCACAGAGACAGGGGGCACAGCGACAGGGGGACACACGGCGACAGGGGACACAGCGACAGGGGGCACGGCGACAGGGGCACGGCGACAGGGGACACGGCGACAGGGGGACACGGCGACAGGGGCACAGCGACAGGGGGCAAAAGCGACAGGGGGCACGGCGACAGGGGGCACGGCGACAGGGGGACACACGGCGACAGGGGGACACACGGCGACAGGGGACACAGCGACAGGGGACACAGCGACAGGGGCACAGCGACAGGGGCAAAGCGACAGGGGGACACAGCGACAGGGGGACACCACGGCGACAGGGGGCACGGCGACAGGGGGCACGGCGACAGGGGGACACGGAGACAGGGGGACACGGAGACAGGGGGCACGGCGACAGGGGGACACGGAGACAGGGGGACGCGGGCCGGCCCTCGGTGCCATTCTGTGGGTAACTGCTGGGGGGGCACCCAGAGGGGCCCCCCAAACGAGGACAGGCCCTCCCAAGGGCTCAGCCGGCCCCTGCCCCCCTCCTGGCGACCCCCGGAGCCAGAGAGACCCAGGGGGGGACACGGGGGGGACACGGGGGACACAAGTGCCATCATCACCCCCCGCCTCTCCCGGCGAGCAGAAGCGGGTGCCCCCCGGCCGGTCACTCACGGCAGGTGTCTGACCCATTGGGGTCCCCTCTGCACCCCAGGGATTGGGGGTCCCTCTGCCCCCCACCCCCCCCCCAGCTCACGGCCCGCCCCAGGCAGAGGGAAACTGAGGCACGGCAGGAAGCGGAGCTCACCCAAGGTCACCCCGAGCCGGCGGCACAGCCCCGTGGGCAGCCCCCCCCCAGCTCTAAGGGGGTGCTGGGCCCCCCCCAAAACCCCCGCACAGGGCTCCCCACTCCCCTCTGCCCCATGGCGGGTTCGGGGGGTTTGGGGTGCCCCAGCCCCCCCACCTGCTCTGGGTTGGGACGATGGAGTCCGGGGGAGGGGCGGGGGGTTTGCTGGGGTCTGGGGGTGCCCGGGGCACCCCAAGTGAGGGTGGCAGGCAGGATTGGGGTCAGACAAAACACCCCAGCCGCGGAATTTTAGGGCTCCCCTCGCCGAATCTGCCGGGGTGCCGAGCCCCAAAAGGGGGACGGAGCCCCCCAGCCTGGCAGGCGGTGCCCGAACGGCCCCCCGGCCCTGCCCCGGCACCCCCGTGCACGGCGGGTCCCCCAAACCTTGTCCCCACCAAGTTACAGCCCCAGACAGAGCCAGGCACCCCCAGGATTTGTGGGGCTCTGACCCCACCCAGCCCTGCGGGATTATTTGGGGGGGCACGACCACCCAGCCCCCCCAGGCTGAGCCCCGCCGCTGCCCGCTGCCCCTCTGGGGGCTGCGCTGGCCGGACCCCCCCGTTTCAGTCTCTGCCTCCCCAGACCAGCAGAGGCTGCCCGAGGTGGGGACACGGACCAGCCCTCCTTTCTCACCCCCCACGAAAAAAAAAAACAAGCCCTGGCTGCTTCCCAAAGAAGCAGCGGAGGCAAAACGGAGCCCGACGAGCAGAGACCCCCGATCCCATCCCCATCCCCATCCCCATCCTCACAGCCCGGCGCGGGGGTCCGTACCCCGCGCCCATCGCCGAGTCCCGGGGCTGGGGGGGTCGGGGCGCCGGTCCGGGGGGCTGATGGGTGGGAGGGGCGTGGGAGGGGATGAGGGGTGGGACTGGGTGCTGGGTGGAGGGGGGCTCAAGGGTGCGGGGGGCTGTGGGGTGCTGGGATGGGGGCGCTGGGGGTGTGGGGGGGACCAGGGTGCTGGGGGACACATCGGGGTGCGGGGGGAGCAGGGGTGCGGGGAGGGTCTCCGGGGGCCGGGGGGTTTGGGGGTGCGGGGTGAGGGTGCCGGGATGCTCGCGGGGTGCCGGGCTGGGCTGGGGGTGCGGGCTGGGGATGGGGGGCACAGCGGAGAGCTGGGGGGGGGGAAGAATTGGGGTGCGGGTGGGACCCCAGGAGTGCCGGGGCGGGGATGGCGATGCGGGATGGAGGCTCTGGGGGGCGGCGGTGCGGGGGGCTCGGGCTGCACGGAGAGGGGACGGAGGGGCGCGGGTTGGGGGGCGCGGGGGGCCCTCCAGCCCGTGACCCTTCAAGGTTCCGCCCGCTCCGCTAACAAAAGCGCCGCTTCCCAATGCAGCAGCGGCGGCGGCGGGAGGGGGAGGGGCTGGGGGGGGGCACCCCTTTTCTCCCTTCCCCCCACCCCAGGAGGGGCAACGGATGGAGGAGAAGGAGGAAAAAACCGGGACGGGACCGCATCGGGAGGGGGGCGGGCGGGGGGGCACGGCCGCGCTCTTACCTCGCCGTCCCGGGGGGTCCGGGGGCTCGGGCGCCGCGCACCTGCGGCAGGGCAGCTCGGCCCGGCCCCGCTCGGCTCCGCGCGGCCGCGCCGGGAGCGCCGGTACCGGGGCCGGGCGGGGCGGGGCCGCGGGGGGGCGGGGGCCGGGGCCGGGCCCGCCCGGTGGCTGCGGCGGCACCGGGGCCGCTCCGGCAGCAGCGGCGATGGAGGAGCCGCCGCCGCCGCCGCCGGCGCTCCCGGAGCGGCTGCGCCCCCCGCCCTGCCCCCCGCCCCGGGGAGGCGGCTCGGCCCGGCCCGGCCCCGCGCCCCCGCCCCCGGCGGCGAGGGGAGGGGGCAGCGCGGGGAGCGGCCCCGCCCGCCTCGGCCCCCCCCGGAAAGGGGCAGCGCTTTCCCCCCGCGTTCCCGGGCGCCGGCACGGGCGGGACCGGCCCCCTCGCCACCCCCCCATCGCCTTGGCCCATCCCGGGCCCCGGGGGGGGCTGGGGTTGATCCCCCCCCGTCTCCCGCCCGGGTCTCCCTCCATCCTCGGCACCAGGAGGGGTTCACACCGAGCCCCCCCATCCTCTGCCTCCGTTTTCCCCGTCCCTGGCTCCAAGAGGGACCGAGGCCGACCCCCTCCGCCCCTTGCCTCAGTTTCCCGAATCTCCCGTCCCGGTGAGGAGCTGGGACCCCGTTTTCCCGCAGCCTCGAAGCTGATTCCCCTTCGCCCCTGGCCCCAGGCCGAGCCCCCTCCCTCGGTGTGAGCCCCCCACCCCCCGCCTCAGTTTCCCCACGGGTGCGCCCATCCCGGGGGGCTGGGGGTGACACAAGGGTGGGGGCCTGGCACGGCTTCACTTTTGCTGCTTTGTCCCAGCTGTTTTAGCCTGAAAAACCCCAAATCGGGGCAAAACCCTGTCCGGGTGCCCCGGGCTGCCCGCAGGCCCCGCCGCCCTGGCCGTGATTCACCTTTCCTGCCTCCCTCCGCTCCCGGTTCCCAGGGCAGGGGGGGCCGGCACCCCCGGGGGGACACTGGCGGAAGGGGGGTCTCCAGGGGAAGGAAACCCAGCCGTGACTCAGCGCCTGAATCAGCGTCCCCGGGGGGACAGCGAGGGGACACCGCGAGCCCCTTGACCCGTTCTCACAGCCCCGCGCCCGCCCAGCCCGGGCTCATCGCGGCTAATTAACCAACCCTCCTCGGAATTAATCCCTCCAGAGAACATCGGCACCATGCTGGGGCACCCCGATATGCCACGGGTATCCCCTGGCACCCCAGCATCGCATGGCACCCGAATAAATATCCCCTGGTGCCTCATCATCCCACATCGTCCCGTGACACGTAAATATCCCATGGCACCCTAAAACCCAGTGGCACCCCAATACCCAGCGGCACCCCAATATCCCAGTGGCACCCCAATATCCCAGTGCCACCCCAATACCCAGTGCCACCGCAGTGCCCGGTGCCACCCCAATATCCCAGTGCCACCCCAATCCTCAGTGTCACCCCAGTGCCCGGTGCCACCCTAATATCTCAGTGCCACCCCAATATCCCAGTGCCACCCCAGTGCCCGGTGCCACCCCAATATCCCAGCGGCACCCCAATATCCCAGTGCCACCCCAATCTTCAGTGCCACCCCAATATCCCAGTGCCACCCCAGTGCCCGGTGCCACCCCAATATCCCAGCGGCACCCCAATATCCCAGGTGACCCCGACACCCCGCGGCCGCGGCGGTCCCAGGGCTCCTCCCGCGCAGGAATTTTGGCCGGCGGTTTGGAAAGCCGCGGCCCTGGGAGGGCTGTTCCCACCCGCAGCCTCCAGCTCGGGATTTATTCCCGGATTTGGGGATTTGTGTGACCTTTAAGGGAGCAGCGCGCGGGGCGCGGCGGGCGATGGGCTCGGCTGGGGCGGTGAGCGGGGCCGGGCTGAGCCGCGGGGGGGTCCCGTGGGGGCAGGGGTGGGGTCAGGGGAAGGGTCAGGGTCAGGGGTGTGCCCCCCTCCCCGCCCCTGCCCCGCCGGCCTCGCGCATCCCGAGCACGCGGGGTGCGAGCCGCGACCCCCGGCCCGTCCCGGCACGCCTCGGCACGGCACGAGGTCACTGCTGGGGCCCGGGCAGGGGTTTTGGGGAGCGGTGCCTTCACAGCCCCCCCGTCTGCACGGGCAGAGCCCCCACCCAGCCGGAGAGGGACCCTGAGGGGGGGCGAGCGGGGGCAGGAGCCCCAAACCCGGGGGATCCCGGCACGGCAGCCCCGCCCATCCTGCAGAGCCCCGGGATCGGAACCCCGGGATCGGAACCCCGGGATCAGAACCCCGGGATCGGAACCCCGGGATCAGACCCCCGGGATCGGAACCCCGGGATCGGAACCCCGGGATCGGAACCCCGGGATCAGACCCCCGGGATCGGAACCCCGGGATCGGAACCCCGGGATCGGAACCCCGGGATCGGAACCCCGGAATCAGAACCCCGGGATCAGACCCCCGGGATCAGAACCCCGGGATCGGACCCCCGGGATCAGAACCCCGGGATCAGAGCCCCGGGATCGGAACCCCGGGATCAGAACCCCGGGATCAGAACCCCGGGATCAGAGCCCCGGGATCAGAACCCCGGGATCGGAACCCCGGGATCGGACCCCCGGGATCGGAACCCCGGGATCGGAACCCCGGGATCGGAACCCCGGGACCAGAACCCCGGGATCGGAACCCCGGGATCAGAACCCCGGGCGTTCCCCCCCCCCGTGCTCGTGCATGTGTTTGTGCCTGTGTACATGTCTGTGTCTGTGTGTCCATCCGTCTGTGTGTCCATCCATGTCTGTGTGTCCATCTATCCGTGTGTCCATCCCTGTGTCCATCCGTGTATGTGTCCATGTTTCCATCCCTGTGTCCATGCCTGTGTCAATGCGTGTGTCCATCCATGTGTGTGTCCACATGTCCATCCTTTGTCCATCCATGTGTCCCTCCGTGTGTCCATCCATGCGTCCATCCTTGTGTCCATCCGTGTGTGTGTCCATGTTTCCATCCCTGTGTCCATCCATGTGTCCACCCTTGTGTCCATCCTTGTGTCCATCCCTGTGTCCATCCCTGTGTCCATCCTTGTGTCTATCCGTGTGTCCATCCGTGTGTGTGTCCATGTGTCCATCCCTGTGTCCATCCATGTGTGTGTGTCTATCCTTGTGTCCATCCTTCTGTCCATCTATGTATGTGTCCATGTGTCCATCCCTGTGTGTGTCCATGTGTCCATCCTTTGTCCATCCCTGTGTCCATCCCTGTGTCCATCCCTTTGTCCATCCTTTGTCCATCCCTGTGTCCATCCCTTTGTCCATCCGTGTGTCCGTCCCTGTGTCCATCCCTGTGTCCATCCATGTGTATGTGTCTATCCTTGTGTCCATCCTTCTGTCCATCCATGTGTGTGTCCATGTGTCCATCCATGTGTCCATCCGTGTGTCCATCCCTGTGTCCATCCTTGTGTCCATCCTTTGTCCATCCATGTGTCCATCCATGTGTCCATCTTTGTGTCCATCCATGTGTGTGTCCATGTGTCCATCCTTTGTCCATCCTTTGTCCATCCCTGTGTCCATCCTTGTGTCTATCCGTGTGTCCATCCGTGTCTGTGTCCATCCTTTGTCCATCCTTTGTCCATCTATGCGTGTGTCCATTCATATGTGTGTCCATGTGTCCATCCATGTGTCAATCCATGTGTCCATCCATGTGTGTGTCCACGTGTCCATCCTTTGTCCATCCTTGTGTCCATCCCACGTGTCCATCCGTGCCCACCCGTGTCCATCCTTGTGTCCGTGCTTTGTCCATCCTTTGTCCATCCCTTTGTCCATCCCTGTGTCCATCCTTTGTCCATCCTTTGTCCACCCTTACACCCCCGTCCCGCTCTCGCAGCCGCCCCCGCTCCCCGCCGACCCCCGTCCCGCTCCCCGCTGTCCCCCCGCTGTCCCCCCGCTGTCCCCCCGCTGTCCCCGCAGCCCCCCCGGTCCCCCCGCAGCCCCCCCGGTCCCCCCGCAGCTGCCGCCGGCCGTGCCGGGGCCGGCCCTTCCCGGCGCGCGGGCGCTCGGGGAGGAAGAGTGGTAATTAAGTTAATTTGCACATGCAAATCATCCGCAGTTGGAATCTGTTAATTTTATAATTCGATGTTTAATGTACATATCTGCTGTGTTTTCCCAGGCAGAAACCCAACATTTTCTGGGTGCTAATGACGGGGGCCGCGCCCCGGGCTGGGGGACAGGGACCCCCGGGGGGGCGGGGCCGGTGAGGGACCGCGGGTCCACCCGGTGGGAGCGGGTTCGTTTGGGCCACCCCAAAAATGACGGAATTTGCCCCATTCTGGCTCCTTCCCACCCCTCCTGCCAGGAAATGTTTGGGATTGGGGTGTGAGCTGAGACCCGGCCACTCGTGTCAGCTGAGGGGGGGCGGTGGCCGCCGGAGCGTCCCCTCCCTGTGGGGTCACCGATGGCGTGGGTGGCAGCACCCCAAAACGCACAGAGTCCCCTCCCCCCGCCCCCCTCACCCCGGGAGCTCTGCTGCCTCACCCCCATCCCCAAAATCCTGCTGAGGATTGCGGGGCAGAAAAACTGGGGCTGTGCTCAGGCTGGGCATCACCCCAAATACTGAACTGAGACTGAGCATCACCCCAATATTGCCCTGAGACCGAACATCACCCCAAATACTGAACTGAGTCCAAACATTACCCCAAATACTGAACTGAGTCTGAGCATCACCCCAATACTGCCCTGAGATTGAGCATCACCCCAAATACTGAACTGAGGCTGAGCATCACCCCAATACTGCCCTGAGACCGGGCATCACCCCAATACTGCCCTGAGGCTGAGCATCACCCCAAATACTGAACTGAGACCGAACATCACCCCAATATTGCCCTGAGACCGAACATCACCCCAATACAGCCCTGAGGCTGAGCATCATCCCAAATACTGAACTGAGACCGAACATCACCCCAATACTGCCCTGAGACCGAACATCCTGGGGCCTGGGGCAGCGCTCCAGGGCTGAGCATCGCCCCCGAGCCGAGCATCACCCCAAGGCCGAGCGGCTCCCTGGGGCTCAGCCCCCCAAGGGCCAAACACCGCCCCAAATCCAGCCCCCGCAAACCCCAGCCCCCAAATCCATCCCCCAAATCCAGCCCCCCAAACCCAGCCCCCAAACCCAGCCCCCCAAATCCATCCCCCAAACCCAGCCCCCCAAACCCCAGCCCCCCCAAACCCAGCACCCCAAACCCAGCCCCCAAACCCATCCCCCCAAACCCAGCCCCCAAACCCCAGCCCCCCAAACCCAGCCCCCAAACCCCCCAAACCCCATCCCCCAAATCCAGCCCCCCAAACCCAGCCCCCAAACCCATCCCCCAAACCCAGCCCCCAAACCCATCCCCCAAACCCCCAAACCCAGCCCCCCAAACCCCATCCCCCAAACCCAGCCCCCCAGCCCGTCGCGCCCCAGCCCGCTGCCTGTTTATCTGCAGGCGCAGCTGGGGCTTTGCATGGGCCGGATTTGTGGGTTCCTCTGAAGCTGGCGCTGCCGCGGCGGAGATAACGCGGCTCCGCGGCCGGGGCGCGGCGGGACGCGCTCGCCCCAATCCCGGCGGGATCCGCCCGGCAGCCCCGGCAGGCCGGGAGCGGCCCTGGGGAGCCGGCGAGGGTGATGCCACCTTCCTAATGAAAACTAATTGCCATTAATCCCGTCTCATTGTTTACCCGGGGCTGATTTAAGCACATTTCAGGCAAGACTGAGCAGTTGAACATTTCTAATGTATTTTTCTTTCTGCTTTAATGACCTTGTTCCTGCCACCCCGCTGCCATCTCGCCGCTCCGGGAGGCGACTGGTGACTTCATCGGGTTCATCCGGACGCAGAAGGACCCTCCGAGGCTGCTGGGGGGGTTGGGGAGGAGCTGAGCCCCCCGAGCCCCAGGGGGATCGGCCGGTGCCGGCTGGGACAGCCGCGTGTCCCCATCAGTGTCACCCAGGCGTGGCCGTCACCTTCACCGGCCTCTCCCGTCCAGATGCACCCCAAGGCCAAATCCAGCTGTTTCCAGCTGTTTCCAGCTGTTTCCAGCCCTGCACGGCCCCCCGAGATCCCACGGCTCATGTGCCCCCGTGCCCCCAATCCAGCTGTTCCGCAGCCCCCGTGCCCCCATCCAGCTGTTGCCCCCAGGCTCCCAAAACAGCTGCTCCCGCTGTTTCCCCATCCAGATGTGCTCCCGGGAGCCCGGGCTGCCCCAGCCCAGCTGTTCCCCCCACCCCATCCCCGTGCCCCCCAGCCCCCCGCCCAGCCGGGGCTATTTTTATCCTCCTTTCAGCGCTCTCCTGCTCCGGTTCCATCCGGAGTCAGTGACTTTCACAACCTCCTTTATTTCAGATTTCAGTTCCTCCCTCCCTCCGGCAATGAACCAGCGCCGGGGGGCCCACAGAGGTGCCCGTGCCCCCAAATCCCTGGTGAGGGACTTTGTCTCCTCCTGATGGAGGAGCTGCCCCCATCCCTGCTCCCTCCTCGGCTTTTCTCCTTTCTCCCCACCAGGATAAAATCCTCAACATTTCCGTATCCTACCGAGGAGGAGGAGGAGCAAGGCAAAGCTTTTGGGCGGGCGGGCTTTTCCCTCCCGGGGGTCGTGGTGTGGCGATGGGGACATGCTTCATGTCTCCCCCGACCCTTTGTTCCTGAGCCCCTCCCTCTCAGCTCGTGCCTCAGTTTCCCCACCCAGAGACCCCCAAACCGAGCCCCCAGCCCCCCAGAGTGACCCTGCCAGACCCCCGCAGCCCCCATGTGGACCCCCCCTGGCAGGGCGGCTCTTCCCGGGGAAAACCCGGGCCCGGCTCCCGGCCTGGGGCCCCGGCAGCGATTGTGATTTTCCCCTCAAGCGTGGCTAACGCCGGCCCCGCAGCCCGAGCCAAAGCATTTCCCACCCCGGGAGGAGAAACACGCTGAGCACGGGGCATCCCCTCCCACAGCCAGCAAGGGCATCACGAGGATTTCACCCAAAATAATGGCACAAACTCGGAGCAGGCTGCTGACCCCATCTTGTCGTTCTCTAGGATTTTTTTTTTGCCCCCTCCAAATCTTTTTCCAGCTTTTAGCCCAGTCCTGTAGCTCTGGTGTTGTCTCTGCACGAGGATAAACCCCCAGGAACTGGGGTTCTGCTCCTCGAAAAGATTCATTAATTCAAGGACAATTAGAGTCGAAAAAGCTGCTTAAAAAAAAAAAAGTCTCTTTATTTATGCCATTATTACAGCCACAGAGCAAAAATGATGCACCCTTGGCTTTGAAGTAGAGCAAACAAACCGCCCAAAATGGTTAAAAAACCCCAATTAAATGGTGAAAATCCTGCCCTTCCTCCCTGCCTAAGGACTGGAGTTAAGGTCAGCTCTTTCCTTCCTTAATCTGCGATTTTTTATCTGGATAGCAATTTCCCCTGGGCTGCCAGCCGGTTGGTAAACGGCCTCTTTTGTCTTTAGCCCTTCCTTTCTCCTCAGGAAAATGGAATCCGATGGTTTTTGTCGCTGTTATTTATACACCGGTGCCCGACACGAGCCGGTGCCGCTCCCGCCGCACCCCGGGCTGGGGCCGCTCCCGCTCCAGGTGTCCTGGCCCGGCTCCTCCGGTGTCCCCGTCTGTCACCACGGCCCCGGGACGCGGTCCAGCCCCGCTCTGCGGCGGGGATGTGCCAAGCGCGCACGCCGCGGGCGCCTGGCAGGCGCGGCCCGGCTCCATCGGCGTTTCCCAGGGCCCGGCGCGTCCCCACCCCGCCGTCCTTTGTCCCCAGAGGGGTTTCTGAGCCCCCTCCGGCCGCCAGACCCCGGGGCCGGAGCCTGCGCCCCTTCCTGGGGAAGCCTTGGGCCTCGCTGAGCCTGGGCTTTGCTCCAATCGATGCTCCAGCCTCTCTTAACACCTCGCAGGGATCGATGGACAAGGCAGGGAATTGCCCGCGCCGAGGGACGCGGATAATCCCCCGGCAGGGCTCTGCCGGCAGCGTCACCTTAACCCTGCCCGTGCCGCGGTGCGCGGAGGGACCCCGGGCTCTCCAGCGAGCAGCTCCCACAGCCACCGAGAAAACACCAAAATCCACCAAAACCTCCCCCAGGCCGGCCCAGCTGGTGGCACTGGGGTCGTTTCCCTGAGCGGGGGTCGCCGCCGCCCTTGCTGAGCTTCCCTTCCCGGTTCCCTTCCCAAACCCTTTCCCGGATGCCCTGCCAGATCCTTCCCAGATGATTTCCAGATCCTCTTCCAGATCCTCTTCCAGATCCCTTCCCAGATGCCCTTCCCGAGCTCCAATTCCACAAAGCAATCCAATCACTAAAAGACCATTTGACACCTTAAGATCACAAAGGCGTGCGGGGCTGCCCGCGGCTCCGGGCCGGGTGCGTGTCCTCCGTGGGCTCCAGGCTGGGAATGAATTTTGGGATGTGGGGACGTGGGAATTTGGGGATGTGGTGATGTGGGAATTTGGGAATGTGGGAATGTGGGAATTTGGGAATGTGGGAATTTGGGGATGTGGGGATGTGGGGATGTGGGAATGTGGGGATGTGGGAATGTGGGAATGTGGGAATATGTGAATTCGGAATGTGGGAATGTGGGAATGTGGGGATTTGGGGATGTGGGAATGTGGGAATTTGGGAATGTGGGGAATTTGGGGATGTGGGGATGTGGGGATGTAGGAATTTGGGAATGTAGGAATGTGGGAATGTGGGAATTTGGGGATGTGGGCATGTGGGAATTTGGGAATCTGGGAATTTGGAAATGCCGCTATCCCGCCCTGCCCGCGTGCCTGGAGCAGCCGAGCATCCTTCAGCCGGAGCAGGAGCAGAGAGAGCCCTGCAGAGCCCTGTCACAGCTCAGCACACGCACGGGCTCGTCCCGGGGGGGCGCAGGACCCCGGGGGTGACACGGCCAGCGATGCTGGGGACAGCGACATCCCAGCGAGGAGCTGGATCCGTCCTGGGCAATCGGCTTTCGAGGAAAAGCGATGTGGGGAGAGGGAAGAGGAAGCTGGAAAAGCTCCAAGATCAGCGGCACTGATACGAAACCATAAATTATCCTCCGGCTGTGCCGGCTGCGGGGACGAGCAGCCCCTCGGAGCGCCGGGGAAGCGGCACCGACCCCGGCCCCGCCGCTGCCATCGTTAGCGGGAGCTGCAATTTCTCATCAATCCAAAGCGAATAATTAGCGGGCGCCGCGGCCGGGGCTGCTCCCCGCATCCATCACGGCGGGGTTGGTGCCCGCAGTAAATCAGCGGCACCGGGGGGGTTTGTGGGGGGCAAACCCCCCGATTTCGGGAGCTCGAGCATCAGGCAGCAGCGGCTGGGT
Organism: Luscinia luscinia; assembly: GCA_034336685.1. Lineage (NCBI taxonomy): Eukaryota > Metazoa > Chordata > Aves > Passeriformes > Muscicapidae > Luscinia > Luscinia luscinia. Next base: position 680,270 of record CM067634.1, on the reverse strand, counting down.
CGGGGGGGCTCCGGGTCCCTCCGTCCCCCTCCGGCGAGCGTTAACCAGCTCGGCTTCCCGGCATCCCCACCGATCTAATTACACCGAAGATGAAGCAGGAACGATACCTCGCCGTTAATTAATAACTCGTCACGGCTCAGAGCAGGCGGAGAGCGCGAACGCCGGGTGCCGGCGGATCAGGGCGCCCCGGTTTTGGGGTGCAGGGGGGGCACAGGCACCCTCGGAGCCGGAACGGGAACGAGGAGCTGAAAAGCGACATTTAAATAATAAATCCCAGCTATTAAGAGAGGCTGTACCTGGGAGCGCCGGGCACCGCCGGCGGCCAGCGGGGTAATTAGACCGCGGCTGAAATGATGAAAAGATATCTGCAGGCTTTGAGGCCGAGGCTTTGAAGCTGTAAATCCTGTGAAGGCAGCATCCCCGCACGCACCCGCCGGGAGATATTTACCCGGGACCTGCTTCCCACCATCCACGTGGTGTGCAGAGCCGAGGAGGAAAAAAATCCCCCCGCCACGGGAAGATGATGAGCCCGGAGGGATATTCCCGGGTCCCCCAAACTCTGCGAGCTGGGGAGGGGTAACCCCAGCACCGGGCTGGGCGGTGTGGGGCTGTCCCAGGGCTGCCATTGCCTGTCCAGTGCGGTGTCGGAGCTTCTGGGGCTCGGTGAAAGGTCCCAGCGAGCGCAGGGGGTGGATGGGCCCAGCGAGGGGGGCCAGCACCACCGAGGGGGCCGTTCCCCAGCACAGAGGTTTCAAACAGCCCCGTCCCAAGCTGGCATCGCACAGCCCCGGCGACACGTGCCCGGCTATCCCCACACCCACCCAGGGCAGCCCTCGCTCCTTGGCACCGGTGCCAGGACACCCAAAGGGATGTCACCAGGGCGCGGGGTGGCACCTGCCATCCAGGAGGGAAGGTGGCTGGATTTGGGGTCTCAGCTGCCCCAATCCCCTCGGCGCGGGGCGCTGGGGTGCCGGGGACGCCGTGGGGTGGCCGGACAGGCAGAGCCCAGCACGAGCGATGCGGCAGCTCGGCGCAGGGGTAATTAGCAGCTTTGATTCCAGATCCTCATTAGGGGCTGGCACCCCCCGCGGCTGCGCTCGTGCAATTAGTCGCTAAGTAACACACGGATATTTATACCCCGGCACAGAACCGGCATCGGCACCGCCGGGATGCGCCGGCCGGGACCGGCCACGGCCGTCACGGGGACGTTTTGAGACAAATTTTGGGACATTTTAGTCCTAGAGCCCCCCCGGAGCGCTCAGCGGAGGGGCAGCACCCAAGGGTGGGCACCCACAGGGACACGCGTGGCGCGGTCACCCTGGGGACGCCGCGTCCCTGGCACCACCGCGAGGGACCCGCAGCTCCAAGAGGCTTTTCTGTGGGGAAGATGTTTTATCTTCCCTCTCACCCCACCCTAATTAATTGTTTTAATTATGGAAATGCCACCTCCACTCGCGACTGCCATTTGCCTGCAGAAACGTTGCTAATTACGGCGAGGGAATCGCGCCGGGGCTTGTTCGCAGGAAGCTGGAGGGGGGCTGCGAGTGGCTGGGGAGCGGGGGGGGCTAAAAATATATGGGGAAAAAGGAAAATAAATGAGCTCTAAGATGCAAATCCCCCTCCAGGCAGCGGAGGGAGTTTGGGGTCCCCTGCGAGTGAAGGGGTGGCCGTGCTGGGGATGCCGGGCCCGTTGTGGGGTCACCCAGGCAGAAAAAGGGTTGGGAAGGGGGGGCTGAACCCCGAAGTTGCCGCTGCACGGATCTGGCACCGCCGCCTCCCTCGGCGGCTTTGTCAGCAGCAGCCGGGAGCTCGCGCTGCGCTCTGCTTTTTAACAGCGTTCATGAATTTTAATGGGCAGTTGCTGCTGGATTTCTCCTCTTCCCGCTGCTTTCCCGCCCCCCGCAGCCCTTCGGGTCGCCCTTTTCCTCCCCGGCGCTGCTCCGGCTCTCTCCATCCTCCGAGCCTCCCCGAATCCTCCCCGGTGTCCCCCTGGCCGCCCCCACGGAGCAGATTTGTCCCCGCCGGCCCCCGAGTGTTCGCGGCTGCCGCGGCTCTGCCCGGTGGCTCCGGGCACCCCGGCGGCTTTTCCCGAAATTCCGCGGATACAAAAGGCTCCGGAGACGCCACTTCAGAGCCATCCGTCTTTATTAGCAGCTGGTTAACACCTCCCCGAGGGACCATAGCGGAGGGAAGCAACTTAATCACCGTCATGCAGCAAAGTGCGGGCGGGCACGTCTCCCCCGGCCGCCCCCACCCCCGCGCCGGGGGCTGCGGTGTCCTCGGCTGCTCCCACGCGTGACAATGTCTGTCCTGCTGCCCTTCGGTCCTCTGATGGCCTCTCCGCCGGCTCCGTGTGGCAGCATCGCCCCTGGGCCTGAAGCTTTGTCCCGAATTGTCCCTCCTGCTCGTCTCCTGGTCCTTTGGTTCCTCCGGAGCTCCCGGTTCTCCAGCCGTGTCCCTCCTGGCCCCAAAATGATGATGTCCCCTGGTCCCACAGGTCCGATGGGACCCCCATGGCACGGGGCTGGTTCTGCCTCTCCCCGCGGGGTTCGCACTGCGGGGCCGGGATATTGAGGACAAAGGGGTTTGGGTCTGCCAGGGAACGGCCACGGCTCTGAGGCACCTGCCCAGGCACAGGGAGACGGGAGCTGCTTGTCACCAGCGCGGTGGCACCCCCGAGCACCCCTGAGCTCCCCCAGCTCGGGGATATGTGGGGATGTGGATGCATCCCTGGCTGTGGCTCCATCCCAGCTCCCGGAGCTCCATTCCCAGCTCCTCCGGATTTGGGTCCCGCTCCGAACACAAAGCGTCGCTTCCGTGGTTGCCAAAGGGATGGAAATAACATTTTCTGGCGAAGATTTTGCTTTGTTTTTTGAAAACGCTTCTGAGAAATGGCTCGGTGCTGTCGGTCCCTCTCCTGCCACCAGCCAAATTCCAGAGATTTTGGAGCCCATCCCACCTGGCTCCAAAATTCCTCTTATTCTGGGAGAAATTTCCCGTCTCCATCCCCCATCCTAAGAGGCAGGGTTGGACCTGGGTGAGCTTTGGGAAAGACAGAAACAAGCTTGGGCTGCTGGTGGGTCTGCTCGGCTCCCTGGGCTGGGAAAAACTTGTTGCAGGCAGAGTGTGGAGGAGCAGGGGGAAGGAGAGGGAGAAGCTGCACAAACCCTGCCCAGGAATTCTGCAGAGCCGGGTCCTGCTGTCCCACAGAGAGTCTCTGCCCTCCCCTCCCTGGTCACTGAATGGCCCTGACTGAGCCAGGGGGTGGTGGTGGCCATGAGGGGATGGTTTTGGCCATGAGGGGATGGCTGTGGCCATGAAGGGATAGTTTTGGCCATGAGAGGATGGTTGTGGCCATGAGGGGATGGTTTTGGCCATGAGGATGGCTGTGGCCATGAGGATGGTTGTGAGCATGAGGGGATGGTGGTGGCCATGGGGGATGGTGGTGGCCATGGGGGATGGTTGTGGCCATAAAAGGATGAGTGGTGGCCATGAGGGGATGGTGGTGGCCATGGGGGATAATTTTGGCCATGAGGGGATGGTGGTGGTCATGAAAGGATGGTGGTGGCCATGGGGGGATGGCTGTGGCCATGGGGGATGGCTGTGGCCAGTTGTGGCCATGAGGGATGGTGGTGGTCATGAAAGGATGGCTGTGGCCATGAGGGGATGGTGGTGGCCATGGGGGATGGCTGTGGCCATGAGGGGATAGTTTTGGCCATGAGGGGATGGTGGTAGCCATGGGGATGGTGGTGGCCATGAGGGGGATGGTTGTGGCCATGAGGGGATGGTTGTGGCCATGAGGATAGTTTGGCCATGAGGGGATGGCTGTGCCCATGGGGGGATGGTGGTGGCCATGAGGGGATGGTTGTGGCCATGAAGGGGATAGTTTTGGCCATGAAGGGGATGGTGGTGGCCATGGGGGGATGTTTGTGGCCATGGGGGGATGGTTGTGGCCATGAGGGGATGGTTGTGGCCATGAGGGGACAGTTGTGGCCATGAGGTGATGGTGATGGCCATGAAGAGATAGTTTTGGCCATGAGGGGACAGTTGTGGCCATGAAGGGATGGCTGTGGCCATGGGGGGATGGCTGTGACCATGAAGTGATAGTTTTGGCCTGAGGGGATGGCTGTGGCCATGGGGCGATGGCGGTTGCAGATTCCATTACCTGACACACCCCCAACCATCTCGCTCACCCCCATCTCCATCACCCCCGGCTCTGCCTTCATCCTCCCCTCTTCCTCTCCATCACTCCCCGTCCTGCTTTCATCTCCCCCGGCCCGCGGGTGTCACCGGCTCCGCATCCCCCGAGGCCAGGGCGCCGGGGAGGAGCGCCGGGAAGCGGCGCGCCAAGATCAAGAGGAAAATGATCAAAGGAGGGATGTGGGTGAGCGCTGGCAACCCCGTCACCCTGGAGACGGGAAGCAAATATTTGGGCTAATGGCACTGCCGGGGAGCAGCGCTGGGCGCTTCCCATTGTCGGGTGACAATAGCGATGGGCAGCGCCGAGCGGCGGCGCGGGGGGAATTTGGGCGATCGGCGGCTCCGGATGGGAATCGGCCGTGGGGCAGAGCTGGGGACCCGGCCGGGGGGAGGCTGAGCTGGGGGGAGGCTGGGCTGGGTGGGGGGGATGCTCCGGCTCAGGGTTGCTCTGGCTGAGGGATGCTCAGGCCGAGGGATGCTCTGGCCTGGGGGATGCTGAGCTGGGGGAATGATCTGCCCGAGGGATGATCTGCCCGAGGGATGATCTGCCCGAGGGACGCCAGTCGAGGGATGCTCTGGCCTCAGGGGATGCTCTGGATTAAGGATGCTCTGCCCGAGGGATGCTCTGGGTGAAGGATTCTCTGCCTGAGGGATGCTCTGCCCCAGGGATGTTTGCCCAGGGAATGCTCATCCAGGGATGCTCTGGCTCAGGGATGCTCTGGCTGAAGGATTCTCTGCCCCAGGGATTCTCTGCCCCAGGGATGCTCTGCCCGAGGGATGCTCTGCCCCAGGGACGCTTTCCCCGGGAATGCTCATCCAGGGAATTCTCTGTCGGGGCGTTCCCCGGAGTTCAGGGCTGTTGTTAGGGCACAGGGTGACCGCGCTGGCGCTGTCCCGCAGTGTCACCGTGTCACGGGCCCGGCGGCCCCGCGGGCGCTGCCAGCCCTGTTCCGTCCCCCCCGGGAGGATCTGTGCTCCTCCCGCCCAGCCGGGAGGGAAACTGAGGCACGGAGCGCTCAGACCGGCAGCGAGTGCTGGGGAGGGGCTGCAGGAGCTGCAGGCGTGTGTGTGCACAAATAAACGCACATTACTTTTTTAATATATCTTTTTAATAAGCTCGAGCAACCGGTTGAACGCAGAGAACACTTAAAATTAAATATAGCCTCAAATATCTCCAGTTTTAACCCAATGGCGTGTTTGTAACCACATCTTTAAGATATTGGGAGAGCAGCCAGGCTTGGGGACATCGGCAGAGGTGACAACGTGGCCTTGGTGGCCCCGGGCCAGGCAGGGTGGGCACAGCCCGGGGTCCTCGGGAGGACAGGAGGGTGGTAACAAAGATAATAATACCAAAATTATCAATAATGATAATAATGGCACCGCTAATGATGATGATAACAGCAATAATAACAATAATACTGTTTTTAAATCTTAATTTTAATAATAACAATGCCGACGCTGAAAGTACTAATGCCGTTAATAATATTATTATTATTAAGGCTGATAATTCCCGGGCAGGCAAAGGGCTCTTGTGTGCACGGCACAGCACCTGACGGGCCGCCCGCCGCTTCCAGGAGCGCCAAGGAATTGGAGTGGCACGGGGGAAAATCAATCTGAATGAATGAGGTCACCTGCCTCATAAATAATTCATCAAAGGCGCGCGGTGACACACCTCGGGCCCGGGAGCCGCGGGGGCAGCGGGGGAGAGGCGGGGCTGGGACAGGGATGGGACAGGGGTGGGACAGGGATGGGGACAGAGATGGGTATTGGGGACAGGGATGGGGACAGGGATGGGGACAGGGATGGGACAGGGATGGGACAGGGGTGGGACAGGGATGGGACAGGGATGGGACAGGGATGGGGACAGGGACAGGGATGGGGACAGGGATGGGGACAGGGGTGGGACAGGGATGGGGACAGGGATGGGACAGGGATGGGGACAGGGATGGGACAGGGGTGGGGACACAGATGGGACAGGGATGGGGACACAGATGGGACAGGGATGGGACAGGGATGGGACAGGGATGGGACAGGGTGGGTGCTGGGGACAGGGATGGGGACAGGGATGGGACAGGGGTGGGACAGGGATGGGGACAGGGATGGGACAGGGATGGGGACAGAGATGGGTGCTGGGGACAGGGGGACAGGGATGGGGACAGGGGGACAGGGATGGGTGCTGGGGACAGACGGACACGGATGGGTGCTGGGGACAGATGGACAGGGATGGGAGCTGAGGACAGACGGACAGGGATGAGTGCTGGGGACAGACGGACAGGGATGGGTGCTGGGGACAGACGGACACGGATGGGTGCCGGGGACACGGATGGGTGCTGGGGACAGACGAACAGGAATGGGTGCTGAGGACAGACGGACAGGAATGGGTGCTGGGGACAGACGGACACGGATGGGTGCTGGGGACACGGATGGGTGCTGGGGACAGACGGACAGGGATGGGAGGTGGGGACAGACGGACAGGGATGGGTGCCGAGGACAGACGGACACGGATGGGTGCCGGGGACAGGAATGGGGACAGGGCTGGGGACAGACGGACACGGATGGGTGCCGGGTCCTGGTCCAGCCCAGCCACGCACAGCACACAGGACGGCGCCCAGCCCCAGCAGGGCTCAGGGTGGGGGTGGCACCGCGGGCCGGGGTGCGGGGGGTGCTGGTGCCGCCCTTGCTGCCCTGCTGGGACAGTCCGGCACAGCCCGGCTGGGGCTGGGGCGTGGCAGGACCCCCATCCCTGAGGAGAAGCCACACGGTCCCTTGGCAGCCCCCCCGGCCCAGAGGCGACCCCCAGCACCCAGCTGCCGCCACCAGCTGCCCCGGGGTGCTGCCAAAGGCGCTTTTGTGGCCCGGGAGCAGCGGGCAGGTGCTGGAGGTGCGGCCAGGCAGGGCAGGAGGGGCAGCAGGCGCGGGGATTACAGCGGGAAGAAAGCGCCGCAGTGTGAGCGCGGCAAATGTTTTAATTCCTTCAGCTCCCGGCCCTGGACTCGTCCCCGGGGTCATCAACCCTCCCCAGGCGCGCAGGGCCCTTCCCAGCCTCCCTCCTTGGAGCTGTTTCGGAGGAAGGCGAGCAAAGGAGCCCGAAATGTTGGAAAAGAACATCTTGAAGCCCTTCTGCCATCTGTTGTGCTTTCAGCGCAATTAAGCAGGCAGCAGCCGTGCCAGGCAGCCGGAGCATCCCCGCCTGCAGCAGCCGTCCTCCTGCCAGGCCTGGGAATCCACCCGCGGGGCTGCGGGTGGCTTTTGGGGTGCCCAGGGCAGCTGGCTGGCAGCTGGGAGCGGGCACAGATGTCCGGGCTGCGATTCCTCGGCAGGTGCCTGGAAGGTGCCAGCCCAGCTGTCCCTCCCGGGGGTCCCCGGGGCGCTCTGGGCCATCAGGGGTCACTGCAGGGTGCAGGGGGGCGGGAGGGGGACAGCGACACCCTGACTGGGCTGCGGCACCCCAAAACCTCCCCGGGGGCGCCTGCCGGGGCTCCACTGTGTGGCGTCACCACATCGACCCCAAAGCGCAGCGAGCTGCCCCAGTGGGGTCAGAGCTGGGCTGAGACCGGCCTGGCTCATCGCAGAGCCCGGGCTGGGATCCTTCCCTGGGCTGGGGTCGCTCCCTGGGCTGGGGTCGCTCCCCGGGCTGGGGTCGCTCCACGGGCTGGGATCGCTGCCCGGGCTAGGATCGCTCCACGGGCTGGGATCGCTGCCCGGGCTAGGATCGCTCCACGGGCTGGGATCGCTCCACGGGCTGGGGTCGCTCCCCGGGCTGGGATCGCTCCACGGGCTGGGATCGCTCCCCGGGCTGGGATCGCTCCCCGGGCTGGGATCGCTCGCTGGGCTGGGATCCTTCCCCGGGCAGGGGTCGCTCCCCGGGCTGGGATCGCTCCCCGGGCTGGGGTCGCTCCCCGGGCTGGGGTCGCTCCCCGGGCTGGGATCGCTCCCCGGGCTGGGGTCGCTCCCCGGGCTGGGATCCTTCCCCGGGCTGGGGTCGCTCCCCGGGCTGGGGTCGCTCCCCGGGCTGGGGTCGCTCCCCGGGCTGGGGTCGCTCCCCGGGCTGGGGTCGCTCCCCGGGCTTGTCGCCGCTCCCCGGGCTTGTCGCCGCTCCCCGGAGCCGCCGCCGCCGTTAACTCTGCCGGCAAGGCTGGTTTATCCCCTTGATCTTGTCGGGAGCTGGGAGGCGAGCGAAGCATCCCCAGGGAGCCGCCGTCACACGCTCCGAGCTTTAATTAGGGCTGGGAAATCGCCGCCGAGAGCCGCGCGGGGAAGCGAACCCGGCGCGGATTAGGGCCCGAATTAAATGGTGCGCGGCGAAACCGGGAGCAGAACCGCTCGGGGCGCGGAGAGCGGGGGATGGGGAGCGGCCCTGCCCGCGGGCAGCTCGGCAGATGGCAGCGACACGCGGGGAAGTGCGGGATGGAGCCGGCGGCGGCGGCAGCTGCGGCGAGAGGAGCGCAGAGCGGCTCAGATGGGGGTGGAGGAGCCTCCCCAGCCCCCCGAGCCCCTCCCCAGCCCCCTGCCACCCGCTCCAGCCCCCCCGAGCTCCCTTCCCAGCCCCCCGAGCCCCTCCCCCAGCCCCCCGAGCCCCTCCTCAGCCCCCTCGAGCCCCTCCCCAGCCCCCCGAGCCCCTCCCCCAGCCCCCGAGCCCCTTCCCAGCCCCCCGAGCCCCTCCTCAGCCCCCTGCCACCCGCCCTCCCAGCCCCCTGAGCCCCTTCCCCACAACCCCCCCGAGCCCCTCCCCAGCCCCCCCCGAGCTCCTTCCCAGCCCCCCGAGCCCCTCCTCAGCCCCCTGCCACACGCTCCCAGCCCCCTGCACCCTTCCCCAGCCCCCCCGAGCCCCTTCCCTCAGCCCCCCGAGCCCCTCCCCAGCCCCTGCCCCCGCTCCAGCCCCCTGCACCCTTCCCCAGCCCCCCCGAGCCCCTCCCCAGCCCCCCCGAGCTCCTTCCCAACCCCCCGAGCCCCTCCCCAGCCCCAGCCCCCCGCTCCAGCCCCCCGAGCCCCTCCTCAGCCCCCCGCGCCCCTCCTCAGCCCCCCTGAGCCCTCCTCCCCAGCCCCTGAGCCCCTCCCCAGCCCGCAGAACCCGCCGGGACCCCCCCGGCTGCTGGGGACAGTGGCGACAAGGTCACACGTGTGTCCTGAGCTGCTGTCCCGCGGGCACCGTCCCCACGCAGGGCTGGTCCCCGCGCGCTGCGCCCTCCGCAAGGGCTGGGGACACGTGTGGCGCCGGTGACAGGCGTGTCACCTCCCCCGCGCGGCCCGGATGGCACCGAGGCGCGTCACGGACGGGCACCCACCCACCGGCGGTGCCAGGGCGGCTCCTGAGGTGCCACCCACCAGGTTTGGGGTGGAACCTGGCAGGGCGTGGGTCAGCGCGGTGCCGAGTGCCCGCGGGGTGGCATCCACGGGCACCAGCGCCGTGCCACTGTCACGATACTCGGCTGGGTCAGCACCAGCCCGGCCGGGGATTGCCAGCCAGCTCTGCTGCTAATTAATAACCCACTTGATTAAGGGTTGTCAGTCAATATGTCACCGGCACAAGGACAGGCTCACCCACCATGAGCTGGGGATGTCAAGCCACGAGGCCACTGTGGGCACTGTCCTGCTCTGCTCCTGTTCTTGTTCCTGCTCTGCTCCTGTTCTGCTCCTGCTCCTGTTCTTGTTCTTGTTCCTGCTCCTGTTCTGTTCCTGCTCCTATTCTGCTCCTCCTCCTTCTCCTGTTCCTGCTCCTGCTCTGCTCCTTCTCCTTCTCCTTCTCCTTCTCCTTCTCCTTCTCCTTCTCCTTCTCCTTCTCCTTCTCCTTCTCCTTCTCCTTCTCCTTCTCCTTCTCCTTCTCCTTCTCCTTCTCCTTCTCCTTCTCCTTCTCCTTCTCCTTCTCCTTCTCCTTCTCTGCTCCTGTTCCTGCTCCTGTTCCTGCTCCTGCTCTGCTCCTGCCCCTGTTCTGTTCCTGCTCCTGCTCCTGCTCCTGCTCCTGCTCCTGCTCCTGCTCCTGTTCTTGTTCCTGCTCCTGCTCTGCTCCTGTTCTGCTCCTGCTCCTCTTCCTCCTCCTCCAGCAGTCCCGGCACAGAGAGCTCCGGCCCCTCTCTCTGCCCCCTGATGATGTCACGGATCACCCTGATGATGTCACCGGCATCCTGTCCGTCCCCTCGCCCATCCGTGCTGCCGTCACCCAGCAGGCTGGGGGTCCCTTTGTCCCACAAGGTGACACAAAGACCCCCTCCGACGATGTCATTTGTCACTCGGGCTCCTGGTGATGTCACACCCACCCCAGGTTCCCACTCAACAGCTTGGACGGAATTTGGCCACGAGGGATCCTGAAGCCTTGGGGTGCATCAGGACACCCCCAGAATGTGGGGGTCAGCCAGCTCCATCCCTGGCGTTAAGGGCATCGTCCCCACTGTCCCCAGCAGGTGACACCAGGGATGTCACATCCAGCAGCGCTGCTTTGGGGGCTCCTCCCTCCCTCCATCCCGAACCCTGAGCAGAGCACGGGGGGCAGGCGGGGGGCACGGTGTCCCCCAGGGCAGTTTTATCAGATGGCGAGTGAAGCAGGGAGCACAAACAGCATCCCCTGAGCGGGAACAGGAGCAATTAGCTAATTGCAGCGGTGGGCGCCTGCCCGGCCCCCCCGAGCCCCCCGAGCGCCGCAGCCGCAGCACTTTGTGCTTAACCCACATTCGCTTTTGTCCCGGCCGGAGCGCGCCCGCGGCTCCGCGCTGGGCTCGGCTCGCTCAGGGTCCCCCTCAGCAGCCCCCAGCCCCGAATTCAGCAGCCAGGGCTCGGCTGAGCCTGGGTAAGTGGGTCACGCTCAGTGTCCCCAGGAGAGGGATGGAGGTTCGCGTCCTCCCAGGGAGGGAAATCACAGAAATCTCCTCCCCAGGGTGCGTCTCGGCCCTGGAGCATCCTCCTGCATCCCTTCCCTGGGGACGGGAGCGCTCGCAGCGCCTGACAGCTTCGATCGAGCTTTAATTAACTAACGACCGTCCCCCGCTCTGGGAGCAAACACAGGAGGCAGGAGGGGCCCGATCCAGCTGTGACACCAGGCCAGATGTGCAGCGGAGAGGGTGGGGGTGGCGGGGATGGCTCAGGAATGCGGCGCTGGGGCCCCGCGAGTCCCCTTTGCCCTGAGGGAGGTCCAGGAGCCCAGTTTGGACACAACGCCGGGGATCAGGAGGCTCTGCCTGTCCCCACGGCTCCGGGACAGTCCCCTGGTCTCACCAGGCAGCAGCCCTAAATGACACCTCCACCGTCCCCTTCCTTTCACCAAGGCCAAGCAAAAATCCTGGAGCATCACTGCGATAATGGTCAGGAGAGTGTGCCCTGCTCGCGGCTCTCCTCCGGAGCTGGTGCCTGCCAGGAGGGATTTTTTTTTTTAATTTTTTTTTAAACTGGGATGAATTTTTCCGCCTCGGCTGCCAGCGGGGTGGCTCGGCCGCGGGGAAGGGGCCGAGGGAGCGCAGCCGGCGCCGGTGACGCGGCAAGAAGGGGCCATTGTGGCCGGGCACAGCTGCGCGGCGCGGGCAGGGAATGCCAAGTGCTGCAGAGGGAAGGGCTTGCGGGATCCGCCGCCCCCCACGGGGGTCCCCCCACCCCGCGCGTGCCCCGGTGACAATGGTGGCTTTATGGGCAGCGACGCCGCCCCCTGTCCCAGGAGCTGCCGGGGCCCGGCATGTGCCGTCGTGGGGACAGGTGGGTTCTGTCCCCATCCTGTCCCCATCCTGTGCCCATCCTGTCCCCATCCTGTGCCCATCCCGTCCCCTCGCACGGCTCAGCCAAACGAGGTGTTTGCTCCTCGCGGAGCAGCAGCCTGCTCTGGGGCTGACGGGCCCTGCGGGGTCCTGCCAGAGCGACCCCGGGGACAGACGGGAGGACAGAGAGCGGCTCCGCGCCCTCCCCTTCCCCGCCACCCGGCGGGCGGCGGATCCAGTTTCGCTCCTGAGCTCTCCTGAATTATTCAGGCGCTGCCTCCCTGGGGATGCTCCCCCCGGCCCAGCGGAGCCCCCCGAGGGGAGCAGCCGGGACCGGCGCGGCCGGAGCTGCGGTTCCTGCCGGGGGGAGCACGGGGATGAGCCGTGCGCCTCCCCGGGCGCGGGGGATGCTCAGCGGGCAGGAGAGGAGCGCTGCAAAGCCCCATTTCATTTCCCTGAAAGGAGAGAAGGGACGGGGGGGGGAGGTCGCTCGGAGCTGGCCCAGATCCTGCTGCTTCTCTTTTTTATTCGCTGTTTTCATGCGGCGCCAGCTCCCGTCCCCTCTGATCCACCAGCGGTGGCTGCTCCATCCCTCGCCAGCGCAGGGACAGGGGTTTGGGGGCCCGAGCAGCCCCAGCCGGGCTGGAGCGAGGTGCAGAGCCCTGCAAGGCGCGGGGACATCCCCCAGCTTCTTCCTGAGTCGGGAATTGTGGGATCTGGGGGGGCGCAGGGTGCTGCTCACCCCATCCCGTCACCCTCCAAAACGTCTCCAAAACCTCCCGAGCGAGGGGAAGTCCCGGCCATGGGAGCGTGGGACCGGAGGGCGATTGATGCCGGAGGGCTGGCGCGGCCCGGGACCGGAGCGGAGCCCGGGGGTATCGGGAGCGGGGGCGATGCCCCGCGGGTTCGGGCACGGCCGTGGGGCGGGGGGCAGCAGGGCCGGGGGCTGGCGAGGGTCTGGGGCTCGCTCCCAGGCGCTGCGTGACACCAGGACTCAAGTCAAGGCTCCCGTTAATCCAGATTTTAATCCGCTCTAAATCCCATTTTTAATCTGTTTAATGCCACCTTTGGGAATTAGGATCCCGTGCCGCCGCTCCTGCCCGCTGAGCCGGGAGGAGGAGGAGGAGGAAGGATGCTCCGAATCAGGATCGGGGGGTCCCCAGCACCGCGATGAGCTGCCGGCCACGACCCCCGAGCCTCAACACTCCCGCCCCCGCGCCTCCCGCGCTCCCCACGCGTGTCACATCCCCCCGTGCAGAGCAGGGGGAGCTGTGCGGGACCCTGCGCTCAGCCCGGTGCGGCAGCGCCCTCCGCAGCTCCCGCTCGTCAGCGCCGCTCCACGCGTGATCCTCTCACCCAGCGTGTCCCCGTCACCCACTCAGAGTGTCCCCGTCAGCCGCCAGTGACCACATCACCCTCCCGTGTCCCCGTGACCCACCGGTGTCCCCATCACCCTCCCGTGTCCCGGTCACCCATCCGTGTCCCGGTCACCCTCCCGCGTCCCCGTGACCCACCGGTATCCCCATCACCCTCCCGTGTCCCGGTCACCCATCCGTGTCCCTGTCACCCTCCCGTGTCCCAACCACCTCACCCGTGTCCCCATCACCCACCCGTGTCCCTGTCACCCACCCGTGTCCCCAACCACCTCACCCGTGTCCCCAGTCACCCACCTATGTCCCATCACCCACCGGTGTCCCTGTCACCCTCCCGTGTCCCCATCACCTTCCCGTGTCCCTGTCACCCACCGGTGTCCCGGTCACCCTCCCGTGTCCCTGTCACCCACCGGTGTCCCGGTCACCCACCCGTGTCCCTGTCACTCACCAGTGTCCCGGTCACCCTCCCGTGTCCCCGCCACCCGCCCGTGTCCCCGCCACCCACCCGTGTCGCCGTCCCCGCCCGTGCAGCCCGGGGGGCTCCGTTCCCGCCCCACGCGCGCCCCCGTTCCCGCCCCACGCGCGCGGGGACCCCCGGGGACGCGCCTGCCCTGCCCCCGCCCCGTGCGCGCGCTCCCATTGGCCGCTTCGTAGCAAGCCCCGCGCCGCCATTGGCCGGAGCCGCCCGCGGGACACGCCCCCGGCCCCGCCCCCGCTGCTCCCGGCCCCGCGCGGGACTCGGAGCGGCCGCGGACGGGAGGGCCCGACCCGGGGAACCGGCACCGAACCGGCACCGAACCGGCACCGAACCGGGCACTGAGAGCCAGTGACGGGCACTGGGAACCGGCACGGGAACCGGGCACTGAGAGCCAGTGACCGGCACCGAACCGGCACCGGAACCGGGCACTGAGAGCCGGGAACCGGCACCGAACCGGCACCGGAACTGGGCACCGGAACCGTCACCTGAACCGGGCACCGAGAGCCGGGAACCGGCACCGAACCGGCACCGAACCGGGCACCGAGAGCTGGGAACCGGCACCGAACTGGCACCGAACCGGGCACTGAGAGCCAGTGACCGGCACTGGGAACCGGCACCGGAACCAGCACCGGAACCGGGCATTGAGAGCCGGGAACTGGCACCGAACCGGCACCGAACTGGGCACCGGAACCGTCACCTGAACCGGGCACCGAGAGCCGGGAACCGGCACCGAACCGGCACCGAAACCGGGCACCGAGAGCTGGGAACCGGCACCGAACCGGCACCGAACCGGGCACTGAGAGCCAGTGACCGGCACCGGGAACCGGCACGGGAACCGGGCACTGAGAGGCGGGTCCGGCACCGGGAACCGGCACTGGAACCGGGCACCGAGAGCCGGGAACCGGCACCGAACCGGCACCGGAACCTGGCACCGAGAGCCGGGAACCGGCACTGGAAGCGGCACCGAACCGGGCACCGAGAGCTGGGAACCGGCACTGGAAGCGGCACCGAACCGGGCACTGAGAACCGGGAACCGGCACCAGGAGCCGGGGACTGAGAGCGGGGAGCAGGCACCGGGAACTGGACACTGAGAGTTGAGAACCGGCACTGGTAATCGGTACCGGGAACCGTGCACTGAAGCCGGGAACCGGCACCGGGAAGCGGGCATCGGACACCGGGACTGGCACTGGGCATCGAAGACCGAACACCGGACATCGGACACCGGACCGGACATCGGACCGGGCTCCGGTAGCGGCTGCGGGCCCCGCGGGGCGGGGAGAGGCTCCGGGGGAAGCGGGACCCTCCGCCGGCCCCGCCCCGTCCCGCCCCGCCCCGCCCCGTCCCGCCGCGGGCACCGGAGCAGCCCCGGTCCCGGTGCCAGCCGTCTCCCCGAGGCAGGCTGCAGGTAAGGGCCGGTTTCCCCGGTACATCCCGGTACCTCCCGGTACTCCCCGGTACCCCCCGGTTCCCCCGGTTCCTCCCATCTTCCCCGGTCCGTGGGGGCGGGGAGGCGCTCGGTACCGGCCCGTTCCGTGCTTGTGCTGCGGGACAAAACCTCTCGTTCCCCACCCCGGGAATCATCCGTGCGTGTCCCCCGCCCCCGGTGTCACCGAGGGCCCACGCAGCCCCCGGGGACGGAGGGTTTGGGGAGCCGCGCGGGGCGGGCAGGCCCCGGACGTGCCTCGGCTTCCCCAGGTGGGTAAAACACGGGAAAGGGCGATTCCCCCAAAGTCAGGGTGGGAAGAGCGCGGCCCCGGTGGGTGCGGATAACGGGAGCTGGGCGGAGGCACCGGCCGCGCCCCGCGGGGCTGTCACGGCCCCACGTGCGGGGCAGGCGCGGTGCCCCCTGGCAGCGCTTGGCTCCGGCATCGCCCGCCCCCCTCCCAGCGCTGCGCTGCGGAGGATGAAATTCCTCCGTTCCTGGAAAGACAAATCCCTCCGGAGAGCTCCGATCCCTCCCGGGGCAGCACCGGGGTAAAACCTCCGGCTCTGGCAAACCTTCCCTGCAGGGGAGGGTCTGCGCCGTTCTGGGCCGGCCTTCGCTGACCTCCAGCCCGGTATCGGACCCGAACTGTCCCGTGGAGTTTTCCTCCCTCCCAGAGCGACTTTGTCCTCCCGCTGCCGCGGCAGGAAGCGTGAGATGCGCCCTGGCCCCGCCGCAGCCGGACAGACGGACGGATGCTGGTTTGGCCTCAGTTTCCCCTCTCCCAGCCTCTGTTTTCTACTTCCCCATAAGTCTCCGTCTGCTCCGAGCGAAGGAGAAAGGAAGTTGCTGCCAGAGAGAGCAGCTTGATGGCAGCTGGAGAAAGAAAAGAAGGAAATGGAAGGCGAGACAGATGCTCCAAAATAATCCCCCCTTCCTCCTTCTCCTCCTCTCTGTAAAATAACCCCCTTCCTCCTCCTCTTCCTCTGCCTTTTCTCCATAAAATCCTCCTTTCTTCCTTGTCCTCCTCTCCATAAAATAACCCCTTCCTCCTCCTCTTCCTCTGCCTTTTCTCCATAAAATCCCCCTTTCTTCCTTGTCCTCCTCTTCCTCCTAGTCTCCATAAAATAACCCCCTTCCTCCTCCTCTTCCTCCTCCTTCTCTCCTTAAAATAACCTCAATTCCTCCTCCTCCTCCTCCTCCTCCTCCTCCTCCTCCTCCTCTCCAATTTTGCAGCTGCCTCCCCCGTGGGGCACAGTAATCCCGTGGGGAGTTCCTTGGTGCCGCCCCAGCTCCCCAGATCAGCCCGCAGGCTCCCGGTGCCCTGTGCTGAGCCCCCCTCGACGGGATCGCGGTCCCGTTCCCACGGGAAGCTCTGCCGGGATTCCCCGCCCGTTCCCGGGGGTGGCACGGCCGGAGCCCCTCGGAGGAGCCGCTCGGCTCCGTGCTCAGACACGTCGGAGCTGCCAGGGCGGATCAGCGTTCCCAGGCAAAGCCAAAATTCGTCTCCTTGCCGTGGGTGCATCGAGGGCGCCTGCGGGAAGGAGATTTTGGGGTGGGGGAGCTCAGGTGCCGGTGCCAGGGGACAGAGTTGGGGACACGCCGAGCGCGGGGCACCGGGAGCGAGCAGAGCCCGCCGGTGCCCGCGGCTGCCCCGCTCCCTCCGCAGCCGCCACGGCCGCGGATTCACCCCAAGGAAGGAGCTTTTCCTCGGGCCAGGTGTTTGCTCAGCGGCTCCTTCCTGGCCTCGCCCCGCTGGGCACACACGCGCATCTCCGGCTGCTCTCCGCGCCCATGGCAACCCGCGAGGGCCGGCGCGCGTCCTTCCTCCCGCTCCTCCTCCTCCCGCTCCTCCTCCTCGGCTCTCCCGGCGCTGGTAACGGGCCCTGGGAGCTGCGGGGGTCACGGCTGCGGAGGGGGGGACGGGCTGGGGCTCTCCGGTTACTGTAATCCAGGAGGGTTTAATTAATTTATAGAGGTTGGAGCGCGGGGAAAGCGATGCCGGGGGATGGAGAGCAGAGCAGGGGGATCCCATCCACACACTCGGCATTGACCCGCGGGTTCTGGGACACGGGAATGCTGCGGTGCAGAGCAGGGGGGGCTTCACAAAACAGGGGGATGCGGGATGGAGGCAAGCCCAGGGAGACCGCGGCTATTCGATGTTTATCCTGTCGGGAAATGATGTTTCCGTGTTGGAGGAAACTTGTAGCAGGACAATCCAAGATACTGTGGCCGCGGGGGGAAGGTGGAGGAGGGAGAGGAGGAGGAAGAGGAGGCAGAGGTGCCTCTGCTCTGAGCTGGAGCTGTGTGGAGCCTCCCCCTCTGCGCTGCTCCATGAATTATTGAAGCGCTTTTCCTTTCCTGCATGAAATATTCACCCGCTGCCAGGGGAACTGGGGGGGCCGAGCCCACGGAGCCGCTGGTGGAACCAGGTGAAAGGGTCAGGCAGGGAGAGGGGGCTTCGGGACAGGTAAAAACGGTGACTGGGATGATGTCACTGCTGGGTTCGGCCCCTCTTCATAAAGGAGCTCTGCACGCTGCTCACTTGGCAGCTCTGCTTGGTGCCACCCGTGCCAGGTGACCACGGGGTGACAGGGTCTTGTCTTCCCCCCTCAGACAGGAGCTTTCATTGATGTTTGTGGCCCTGGTGGTGTGGGAGGGTTTTTTGGGGGAAATCAGGTCAGAGACGGGTGCTAGGTGAGGTGGCCAAACCAGAGATGGGCACAGCACGCGTCTGTCCCCTCTGTGTCCTCATCCCGGACACCCCAACCCTCACACCGCTGCTCAGGGCTGCAAGACTCCCCCAAAAACCTCCAAGCTGGGGGCAAACCCTCCGAGGAAGGGCTGTACCTGTCCCCGGAGCCGCGGCTGGGGCCGCAGCCCTGCCGCGCTCTTCCGGAGCAGGGAGGAACTCGGTGACAGCCGCGCTGGGCTGCTCGTGTCGGAAGGAGAAGAAGATGTTTTTTTAGGGCGTTTTCATTAAAAAGAAGAAGGGGGTGGGGGGGAGCCCAAGCCCTGAGCTGGGCTGGAAACTGCAGCGACAGGAAGGAAGCCAAGCGGGTTATTTCGGGCTCCGGTTGGCTGCTCGGGGCAAGGCTCGGCTCCTCTGTGCGCTGAGAGCAGCCCCTCGCCAACAATGGGGTCGCGGGGCCCTTCCCGGCAGGAAAACGGCTCGTTCCGCTGAAATCTGCCGCTGTGCTGAGTCAGCAGGCGCTGCTGGGCCGGGTGTGCTGCGGAGGGTCCGGGGGAGCCGTCCCGGTGCAGCAGGAGGTGAGCCTGGGTTTCCTTGGGGCTCGCAGGGAGCAGCTGTAAAACCATCCCCGGGCACTGGGGAGGGAGCTGGTGGCATTTTTGGGATCCCCATACCCACCTGCATCACTTTTGGGGTCCCAAGACCCCCTCCCCCCATAATGCTTCGTGCCTCAGTTTCCCCCCGGAGCGATGCTCAGGCAGGGGAGGGCTGGGAGCAGCCGGGAGTTCTTCGGTGCAGGGAGCAGAGGGCTGATCCATTTTTCCTGCTGGCATTTGGGAGCCGCGGGCAGCTCGCAGGACTTGGCACTTCCTATTTTTCATGCGCTCTGGAGGCGGAGTCTGCACTCGCTCTGTGCCTGTGGTCACCCAAGGCAGAGCCGGGGTGTGGGAATTCCTATTTATTTATCCAGGCACCGCTCCCAGGGCACCCCGCAGCCCCGCAGGGGGAAATTCCAGGCTGTCAACACCGCGGCAGAGCCCTGCTCCTTGCGGACAGGATGCCTGGCACGGCTGAAGGGAGAGCCTCCCCTGCTCTGCCCATCCTGCCCTTCCCTCCCTGCGGGCGCGGCTCCTCCTGGATGCAGCCGAGGGAATCCCACGAGCCTGACCCGGGAGCTGCTCTCACCAGGCTCTGCGGTGTCATTTTTTGTCTTATGAAGTGTGAGAGCCTCAGCTCAAGGCTCAGGCTGACAAACAAAAATCAGTGTTTTCCCATTGAAGGAAACGGTTCCAAACCTCGGTGTTTTTCCTGAGGGCTGTAAAGGCTCCGTTACCATTACTGCCCCCGGAATTCTCATCCCCACGGAGCCCTGGCTGCCCCCGGGTTTGGGAGCTGATGGCTGGGAGATGCTCAGGGAGTTGGGGCTCAGCACCTCCCACTGTCCCAGGCTGCCCCAAGCCCTGTCCAGCCTGGCCTTGGATGTTCCAGAGATCCAGGGGCAGCCTCAGCTGCTCTGGGCACTCGGTGCCAGGATAGAATTCCTTCCTGACATCAAATCTAAACCTGCTCCCTATCCATGAGTAATTTGCCCCCATCCATCCTCACACGAGCAGCATCCTTCAGCTGAAGTATCTCCTGGATGATCCCTCCCCTCCTGCTCAGCCAGGCTGCCCTGTGCAGGCTCCTGCAGCAGCAGCTCCCAGCTCTGCCCATCCATCCCTTGTTCTCCTGCTGCTCTCCCTCCCCTTGATTTGTGGCTCTGCGGTTTCCCAGGCCAGGATGCATCTCCAGGGTCGGGTTTTGATCGTTCTCAGCAGAGTTTAAAGCCGTGCTCTGCCCGAGGTGATGGATTTGGTCCCGCCGGGATGTGGGAGTTGGGCTCTGGGTGAGGTTCCTGTCTGGGTGAATTATTCACTCTGCAGGAGGCTGGGGCAGCAGCAGAACAAGCCCGAGCTTGTGTGGGTGTTGCAGGGTGAGCAGTGCCAGGGAAAAGGGCTCCCAGGCCGGCGCTGGGTGCTGCAAACCGGCTGTGCCGCCCCAGCCAGGGCCAGCCAGCAGTGGCACACGGCATCGGGGCTGACTCAGCTGCCACCGCGGCTGTCCCCGGCTCACCCGCAGGAAGTGAGTCAGGTTTTAAGGAAGGAAAAATGTTGAAAGGATGGGGCAAGAGTCCTGGAGCGTCGGGCACAGGAGGGACACGGGGATGGAGGGACGCGGGCGGTGCTCAGGTAGGGACGCCTCGCTCGCTGTGAGCTCTCCACAGAGTTTTGGGGACACCAGGCAAACCTGGGGGATGAGCTCAGCTCTCACCTGGCACCCAGGAGCTCCCTCAGTCTCGCCATTGCCTGGAGATTCCCTTTGTCCTGCCAAAAATCTGCATGGGGAGGTGAGGAACCTCAGAGTCCTGGGATGGTTTGGGTGGGGAGGGACCTTGAAGCTCCTCCAGCTGCACCCGTGCCAGGGACAGGGACACTGCAGCAGGCAGGTGAGACGGGGATGGATGCAGAGCAGGGACTGATGCCCGTGTGCCCCTTCCCCCGCAGACATGGACACCTTCAGCACCAAGAACTTGGCCCTGCAGGCCCAGAAGAAGCTGCTGAGCAAAATGGCCACCAAGACCATCGCCAGCGCCTTCATCGACGACACCAGCAGCGAGGTGCTGGACGAGCTGTACCGGGCCACCAAGGAGTACACCCGCAACCGCAAAGAGGCGCAGAAGATCATCAAGAACCTCATCAAGATCGTGATGAAGCTGGGGGTCCTGCACCGCAACGGGCAGTTCAGCCCCGAGCAGCTGCTGCTCATGGAGCGCCTCCGCAAGAAGGTTCACACGCTGGCCATGACGGCCGTGAGCTTCCAGCAGATCGACTTCACCTTCGACCGCAGGGTGATGGCGGGGGCGCTGAGCGAGTGCCGGGACCTGCTGCACCAGGCGGTCAGCGGGCACCTCACGGCCAAGTCGCACTCACGCATCAACCACGTCTTCAACCACTTTGCGGACTGCGAGTTCCTGGCGGCGCTGTACGGCCCGGCCGAGCCCTACCGCGGCCACCTGCGCCGCATCTGCGACGGCGTCAGCAGGATGCTGGAGGAGGGCAGCATCTGAGGCGGCCCCGGGCTCTGCTGCTGCTGCTCTGAGCCTCGGCCCTCTCCCCCCCCTGCAGTGCTCGCCCCCGTTCTGCTCCTTGCTGCGCGGGACTGAAGCTCTTGACTCCTGCCCGGGGTCTGTGAACCCCTCCCTGAGCTCCCCAGGGCATCCCGGGCCCCTCTGTACAGTTTGATTTCCTTTGCCCACCAAGTGCCTTTAGCTCAGAGTCCAAGGTTTGGACTCTGCCTTGAACTCTGTTGTAACCTCGGGGGGGAATGAACCAAAGACTTGCAGAGTGAGGCACCTCTGAGGTGTCTCTGACGTTGCTGGGGTGAAAGTTCTGAGATTCCCCAATCTGTGGATTTATCCCAGCAGCTCCACAACGTGGTGGGGGCAAATCCAGGTCCAGGAAGGTGCTGCTGCGTGGGTTTGGTGTCCTCAAAGACAAGTCCTGAGACCAGGGGGGTCCCTCCTCACCTGGGGGGAGCTGATCCTCCCCTGGACCCAACACCCAGCTCCCCCAGCCTGCAGCAGCACTGTCCCTGCTGGGGACCCAAAGCTCCCCTGGGGTTTCACCCCTTTTCCCTGCCCCTGACTGAGTGATGTTGGTTTTTTAGCAAACTCTGTAGCCCTGAGGAGTTACTGAAATAAACTCACCTGTGTGGCCTGGGAGCTCCGTGAGGCTGTTCCAGCAGTGGTGGCAGTGGCAGAATGAGCCCTGGGGACAGCTGGGTTTGCTGTCCCCCCGTGCTGGTGGCTCTCTGTCCCCTGCATTGCTGCTTGTCCCTGCTCAACCCAGCAGCTCCTGGATTTACATGGACAGGGGGAATGGCCTCCCACTGCCACAGGGCAGGGATGGATGGGGTGTTGGGCAGGAATTGCTCCCTGGGAGGGGGGGAGGCCCCAGCACAGGCTGCCCCATCCCTGGAGGTGTCCAAGGCCAGGCTGGGGGTTGGAGCAATCTGGGGCACTGGAAGGTGTCCCTGCCCAGGCAAAGGTGGGGCTGGACGAGCTTTAAGGCCTCTCCAAACCCAACCATTCCAGGATTTTGTGAGACTCTGCTCCCAGCAGACACCCACACGTGCTCCTCTGCACCCCCAGATCCCCTCCCTGCCCAGGAGGGGCCCAGAGCTCTGGGAGCAGGGGTGCTCTGGGAGCAGGGGTGCTCTGGGAGCAGGGATGCTCCAGCTGCTCCCAGCACAGAGCTCAGCCCTGAGCACTGGAAATTGCCCAAGACTCCACAGAGCCTCCCCTGGCATTATCTCTGTCACCCTCCTGTGCCTCCTGCTCCCTGGATGGCTCTGGGCTGCTCCTGCTCTGCTCCCTTCCCACCCTGCACTGATGTGGAGGATGAAATAAAGGCACAAAGGCTCTGCCTCTGCCCTGTCACTGCCAGGATCTCTGTGTGACACAGCACAAGGGGGTGTGAGAACAGCAGGAGCTCAGCTCCCCTGTCAGAACCAGAGCTGGGATGGGGCTGAGGGATGCCCAGCCAGAAAACTCCTCACTGCTCCCAAGGTGTGTGTCTGTGCCAGCTGCACCACCCCCAAACCCTCTGCAGCCCCCAAATTCCCATGGGACACCTCAGCAACAAAGGAGCTGCAGAGGGGAGGAGGGAGGGAGCAGAGCATGATGCTTTATTTCTTTATTTGTGCTGTATTTACACACAGGAAAGGAATTGCACATTCCCTGTTATTACTCTGGATAAGAAAAAAATCACTTTTCTGTAGGTATAAAACAGTCCTGTGGTTGTGCTGAGATGAGGAAATGTTGCCTGGATTGATTCCTGATTGTGTCAGAGTAAGCTGCTCTGCCTTCCCCCCTCCAAACGATCCCAGCCCAGCCCCAGCCTCACGTGGAACCAGAGATTTGGCCAAACCCCTCCCCAGGGGCGGGGCTGCTCATTAGGGTCCCTATAGAGTACATATAAAAAGAAGAAAAAAAACACTATAAAAATTTCAGGCTCCCCGAGAGTAAATTTTTTAATCTAAATGTTTAAAAGTTTTTAAATTTTTAAAAATTTGCTCTGGGGAGCCTGAAAGTTTCTACTGCTGCTTTTTTAAAGCTAGAAAGGAAAAGAAAGTTAGAAAGAGAAAGAAACAGAGAGAAAGAGAAATAGAGAAAGAAAGAGTTAGAGCAAGAAATAGGGGGAAATACAGTGAGAGGGAAGTAGAGTTAGAGGGAAACAGGGGGAGAGAAAGAAATAGATTCATTATTTCCTCCTGTCACGCTGCTGGAGAGAGAAATCCCATCTCCCTCCAGAGAATACAGAGTTAACAAGGTCCCTTTAGCAAAGCCTGCTTAAGTCCAGCCACTTATCTCCGTGCCCTGCTGCTGCAGGAGCAGATAAGGAGCCCCTTGCAGGAGCTGTGTGCTGCTCAGGCAGGCAGCAAGGGGCTCAGGGGGAGCTCCAGCTGCCACTCTGACACAAGGCAGAACAAAGCTCACACCTCCAAGCCCAGCTCATGTCGGCGCCCAGCACATTTCAGTGTGGAAAACAGAAAAGGTTCAGGCAGCCCAAAGGAAAGCCCTGCAGGGGAGCAGGAACCCTCCAGTGCTGGGCTGGGCCCTGCTCACAGCTCGTCCCGGGCGGGCTTTGCTGCAATCACCAGTTTGGAGAGCTCGAAACGGAACTGGCCTTCCCTGTGGGACACTGCAGGGACAGAGGAGAAAGGCCCAGGGTCAGCAGGGGGAAAAGCAGGAGCAGAACAGCCCCACTGGGCCCTTTCCAGGGTGGCAGGCACTGCTCTGCCCTCCTGCCAGGCTGGGGGACAAACCCCCCCCACCCTCGGAATGTAACTGGGGTGGGGTTGAGAGCAGCTCCACGGCACTGTCACCAGTATCTGAGTTTGAACTGGCCCCTGGCCTGTCCCCCAGCCCAGCCCCTCCCTCACAGCTCCCTCACCTGCTGTTTCAGAGATCTCAAATTCTTCCTGTTTCAAGGGGATGTCGCTCAGGGCACCCGCAGCAGCCTGAGACTGCAACAGGAAGGAAGGAGGTGTAAGGGGCTGAGGCAATCCAGCAAGTCACAGAACTCAAACCAACCCAACAGCAGCACACTGAAAACGAACGGGTTTCTGATTTGTGTGAAGAGAAAGAATTAAGTGCACAAAGGAAATCTGAAGGAAAATCTCGGGCTGGTTTTGTATTTCCATTTTTTGTTTAAACCACGGACTCGTGTCCTCGGGGTGGGTGAAAGAAATGGAAGAATGAGCCAGACAAAAACACCAGGAGAGGTTTGATTTGCTCTTTGCAATCCAAGACTCCCTTTGTGCCCTGGTGCCTTTGGAGCTTCCCAGCAAACCCAGTGACTGAGAGGGCAGGGGCACAAAGGAGCAGGCTCAGGCTGCCCACCTGCAGCCCCTCTCCTGCCTGCCACCAGCCTCCAATTAGGGACACCACGGAGCACACTTTATGGCACAGATGTCTAATAAATGTTTTCCATGTCTAATTCGTGTTTTATAGCAGCCTCCCACACTCCTGCTTCCCCGGGATCAGCTGGGACTTACATAAGCCATGGCATGCTCAATCTTGGCTCCTTTCACTTCAGCTTTAAACTGGGTAAAGAAGAGATAAGACTTCCCTTGGGGCCTGAAAGGAGAAAGCAGAGCCTTTGTCAGCAGCACAAAGGGTGGAGGTGCAGAGGAGTGAAGGATTCCTGGCTCCCTCCCTCCCCCACGGCCACCTCTGGATCTCCTGGGGGAGAGGGGAACACAGAGTTTATAAACCAACAGCTGCACCAAAAGCCCCCAGAGCCACAGCACCCCCGGGAGAGGAAACCCTCCCCTGCAAGGTGCAAATGCAGAGAGGGGCAGGCACGAGGAGCAGCACACACCTCCAGATGGAGCAGGAGAAGAGCCCGCTGTCCTCGCTCGCCCCGACGTTCATCTGCCATTGCTGCAGGGGAACAGCCTGGCTCAGGAGCCCCAAAAAACCCAGCCCCAAAAAACCCAGCCCCAAAACAACCCAGCCCCAAAGAACCCAGCCCCAAAAAACCCAGCCCCAAAAAACCCAGCCCCAAAACAACCCAGCCCCAAAAAACCAGCCCCAAAGAACCCAGCCCCAAAAGAACCCAGCCCCCAAAAACCCAGCCCCAAAATAATCCAGCCTCAAAAAACCCAGCTCCAAAAAACCCAGCCCCAAAATAACCCAGCCCCAAAAACCCAGCCCCAAAGAACCCAGCCCCAAAAAACCCAGCCCCAAAAAACCCAGCCCCAAAATAACACAGCCCCAAAAAACCCAGTCCCGAAACAACCCAGCCCCGAAAGACCCAGCCCCAAAGAACCCAGCCCCGAAACAACCCAGCCCCAAAGAACCCAGCCCGAAATACCCAGCCCCAAAAGACCCAGCCCCAAAACAACCCAGCTCCAAAAAACCCAGCCCCAAAACACCCAGCCCCAAAAGAGCCCAGCCCCAAAAGAACCCAGCCCCAAAACACCCAGCCCCAAAGAACTCAGCCCCAAAACAACCCAGCCCCAAAGAACTCAGCCCCAAAACAACCCAGCCCCAAAGAACTCAGCCCCAAAACAACCCAACCCCAAAAGAACCCAGCCCCACCCCAGCGCTCGCTGGTGGCCCCCAGGGCTCCCTCCTGGCCACAGTCCCTCCCACAAAACAATCACGAGCCCCTTTTCCTCTCGGGATGAGAAGAAGGAGCCGGTGGCAGCAGCGATTCCCGGGCTCACCTCGTTGGTGCCGCCCTGGGCCGAGTAGGTGAAGGCGCAGCTGAAATCCCCCTGCCAGGAGAGAGGAACAGGAGCAGCCCCACCTCAGCACGAGCTTTTCCTCCACAGAACGCAGCCAACGCTGAGCTTGGAAGAGCCCTCCAGGACCACCAGGGCCACCAGCCCAGCACGGCCAGGCCACCGCTGTCCCCTGTCCCCAGGCGCCACATCCACGTGGCTGTAAATCCCTGCGGGGTGGGGGCTCCACCAGTGCCCCCTGTGCCAGTGCCCACGAAGGGTCTCCCCCAACACGCAGCCTGAGCCCCCCTGGGGCCGCTTCCTGCTGCCTGTGCTGGGCTGGAGGGCTCGTGTCCCAGCGTGCTAGGGACCCCCAGCCCCTCCTGCAGCGGGGCCCTTCCCTTGCTGAGCCCCCTCCCCTGAGGATCCTTCCTCCTCTGAGACCCCCTTCCCCGCTCCCCCTCTTGGGGTGCCTCATCCCTTTGGAAACCCCCCTTCTCCTGGGGGCCATGGGCAGGTCCCATCCTGGGGGTCTCCTCGCTACAGGGACTGTCCCACCCTGGGGACCCGCTCTCCTTGGGGACCCCCTTCTGCTGGAGAGCCCCACCTGGGGATCATTCCCTCGAGGACCCCCCTTCTCTGTGGAGACTGCTTCTGTTCTTGGAGCCCCCATTCTCCCTGGGATCCCCTTCCTCGGAGCCCCCCATTCCCCTGGGATCCCCCCGCTTTGTCGCTCCCCTTGGGTCCCCCTGCCCCTTGAAGCCCCCATTCTCCCTGGGATCCCCTTCCCTCGGAGCCCCTCATTCTCCCTGGGATCCCCTTCCCTCGGAGCCCCTCATTCTCCCTGGGATCCCCTTCCCTCGGAGCCCCCCATTCTCCCCTGGGATCCCCTTCCCTTGGAGCCCCCTGCTCTCCCCGCGATCCCCTTCCCTTGGAGCCCCCATTCTCCCCTGTGATCCCCCGCCTTTGTCGCCCCCTTTGGGCCCCCTCCTTCCCTTGAAGCCCCCCATTCTCCCTGGGATGCCCCCTTCCCTTGGAGCCCCCTGTTCTCCTTGGGATCCCTTCCCTTGGAGTCCCCGTTCTCCTGGGATCCCCCTGCCCTTGTCGTCCCCCATTCTCCCTGGGCCCCCTTCCCTTGAAACCCCCATTCTCCCTGGGATGCCCTTCCCTCGAGCCCCCATTCTCCCCTGGGATCCCCTGCCTTGGAGCCCCCGTTCTCCCTGGGATCCCCTTCTCTCGGAGCCCCCATTCTCCCTGGGATCCCCTTCCCTTGGAGCCCCCCATTCTCCCTGGGATGCCCCTTCCCTTGAAGCCCCCTGTTCTCCCCGGGATCCCCCGCCTTTGTCGCCCCCTTTGGGGACCCTCTCTCCCTGGGGACCCCCCACCCGCTCGCCCCGCCCCCTCCCCTGCGCCCAGCCAATCGCCACAGCAGGATATATGATTGACGTGGCGCGCAGCCAATCAGCGAGTGGCGCGTACCCTCTCCCCTCCCGCTCCCTCCCGCCCGGCCGCTCACCAGGCTCCGGGAGAAGGAGTGAACCTCCCCGCCGGGCCGCACGTCGAACTCGGCCGTGCTCGGGGTCGCGCCCGGTGCCGTGCCCGGTCCCGCGGCCGCGCGGGCCGCCAGGCACAGCAGGGCCGCGGGCACCAGCGTGGCCCAGGCGCGCCGGCAGCTCCTCCCGCTGGGCGCCGCCATCTTGGAAAGGAAGCGCGGGTATGGCGGCCGGGAGGGGTCAGCGCGCGGCGGCCGCACGGCGGCCATGCTGGGTGTGGGCAGGAGCGCTGGCGGCCATGTTGAGTGTGGGCAGGCCTCAGAAAGGAGCCAGCGCCTGAGAGAAGAATTGGGAATTCCGGCTGCAGCCAGGGCCTGGGGCAGGACAAACCCTGCGCTAGAGGAGCGGGGACGCAGAAATCTGTGCCGGAGGGAGGAGCAGGGACAGGAGGTTTCTCTGCAGCCCTCCCTGTGTCCCAGCACGGAGCTGGGATTCCTCTGATTTCACCAAAACCCCTCCGAGAGGATTCCCCACGATCAATTTACAGCAAACACACCCAGAGCCCAGCCCTGTGCCTTCACCCCACTCCTCCTCCGGGGATGTCGGAGCCACTGCAGTTATTCTGGGGTGCTGCCTGCACGGCCCAGGACAGAGATCAAATTCCTGAGAGCCCCAGCACCCAGAGTTTCCACTGCCGTGACTTTCCCAGATCAGAGCTGTGCTTGCACCTTCATCCCACCCCCTTTGGGAATGGAGATGTCGGGAAGTTTTCCACCCTAGCATCTTTCAGGGCAAGGAGCGACTTTTCTGAGCTAATTTTGTAGCTTGAGGAGTGATTTTGTTTTAAAAATGAGTCCTCTAGAACATCTGTTCTCCCTCCACACCTAAAAATAAAGCCCCACAGGATGGGTTTTGGGAGAGAAATGCTTCCCAAGCCACTCTGAAGTCCCAAATTCTTGAGGAAAAGTCGTTTTTGCCTGGTTTCCCCAGCACCTGCTGCTTCCTCTGTCATTACCACTCACTCAGGAAATTAACTCAGCTTCATCCTCCAGCTGCAAATGCTCCAGCCAGAGCTCCCATCACCTTTCCTGCAGGACCCTGGGGTGGGGGCTCCCACATAATTTGTGTTTCAATCCCCACAGAGCCTGTTCCATACGGAACAGCTCTGGCTCCCAGGAGATTTCCAGCTAATTCCTCTTGGGATTCTCAATCCCCAAAAGATGACCAACCCCTTTTTAGGGTGCCAAACAACCCTGCAGCAAGCTGGGGGAGCAGAGGAGCTGACGGATCTGCAAGCTCTTCTAGACAAGAGTGTTTTAAGAGATTTTAGGAAACACTTGATTTTTCGGGGACAGGAAAAAAGTTTAAATTAAGCCTCAAAATTAAATTAGGGGAAGCACAGAAACAAACCCTGCAAAAATAAAGCTCTTACCATCCAGCAGCACCCAGCCAGCTGTGAGGGCAGCAGGGACAGAGGGTGCAACTTCCTCCACCTGTCTCCTTCCACCCCTCTGACCTCAAAACTCACACCTGAGGTGCTTTGTAGCAGCTAAACCACAACTGCAATAATTGGGACAATTATTTGGGCACAGGGACAAGAAGAGGGGGCAAAATCTGCTGCCAGCCATCCCCCCAGGAACCCAAACGCTCCATCTGGAAGAAGCTCTGCATTTAGAACAGTCCTGCAGCAGCACCCTCAGGGCATTAACAGCGGGTTAATTAACAGCAGCTCCCCGGAAGGCACAGCAAGGCCACGTTTGGGGAGCTCTGAGCTGGGAGCAGGCCCAGGGGCAGGGCAGGCAGGGAGGGAGGTGCCCACCCCAGGCTGCTGCTGACTCGCTCAAGGTCACTCCCAGCCAAGAGCACAGCCCAGGATTCCCAGCCCTCAGCTGCCTGGCTCACGCTTCCCCCGAGGAACAGCAGGGATTTAATATTCTCTGCACAGGAGGAACAGAGCACTTGGCTTTCAGCAGAGCTCGTGGCAGCAGCTGCCGCCTCCTCCCGCCCCCCAAAGCAGCCACCACGTCTCTGTCCAATATTTTAATGAGTCGCTACATCTTACACTCATAATTATAAAAGAATAAGAATCCATAAAAATATTTTCTTTTCATAATACGCACTTAAAATACTCCAGGGCAAGTCGACGTGGTTCATTCGGGTGGGTTTTGTTTGTGTTTTCGTTTTGCCCCTGGCAGAACCCTTGGCTTGAGGGGGGGACGTGCTCCCCTGAGGTGTGATTGCTCAATCCCCCTCCCCAGAACTGCAGTTCCTGTTGCCCAGGTCAATAAAAACCAGGAGAGAGCGTTGCTGACAGAGGGGCACGGGAGCAGTCGCTGACCCGCAGAGAACTGAAGCACAGCCGATCTCAGTGCGCGGGGGGCGGGAGGCGGCGCAGAGACAGAGGGAGGGAGGATTTGCATAAATACCATCCACCTTGTGTTGCAAAAACCCAAATGCTGCTGTGAGCTCTGGAGAGAGGCTCTGGCTGCAGCCAGCTGCCAGTGCTACCTGTTGGCACAACTCTGTGAGAGCGGCCATGAGAGGAAGGGTCAGAGGCCCTTACCGGCCCCGGCCACTTCCTCCATCTGCTCTGCAAATTTAAACTGGAAAATAGATAGATAGATAGATAGATATAAAAAACATGACTAGTGTTGCATGCTTCTGTAGACCTCTCTTCAGCTCCCAGGGCTCCAGGGTGGCAGCAGGGCCAGGACACAGATCCCCAGTGAGCAGTAGGTAGTTGTCTCTTCCCTTGCACTCCTGGCTTAAGGCAGCTTCTGATTCGGCTCTTCCGTTTCCAACACAGGCACTGAGTTCTTGCAGGTAAGAGTTTGGGAACTGCACAGGTGCAGTGGAAGGGGAAAAGGATTGGGGAGAGAGAGATGGACACAAACCTCAGCCTCGGGACACAGACCACTGTCCATTGATTCCCAGGAGAGAGGGAGTAGCAGCAAAAAAAGCATTGAACAGCCAGGCTGGAGGAGAGGAGGAGGACGAGCAGCCGAGCAGGGGCAGACCTCCAGCTTGGGAAGTGAGAGAAGGTGGCACTGTCCAAAGGGAAGGTGCCCTCCAGCTTGTCCCCCTGGCCTGGGGGTACCCCCAGCCCGCCGTGGGCACTCAGCCCCTTGTGCTCTGGGGTGGACGCTGCGGGGAGCGGGAGGGCACGGGGCGGGTGAGCTGTCAGTGTCCAGTTTGCAGAGGCTCTGCTCTCAGAGGTATTCTTGTAGAAAGTGCAGCAGCGTGATTTCGTAGTGCTCTCCTGACTCAGGGCACCGAATACTGTGTCTCTCGTTGGGGTAGATCTGTGCCAGGGCAGACACAGGCCATTGGTCACTCAGCAGGGACACAGCTCCTCCCCCCAGCCAGCCTCCATCAGGACCAAAAGTGCCAGGGAAGGTCTGGAGCAGCCCCTCCCTCACTGCAGCCACCCCTGCCGGTGGGACAGGAGGAGGACAGTTCCAGGCCCCAGGCAGCAGCCCTGCCTGCACATGGCACATCTGCCAGCCATGGAGCAGCCACAGTGCCACCTCCCGGCCTCCTCTCTGTCCAGCGAGGCGCTCACTGGCCCCAGATCACACCACACGTGGGGGATCTGCCTGCAGCTCCTCCCATCCCCAGAACACACAGCACGGAACTCTCCCCAGATCTATGGGAGCTTCCCTCCCCACTCCTGGCCCTCCTACCTGCAGCTGGTAAGGTTTTCCAGCCCGGATTAGCTGCGATACCAGGAAGTTGGTGTGAAAAAAGTGCACATTTTCATCCAAAAAGCCATGGAGGATCAGCAAACGATTTGGCCTGGACACGGGGTGAGAGATAAGGAGAGAAACAGGATGAGAAACCAGCTGGAAAACACAATGAGGCACCAGATAAAAGCTCTGCAGAGGGTCTGAGCAAAGAGCTGCCAGCTGGACAAGCCAAACCCAGGCAAGAGCAGTGCCAGGGCCTCGAGCCTCCCTGGCAGAGGGGCTGGGGGTGCCGTGACCCGGCTGTGCTGAGTTAGAGTGATCAGAACCCCTCCACCCCTCTGGCACTGAGCAGAGGTGGCAGCAGGAGCAGCTGTGGGCAGGCACTCACTCGTTGGGAAGCTTTTCCACGTGCAGTGCCACCGAGCCAGCCTCGTAGCCCTGCTGGTTGTTCTCGGGCACGTCCATGTAGCGCTCGGTGTAGCCGGTGTCGTAGGCCATCCACACGGTGACAGGGGCACCTGCTATGGCAATCTGTCAAACAGAGAGGGGCCCCCACACAGCCTCCATTACCACCTGCCCAGCAGCACCAGAGGAAGCAGGCTCTGGGCTGTCCTGTCACCCAGAGCAGGATTCTCCTTCAGCAATCCCACACACAACCCAGATTCATCCTCCCGCTCTTCCTCTTGTGGTCACAGTGGGAAAAATTCCTGCACGTCAGCACTAAAGGCCTCCCCTTTGCAAGGAGGACTTGTGAATGATCCAGAAACTGTGCTGGGGACTTGGGATGGGGAACAGCACATTAGTATCTGCCTGTATGGCAGAGCAAGCCCATCCCAGAGCCATCCTCCTCCAGCCCCAGCCAGGGATGAGCTGCAGGACACAGGACTGGAGTGGAGTCAGGGAAACATTTCCACCTGTCCACTACAAACAAGCCAAAATGCCAATTCCAGCTGCCAAGAGGGACAGAAACTGAGAGAATCAGGTGCCCCAAAGGTGCCAGCTCACCTTGAAGACGTTGGGTTTACAGATGAGCCCCATGAGGGACAGGAAGCCCCCGTAGGACCAGCCGTGGATGGCGACCCGGCTCAAGTCGATGAACCCGTATTTCTCTGCTACATAATGTAAACCTTCCACCTGGTCCTCTATCTCCACCTGACCCTGAAAGGCAACAAGGAGGCTCATGTTGGTGATAAATATAGAAACTTGAGAAAGAAACACTCACACAGGAAATGAGGAGCCAGCACCCTTAGGAAGGATGAACACCAGATTCCCCAGCACAAGGAGGATGTTACCATTTGGTTTTTCAGGGCCCCTTCAAACTTGAGGCCTCTCTGGCACGATCCCCTTCCATCAATCACCACCACAGCATAGCCCAGGGATGCCAGCGTGTTCAGCCGCAGGTACTTGATGCCTTTGAAGGAATTGTTCACCAGCTGCACCTGCACAAGGAGAGAGGAAGTTTCAGAGCTGCTGCCTTCAGTGCCTTCCTGTGTCAGTGCAGGACCCTGAGCTGGGCAGCAGCCACTCACTGAGCTATCAGAGCCATGGATACCAAACCACAGGCTGGAAAAGTCATCTGAGTTTGAAGCAGAGGTCAAACACAGGGACAAAAAGAGTAGGTTTGGATAAGATATTCGGAGGAAGATTTTGCTGTAATGGTGGTGAAGCCCTGGCACAGGGTGTCCAGAGAAACTGTGGCTGCCCCATCCCTGGATGTGTTCAAGGCCAGACTGGATCTCTGAACAACCTAAGACAGTGGAGGGGAGGGACTGGATGGGCTTTAAGGTCACTCCAACCCAAACCACTCCAAGATTCCATTACAGTGTTTATTGCCCAAAGTGCAAGTCTGGAAGTGTGACTGGCAGAGCCCTGCCCTGGGCTGCAGCCCCAGCCCTGACCCCAGCAGCTCCCCTGGTGTTACCTGAGGGCCTCCATACACAAAGAGCACCGTGGGATGTTTCTTGCCAGGCTGCACATCGTGGGGCTTGTAGACCATTCCGTAGAGCTCCACGTCCGACTGCGTGCGGAAGTGGAAGATCTCCGGGGGGACGTAGTCTGGGGGGCAGCCTGCAGCAGGAGGGGCACACACAGTGCTGAGGGGCTGAGCAGGCCCTGCTGCCACCCCCTGAACCAGCTCTGTGCAAACCCCACCCTGGGCAGGGCTCCTTCAACAGCAAACCACGCCAAGGCAGAGCCCCTCCCTGGAAACAGCCCCCACCTGCCTGCACAGGGCAGGATTCCACAGGAAAACCTGACTGGCTGGGAGTTCTCCACAACAGCAGGCTGGGAGAGGGTGAGAATGGATGGGAGGAAGGGTTTGCAGTAGGGGTTCAGATGCTGCTGTGAGCTCTAGCCTAAACCTTTAAAACCTGCAGTGCAGTATGGAGCAGCCATTCCATGTCCCTTCCCTCTTCAGACAAATCACAAATTAAAAAACACCTTGAAGTGCTTGAAGTGCTCAAGGCCAGGTTGGACAGGGCTTGGGGGTGGAAGACATCCCTGTCCATGGATGAACTTTAGTGTCCATTCTCACCTAAACCCTTCAGTGATTCCACAGTAAAGCCACATCCTTGTGGGTGTGCCAACTCTGTACACCCTGAGCATGACTTTTCCTCAATGTGTGAAACACCTCAAAAGCTCACAGAGCATTTCCTGGGTGAGCTGACCAGGAGAAATATCTCCCCCACAATAAACACGATTCATGTTCCCTCAGAGTGAGGTACTCAGGCCACTTCCCTCCCCATCACTCCTGGCACTGCTGGCAGAGCCCTCCCTGAAAGGCTCCCCCTGGGATGTTCCCCAGGACTTACTGGCTGCCTCCATCATGCTGGCCCAGAACTTGGGCTGCTTGTGGAGTGGGTCCTCATCAGAGCCGCTGAGCTTGTAGATGTGCACACAGGGAGGAGTGCTCACACTGCTGTAGTGGCTGATGAACATGTCAAAGTTCTGCCAGGGAACACAGCAGAGTCAGGGAATGGTCCTGCACTGCCCACGGCTCCAGCAGCGCTCAGGACTCGTTACTGGTCACTGCCACTCCCAGCTGGGACCCCTGGCAGGCAGGAGGTGGGAATCCAAGACACAGACCTGGCTCATGGAGCAGCTGTGGGAGAAGCCTGGAGTGGTGAGGCGCATGATCTCGCCCGGAGATTCGTAGCTGACCACGTAGAGGTGGTGCTCCAGGGGGGTGTCCTTGGTGCCTTGGAAATACACCAGCTTGGTGGCCTCATTGACCCAGATCTGTGCCAGGAGACAGGGCTCAGCACAGGGAGGGACAAGCTCTGCTCCTCTGCCAGCCCAGAACACACACAGACCAGGGCAGGGGGCTGAGGAGAACACACACAGCACTTGGAGAACCACAGACAACACAGAGCAGTGACAGAGAGCAGCCCCTTTCTAAAGATCAAAGCATTTGCTTATTAATGGGCACAAAAGCTGGGCTTTGCTCCCTGCAGGTTAAGAGGAAGCCATCATCTCAACAAGGAGCATTCTGTGCTTATATGGCATCTTACAGAACCACAGAATCATTTAGAAAATGGGAAAGCCCCTCCAAGATGAACCTTTAACCCAGCAGCACTGAGTCCACCACTGACCCACGTCCCCATGTGCCACACCCACACCCTTCTGGACATTTCCAGGGCTGCTGACTCCCTGTGCCAGTGCCTGACCACCTTTCCAGTGAAGCCATTGCCCCATCTCCAGCCTAAATCCCCCTGGTGCACCCTGAGGCTGTTTCCTCTGCTCCTGTCCCTTGTCACCTGGCAGAAGAGCCCAACCCTCACCTGGCCACAGCCAGCATGGCTGGATTATGAAGGCACAGGTACCTTTTTTCCAGCCATCATGGTAATGAATTCCCAGCTGTGGGAGGACCAGTCTAACAGCTCTCAGCACCAAACTTTGGGACATTAAAATAGGTTTTTAACTGTTCAGATAAAGCTGTTTCTAAAAACCACCCAGTCAGGCAGGAACAGAGGCGACAGCTTTTAAATCCTGCATTGATCCAGCAACAGTAACTGAACTGTTTTTCCACCTTACAGTTTCCAAATGCTATTTCTGGCTAACCCACAGTTTGAAGACCCCTGTGAACAGCAAAGGGAAAAACACATCCAACTCAATTGGCCAGGAAAACCAGGCAGAGCCCTGTGGAGCAACAAATGCATCAAAATAATTGCTGCTAACACAATTTTAGCCATAACACATGCAGGGAAGAGCTGTGGCCAAAATCAACAGCATGTACAGTGAGAATCCACATGGGGAGGGACAGCAGGTTAATTGCAGATTGAGGAAAAGCAGCAGAAACCAAAAGCTTGGAGCTGTTGGTCTTTTAAAAAGCGAGAAGTGAAAATCCAGATTAATTGGAAATGAACAGACAAGGTCTTTATTTTGACAGAAATCACCTGGGAGTGTTAAAGATCAGACTTGGAGTTAATTCCTGAAGCAAAAATGAAACTAGGCATTCTATAAGATTAATAAAAATTCATTTCTGGCTGTTCTGCAAGAGACAACAGATACAGCTTCTCCATATTCTAAATTGCTTTATATTCCCCAGCTGCCTTCTTCCTAAAGGCTCTGCTGAGGGATCAGCTGGAGACCAAGAGTTCACTCCGAGTGCCAGGACACATTTCCACATTGCAAGAACTCATTGGAGTTAAAATGCCTCAGCAAAGGCAGCAATCCCCAGCTTCTCCACAAAATGGTTCTTTGTTGCTCTTAAACCTCAGACTTGTGTCCTTTTTTATGGCCTGACCCACTCCTGGGATTTGCCTAAGGAGCAATCCGAAGTCTGATTAAGAAGGCAATCAGATCCATGTGCACTGGCCTACAGCACTTCTGGGGAAAGCAGAGGCAGCAATAAAAACAGCAACAAAATGAAGCTTAAGCAGTTCTAGCAGGTCCCAGGCGTGAGGGAGGACTCAGACCAGGAGTGGGGGCAGACAATGCAGAGCTGAGACACTACAAGAGAATAAAAATAACCCCTACCTTGGAGCCATGCCTTGCCAGCACCTCCCATTCCCCAGCAGTCAGGGCAATCTCCTCCTTGATGGGACATTTGAAATCCTCTGCAAGAGAGAGCAGGGGCATCAATCACTGCCCTCCCCAAAGGACAGCCCAGGCCAGGAGCAGGGCAGTGCCAGGCTGCAGCCTTACCCTCACTGTGGACACAGGGCTGCAGCCAGTCGTGGCTGCCTGGCTTCAGGACTGCTGTCACCCTGTACAGGTGGCAGAAGCCTGTTTTGCACTCGTTGGCTCGGATAAAGCAGAGCTCTTCCTCCTCCCCCTCCTGGCTGGATGAAGGGATAGAAGATGTCATGGACCTGCCACACAAGATAAGAAACCTGTGAGTGATTTGCTTTATCAAACCCCTGATCCAACACCAAATTTGGGAGTACTGAGTAGCAAAGCTGCTGGAGCAAGGACTTAACTGGACACCCAATCGACCTGAGAATGGCTAAGTGAGGGGAGGAAGGAGCAGCCTGTGTTCTCCCCCCAGCCCTGAGACTCTTACATTTATCCACACATCAGTGGTTTCTTCATAGATCACAAATGGCTGGACATTTTCTGGCACAGTTTTGGCAAATTCAGCACGCTGCTCCTCGTTTTCTGGGACTGGAATGAAGAGTGCTGGAGGCAGGAGGACTAGCTGGAGCCTCTGCTGAGGTCTGTCTAGGAACATAGCCCAGGCACTGGGGAGAGAAGTCGGAGGTGAATGTCAGTACCACAGAATAGAGGGCCCTTTCCAACACTCAGAACATGCACCCCTTTCTTCCCTCCCACTGCCAGAAAGGATTTGGGCATCTGAATGCAAAGCTTTTCTCATCACTGCTGCTTTCTAATCCCCTGGAAGCTGTGCCAACACACACGTACTGCCAGCCAGCTCTGCTGCCTCTCAGGGGCAATGCTCCACGAGATGTCTGACAGATCTGCCTGTTCCAAGGGAGCACTGCCACCAGAATGGAGCTCCTCCTTGGCCACCCCTCCCTCAGGGAGCCCTGTCTGTGCTCCAGCTCTGCTCCAGTTCAAGTGATCACCCTCCAGGAGCTCTGCCTGGCAGGGACAGGCACAGAGCCAGCACAGAGCCAGGGGAAGGAGCTGCTCCAGCCCCAGCCCTGCTCCCCTCCAAGGAGAGTCCCTGCAGGTGGTGCTGCCCTGCAGGCTCCCAGCAGGACAGATGGCAAAGCACAGCCACCTGCGAGTGCATCCCGGGGAGTTTCATCAGCAAAGACAGGTCTGAAAAGAGCCAGCTCTGCCCCAGTGCTGCAGGATTTCAGGAACTGAGATATTCAGCACATTTAGATAAGCTCTGGTGCAGAACATCACAGTCACCTCTGGGATTACCTGCTGGAAAGCTCTCTAAATTTCCTTTCCAGAGCAGAAAATTAATGACAAGTTACAGAATGCCACTTTCAAAGACAGCCAAGTCACCTGCTTAATCTGCACACACACCAGTTAACAGCCAAGCAAGCTTGGGAGGGGGAAAAATTAAAGAACTTTAAAATTTCCATCAGATTGGGGTGAACTCTGTAACTCTTCAGGCAAGACTGTGTACCCCATTTGGAGCAACAGCCAGTCCCAGAGCAGCCCTTCCCTCTGGACACACTGCACCAAGGGTGTGGCACCACAGACCCTGGGATCCAGGCTTTGATGGCAAACTGTGCCAAGGAACAAAGACAAAACTGCCCACAGAGCACCCCCATTTTCAGCAGGAAACACATTGTACCTGTGTTAAAAACCTTCAGCTCCAAAGAATTCCCCAGGACTGCCCACTTAATGCATCAAAGTCATTTAACTCTGGCTGTGACAAACCCCACAGCCTGTCTCTCTGCCCTGCTTCACTCCTACTTTTAGGATGTTACAGCACTGAAGAAGCCAAATATTCTTGTGCCATTTCTGGCACTCAGGGCTTTAAAACCAGGTCATGAACACAGCAGAAGCATATCAAGGGTCTGCAACCAGAGGAGGCCCTGGGAGAGTTATTTTGGGAGGAAAATGGACTCACTATTTGCCATCCCGGGTCCATCCAGCACGGGCAATGTACTCCACAGTGGGAAACAAGGCAGCAAAGGGTTGCACCAGCTCTTTGTCCTGAGCACACACAATCTGCAGCAAAACCAAGGCCCAACATCAAATCAGAGCACCAGAGCTCATCACCTCCTCCCAGGGAAGCTCAGGGAGATGGCAGAACAAGGAAGTTTAGCTACTGCCATCAGCAAGGGTCAGGCCAGGAGAAGCAAGCCTTGCTACAAAGATCAGGAAGAGAAGGGAAAAACAGGCTTCAAAGCAAAATGATTTTGGCACTCAGCCACAGGAAAGGACACAGGCAGGGACTGAAGCCCTGGATTAGACCTGGCTCCAGCCCTCCTGTCTCTGCCATGGTGCACCAGGCAAGCCCCACTTTCCCCTTCCCTCCACATTCCCAGCTGAATCACCCCCAGAATGATTCTCCTCAGCATTTTCAAGTCTTCCTAATTCTTGGATAAACACATGAGAGAAGCAGGTATTACAAGAGAATAAAAAACCCAGACTAACACTATGTAGGATTTCTTTGTGACCTTGTTTTAATTCTAGGGAGCTTCAAAAACCCTCCTGAGCAATGTCCCCTTGTGAGTTATCACTTACCTTACCCTTGCTGTCTGTTTTAAATTCTGCTAGTTTCAATGTAATCTTGGGGTTTTTGCTGCCTGCAGAGAAGAAGTGAAAAAACACCAAGCTGATCAAGTTGAACATTCTGTGGTTACACAAAACACAGCTTCTAAAGGAGAACAGCCCCTGGTCCTGCTGAAATGGCTCTGTGTGAATTTACAAATATCAAATATGCATGTGAGCAAACACCAGAGCCATTCTGGGAATGGGAACAGTTTGCTTTGCCTTCCCTAGCTGGCTGTGCATGTTCCCAGGAGGGAGAGGAAAGATGGGATTCAGAATGTATTCCACAACACACCACCAGACATATTCCACTTCCTCAGCAAGCCCTTTCATTTAGGGCTGGGATTTAAGTTCAGCCTTTCTTGCAGCAGATTTTAGGCTCAGGGAGTCAATCAGGCCTCAACATTTACAGCCAGTTCCTACATCCCAGATGAAGGATGCAAAGGTTACAGCCCCAGTTCCACTGCTGACTGCAGCAGGAGGCCAGAGCTGCCTCAGCAGCCCCAGGTGTTTCACTCACCTGTCCTGGGGTACCGATAGGAATCTGTTTTTCTCTCCTCCAAGGCAGGTGAAGGAACGTGAATTATCTCCACCTCTGACTCATCCACTTCCTCATACAAGATCCGCAGTGTTTTTAAATCCTCTGAACCTGGGGCAGAGAGCAGCAGTGTTTGCACCAGCATTTCCTGCTGTTTCTGGCTTGCCTGGAGCTCTGGTGCAGAGGGAACACCTGTACAGCCCCAGCTCTCAGCGACCACCTGCAAACACTCCACAATATAATCCCTC
Organism: Luscinia luscinia; assembly: GCA_034336685.1. Classification (NCBI taxonomy): domain Eukaryota; kingdom Metazoa; phylum Chordata; class Aves; order Passeriformes; family Muscicapidae; genus Luscinia; species Luscinia luscinia. The sequence goes on along the minus strand of CM067634.1, from coordinate 641,052 downwards.
CAGTGCTTTGTTCTTTCAGGTGATCTCCCCAGGAACAGCCCAAACCCAGACCAAAGGCAAATCCTGCTCAGAAGCTCATTCCTAGCAGGAGGCAGCAGTCACAGGGCCAGCTTTGATGAGCAGAAGAGGGACTGACCTTCTGTGGAAGCTGTGGGACACCACCAATAGCCTGTGAACCGATCAAACTCCTCCTGAATGACAAAAGTGGCTACACCAGCAGACTTGGGGTCATCCAGAACGTTGGATAAGCCTGCAGAGGAACAAAGACCAGACAGCATTTGCATTTTGCATTTACATCTCCTTGGAAACTGCTGACCCAAAAGACAAATGCACTTGTAGGGAAGAGCCAGGAATGGCACTGCAGGCAGATGCTGAGCAGGAATGCCTGGGGGGCTGCAGGAAGCCCGGGTACCTTTGTGGCAGAACGTCAGCCGCCTCTCCTCGCCCGTCTCGATGTTTGCCACCCACAGGTCGTTGTTGTTAATGAAGGAGAAGAAGGCTGGGTCAGCAGGGCAGATTTTGGGATCCATCCGTGGCCCTGTGCACTGAGTCTTGATCTCCAGAGGCTTCATTGGAGACACCTACAGCAAGAGACACACAGAGCTGGGTGCCACAGCAGCTCCCAGCTCGTGCAGAGAAAAAACCTGACCAGAGACACTGCACAGCCCAGGGGATGATGGCAAAGGGGCCTGACAGGACACAAGAGCAACCACATAACCAAATGGATGAAGTTGTGGAGCAGGTCCAGAGGAGCCACAGAGATGCCCCAAGGGCTGGAGCCCCTCTGGAGCCAGGCTGGGAGTGTTCACTGGAGAAGAGAAGGATCTGGGGAGACCTCAGAGCCCCTTGCAGTGCATGAAGGGGCTCCAGGAGGGTGGGGAGGCCCTGGCACAGGGTGCCCAGAGCAGCTCTGGCTGCTCCTGGATCCCTGGCAGTGTCCAAGGCCAGGCTGGACGGGGCTTGGAGCAGCCTGGCACAGTGGAAGGTGTCCCTGCCATGGCAGGGGGTGACACTGGGATGGGCTTTAAGGTCCCTTGCACCCCAATCCAGCCTGGGATTCCACGTGTAGCCATCTCCAACCCAAAGCACCCATCCCTTTGAGGTGGTGTCCATGAAATCCCTGGCAGACTCACCATGAACCCATTCTTGCCCCCATCTCTGCAATGGAAGAGGCTGTTGCTGGCCTGGAAGAGGAACAGGCCACTCTCACTGTGGAAATCATAAGATGTTATCCCAAAGACACCCAGCCTCTTCCGCTCCCTCAGGAGCTCCTCCTCTCTGGAATACATCCCGTGGTGAGGGGTTGCCTGGAATTGAAGGAAGGAATATCTGAGAGGATTTGTAAGGGGTGCTCTGAGCCTGTCACAACAGCCCAGCAATTGTCAAACAGGCAGCAATTCCTGCACTGCAGCTACAGCTGTGGGGTCCAGGAGGCCTAAACCCAGCACAGCCCCCAAATTTCCCTGCACAGGAGGGCTGAGCTGTGAATCTCTCAGTTCTGCACTTGGCACTTCAGCATGAACTGAGAGCAGCTGCACTTGCTCTGCTTATGCAAATCAGATGTAACCAATTAACTTAATGACGTTATCTGCAGCCTTCACAAACAGTTTCCATGTCAGACACTGCAAACAAAAGTTCTTCCGGGATCTTGAATTACCCTGGAGAGAACTGGCAGCACAAATGGGGTCAAGACAGATAAATTCTGTTCCACCAGGAACTTCTGAAGTAGGGGAGAAAAGACCAACACCCTCCAAAGCTGTCAGTGACAAAGGACATGAAGATACTGAAACCAGACAGGGGAAGATTCCCTCCCTTTCTGGTGCACTCCCAACAGTGTAAGGCAGAAGCAGCAATTTAACTTTCCCAACTTGTTGAAAGCAGGAAGGATGACAGGCACCACACAGATGTCCCCACCACAGCATCACCCCGTTTCCCCAGGCACTGACAGCCCAGGCTCTCCCACTCTGGCTCACCTGGAAGTGATCCAGCATCTGCTTCCAGGACAAGAGCAGCAAGGCCTCCTTCCGTACCTTTTTGGGAATCTCTGAGTAAAGAAGGGAATTCTCTCTGCTACCATATGGCATTCCTATGAGGAGGACAAAAGCATAACCCTACTTAAGATGAGTTAGCCAGGACAGAGAGGCCCACGGGCAAATTCAAACAGAAGTCTGGAAACAGAGGGGCTGGGGCTGTCCAGAGACCTTTACCCACATTCCTTCCCAAGCAGCTCCCAGACCAACCCCAGAATAACAACTAAACCACTCAGATATTGATTTGTCTGGAATTTTCCTAAGCAGGGTTTAACACTAGCCCAGCTCTCCAGAATGTATAAGGTCCAATTTTTCCCTCTGTGCCTGTCCTCAGTGCCCCAGATCCTCTCCAAGGGCACCACTCCCTGAATGGGTGACTCAACACTACTCTCCACGTTTCTCATACAGAAATTTGCTACAGAGACCTCCTTCAGCCCAAGCAGCAGCTTGCAAGGGGGGAAGGAAAAGCTTGGAAGCTCCAGAGAAACCATTCAAATACAAAACAGTATCCTACAGAGTCAAAAGACCTTGTCATTTTACATAAGCCTTTGACTGTGGTTATCAAATGAGCTCCTGGCCTTCATCCAACTTCCAAAACAACCATCAAATATCCTGACGCTGATTTTGACAGTTTCCACAAAAACAGAGACCATGAACTTGCCCCCTACTTCTGCTGTAGAGACTTCCTGGATCAGAAATTCACACAGGGATATGTGCCCTGATACTGCCTACTCTGCACACGTTTGAGCAGAACAGAGAGATTTCTGAGCTGGCTGACCCAGCAGTAGTTACTTCAAATTAAAACTGAAATATTAATAAGTGCTCGGGAAGCAGAGCAATATGTGAGGATCTAATCCTCAGAGATGCAGGAACACCAAAGTGCTGAGCATGTGGTGTTTAACATAAGCAGCATCTGCCACCACACAACAGCAAACCCTGTGGGGATGGCCCAGGAATGATTGAAGATGGCCAGGGAGGAAAAACTGCAGAGAGGAACAGATGACTGGACACACATATCTGACACCCAGGCACTGTGACCTGCACTTCCCTTCCCCTTCTGGTAGAACTTTCCCCAGTGACCTCAGGCTGACTACAATCAATTGGCATTTACAAGGAAAATGTTGCCTTCCTCCCCAAAAGACAGTTTTACTTTGCTTCCAAGTGAAATAGTCAAGCCTACAGCAAAGTTCATCAGGAGTCTCCATCCACTCCTCAGTTTGCATTTAAACACTTAAAAATGTTATTTAATGCTGGGGCAGTAACAGCACACTGAGTTAAACACTTGTGAGCTTCCAGGCTGCCCAGAGAAGCTGTGGCTGCCCCATCCCTGGGAGTGTCCATTATTATGGCAAAAGAATCAGCATTTAAATCAGCATTTACCTTTTATTAGGGACATCTGAGAAGAGGTACCCTGAGATTACCTGGCTGATGCTGATCTTAACTGAGGGATTAATCTGCTCTAAGCCCTGTGCAATTCCTTAAGGAAGGAAACACTGAAAAGGCACTCATGCATCCTCATTCCTGGTTCTGGCTGCTGCAGCAGTCACACCCTGGCAGAACACCAACCACCCAGTAGCTGGTTTGGTTGCCATTTCATACAACAGAACATTAAAAAAATTTAAAATTAGCCACTTAGTTCTTTAATCATCTAGATCAAAACCAGTATCAAAGTGAACTGGAAATTCATTCAGCTTTAAATCAAGCCTCACTGCTCAGACTTGACATGAAAAATATGCCAGCCCTGGATCCTGCCCTTCAGAGCAGCACTGGTGTCCCAAGAACTTATGAGAACTACACAAATCAAGTCACTGGCACACAGGAGCTGCTTAGTGACAAAACAAATCAGTCCCTCAAATCCAGCATCCTGCAGTGGCCTACACTCCAAACCTGGCAAAAGAAGGGAGAGCAGCAGGGTCACTTCAGGGCAGCAGTCACTGCACAGAGCTGCACATCCAGCACTTTTGTACTGGCCCAGGAATGATCAGCTCATGCCCCAAAGCACAACAAACCCTTTATAAAGCTTCCCATGTTACCAGCCACAAAATTATCCAGTTACTAAAATCCAACAACTCTGTCACTAATTACATTGTGGCTCCATCTGGAACAAGGGACCTGCACAACATGGAATTCTGCTTTCAGTCCCACTGCAGGAAAGGGATATTTCCCTGTAAATGCCAGGAACAGCTCAATTTTCTTCCCTGCTCTTGAAAGCATCCTACCTTCATGACACTTAATAAAGCAGGAGACACCACCACCCTGCCATTAATATGGTGCAACATATAATTAGTCATTACTGACAGCAAATTTCTTGGAAAGTCAGTCTGGTTAATGAAGAAAGTAAATCCCATTTCTCCCAAGCTCCAGAGGCACGAGACAGTCCCTTCTCCTGGCTGTCCCCTGCGTGACAAAGGACACAGAAGTGCTGGCTGGCCAACACCTCCCTGCCACAGCTGATCCCTGTGCTTGTCTGGGACTGGGAGTCCCTGCTCAGTCCCAGGCTCTGCAGGAGATCCTGCAGCCCTGAGCCAGTCTCAGCTCCCCCACCCCACTCCCTCCCTTGCCTGCTGGGTTTGAAGAGCCCCAGGTCCCCCCTGCTGGCAGAGGCTTACCCAGGTAATAGAGGCGGTGGGAGTGCGGGCTGGACTCCTCTGTTTTCCGGACAAACTGGAAATCATGGGGAGCTTTGTTCACTATCATGCCCGAGTACTTCCTGCTGCTGTGAATAATGTCACGCAGCCCATCCCAAGAATGCTTTTGCACCTGGAATTGGGAAGGCACATCCTCCATCTCGACCACTTCAGAGCTGTCTGAGAGCGTGTCCACTGCAGTCATCCTCGCTTCCCCTTCTGAACTGGGCAAAAAACTGAGGGAGGAGCAGAGGGACAGAATTAGGCCTAAAAATCTAGCAGCTTCCTTAAACTACAGATCCTGGGATTCCCTGCACTCAAGGATTACATTTTAAACATATTGAAAGGAAAAGTGCATCTCCCATCCCACATGAAATCCTGCAAATGAAGATACTGACCTCAGCAGACTCCCTCTCCCAGGGCTGGCTCTAGGAATCAGCTGTTAAAGGAAGCACAAGCAGCAGATTCTGTGCAGACAAGGAGCAGCTTGACTCAAAGGAAAACCACTCCAGGAATTTGGACAGATATGTCATCAAAGCTATGACCTACCATAAAGGCACATAAACTCCCACCCTGTGAGACCACAGAAGTGGAATCCCCTTCCTATCCCCGAGGAAAACCTGCCCATTGCTTGGGGAGAGTGGTTCAAACCCAAGCACAGCAACTCACTTACCTGAGGAGATCCTGAGGCCAGGAATGAAGTAAGAGAGATGGGGAAACAGGAAGAAAAAGTGCAACTGCTTTGCTAAGAGAGAGAAGGCAGCAGGAGCAGACCCTGGCTGTATCCTGAGAAACGTGGCTCACATTCCTCAGACTTCCCAGTGAGCAGGGGTGGAAGGAGAGGACAAGAACCGCCTCCACATTAACACAAATGTTAATTTGAGGTGAGGTGGACCCACAGACTTGCCCAAGGTCAGTGATGTCATCCACTGCAAAGCAGGAATGAGCTGAGGACTAGGGAAACCTGTTTCTGACACCCCACTTGAGAAGCAGGATGTACCTCCAAGAGGACATTTGAGGGGTTTTGGAGGTACCTGAAAGAATGTTACAGAAAATTTCAGAAGAACTTCAGTTTACTGGACAAAATTAGCCTGGAGAATTTTGCCCCAAGGAGACAGAATCAACCTTGTGCAAGGGCTGAAAATATAACATCCCCTCAGACTCCTAAGTCCCAAAATTGTACAAAATTGTTCTGAAAGTAATGCAAGCACAAGCTCCCAAAATAATTCTGTAGGTACTCCTGGTGCCTACTGCCCAGCAGTAAATCCACAGCTTGAAATGGATAAAGAGGAGTATTTTCCAATCAAAGGCAGGCAGGAAGCCCAACTGAAACCACAAAAGAGAACATGATGGGACATCCTAAGACTGTGTCTGTGGCCTCTGCCTGTGCCCAGGCTCTGCAGTGCAGCAGCCAAAGTCCCAGCTGAAGGCAGAAGTGCTGCCTGTCAGAGACACATGACAGGAAGACCATGAAAATCCACAAACTGAGTGCAGTTCTCCCAACCCCATCCCACTGCACGTCCACTCAGCCAGTTAAGTACTCTGCTTTCAGCTCACAAAACCTGGCCCTTGGGTTACTCTCACCCAGCTGATGAATCCATCTCCCTCAGCCAGGCTGGCTCCTCACAAGCCAAAGTTTAACCTTTAAAACCAGTCCACAGATGTGATACTGGTACCTGTCCCCAGCTGAACTGGAGCCTGGAGCCCCTTCCAAACTATACTGCCTTGATTTTATCATGCTCACAGCACAGCTCCAAGCTTGGCACTGCTCTCACCCTGGTGATTTGGGCACTAGAATGGAGTGGGGAAGTGGGATTAGCAAAGCAGCCACCACACAAACTGAGGGGAGAGTGCTGGGAATTACCACTGGCACTGCTGGAGCCTGGTGGACCCTCACAAAAATCACACAATGGTTTGAACTGGAAGTGACCTTAAAGTTCATCTAATTCCAAACCCCTGCTATGGGCAGGGATTCCTCCCACTAGAAGGGAAGGAAAAAACCTCTAAAACTTAGGCCCTGCCATGATGCAGAGTAAAAGGAAACTCAGATTTCTGCCTCTGTCACTACAGCCACCTCTGGAAAAAGACTCAGTCAGTATTTGGCAACACTGTGTACATAAGTAAACAAGAACAAGGAGTAACTTATCTGAGAGCAGATTTGGGGATTATATTACTCAAACGTGAGCTGGATCAAGACACCAGTCATTAACCATCTTAAGACAGCAGTAGCACACTGAAGATCTCCACCTTGTGAAGCCCTGTCCCTCCTGCCCCACGCTGAGGCAGGGACTGAGATGACTCAGAGCTGTTGCAGGAACACTGCTCTCTCCACTCCCAAAAACATGGAGCTGCCCCTTGGGGGCCTTTTGATGCCATTTGTGCCCTGTCAGGTGAGGTGGGTGAGCCACCAAGCCCTGCTCTGGGGGAAGGTGTTAGTCTGGAGGGGACCACAAGCACAGGTGGGAAATCAGAACCCAGAAAAAAAACTGTAAAGCTCGATAATGGAAGTGAGTGAAACAAGTTATTGTCCTGAGTCACTTCCTGACTCACAGATCCTGACACAGAGCTCCCTGGGCAGGACTGCACAGATGGGATTTCTCAGAAGGCTCCCAGTGCAGAGGTGACTGCTGCTCTGTCCCACAGCACACAGAGCCCACGCAGGGACCTGGACCTACCTTCTCCAACTTCCTGCAGTCTCGTTTTCCAGACGAACCCTCTTTATCTTCTGCATTAACTACTCAGAGAGCTGGGCAGGACAGGAAACTGGGGAGGAAGAGGGGAGAAAGGAGATTTCATACAACTGCTGGGTAAAAGCATCTTCCATAGGTCACGTTTCCAGCTGAGCAGGGAGGCCAAATAAATCCTTGGGTTTCATTCCTTGGTCCAAATCTGTTCTGGCAGCACAGCCTGGATTTGAACAGCCCTGATAAATGTGAGACTCCATCTGAACAACGAGGCTCAGTGAACTCTGTGGTGTGCCTCGTTCTTTCCCAGAAAATTCTTCTTAAAATCCGAGAATCTTGAGTACTGAACCTTTCTGCCAGCCCCTTCCCAAAATCCTGGAATTCCTGCAAGTATCAGGTACTAAAAACTGATAAACCAGAGGTCTGGTCCACACACTTAGAGAGAAGAGGCAAACAAAGGACACACCATAAGGAGCCAGCCAGAGGGCCACAGTCCCACCTGGGACATAAAAAGCACATTTATCTTCCCAGCCTGAACACTGCTTCCCTGTGCCTCAGCCTGCTGCCACGAGGATCCCTGGCTCCCCACGCCAATCTGTTCTCCAGCAGCACAGGAAGGTGCCTCTCTGCCCAAGGTCCTCTCTCCCCAAGTACAAAGGTCTTGAGCTCTGAATCACAGACACACTCAAGACCTGCCACTGCCTTCTGTCGAGGCTCCTGCTCTCCCCCAACAGCCAAAAACGCACCCACAGGGGACCAGGAGAGACAAAGCATCACAAAGAAACTGCTCGGCTGCAGAGGAGAGCAGAGGGGGAGGAAGCAGCTGCATTCAGCAGTTCCAGGGCAGTTTGGGATGCAGGCAGGAAGGGCAGCAGGAGTGATGCTCAGGAATGCTGAGTAACCTGGGCTGATCTCCCGGCTGACCCTGCCTTGAGCACGGGGTTGGACCAGAGACTTCCCGAGGTCCTGCCAGCCTTGGCTGTTCCGGGATTTTAATGATCCTCAGGAACATCATAACCCTCATTGCACCCAGCCCAGATCACGCATTTCACACAAGGAAGGAACAGTAAAATCTTGAACCAGGAAAAAAAAAAAAAAAAAGGCAACTAAGCAAAATAGACAAAAGAGATCAGGAACCAGCGTGAATCATTCGGGAAGAGCCAATGGAACACAGGAACAGAGTCACCTACAGGAGCCCTTACAACATGTCCCTGTGGCCGGGAGCTTTAAGATCTCCAAAAATTAAAGCAACTGAGGGTGGGGATGTCTCCAGAGAGGGACGAGCTCCGGCAAAGGCCGCCAGCAGCCCGTGTCCCTCTGCAGCTCTCACGGCAGCTCTGCCCTTGGTGCAGAGGAAGGGCCGGGATCTGGGAGGGCAGGAGAGGGGCAATGCCGGGGATGGAGCACCCCGTGCCCCAGCGCCCGCGCTGCGCCGGCGGCTCTCGGCCTGAGGAGCAGCGAGCAGCCCCTCACCCTCACACGGGACCCCTCCAAGGGCAGCGGTCGCCCCCTTCACCCCACCCACGGCAGCACACGGGGGGAGCGAACGGCGAACGACCCGCCGAGGGCCAGGCCTGGGGGCGAGCCCGGGCGAGCAATCGCTCCCCGGGGCAAGCAGGGGCCGCCCCCACCCCTCGGGGGGAAACACGGCACGGAGAGGGGCAAAGCCCGCAGCCCGGCCCCTCGGGCACCCCAGCCCAGCGCGGCGGGGATGCGGCCCGCGGAGCGCTCCCCTCACGGGCCGGGGCCCCGCCCAGCCCTGCCCGCACCGGGGCCGGAACCCCCGCGCCCGCCATGGCCCCCTCCCCTCCTCACTCACTCACCGCGGGGCGCGGCGACCTCCCCGTGCCGGGCGGGGGCGGCTCGTGCGCGGGAGGGAGGGCGGGGGAGGGAGGGGGCGGCGGCGGCGGCTCCGTCAGTGCCGCTCCATGTCCCGGGCGCGGGGCAGCCCCGGAAACGGGGGCGCGGGGGCGGCGGCGGCCACGGCGCGACCTCTCACCCGGCGGCGGAAGTGGCGGGAGCGCGCGCGCGGTGGGAGCGCGCCCGGGCGGCGCGGGAGCGAACCACTGCCTGTGGCGGGGGGGGAGAGATGCCTGCGGGAGTACGGAGTTATTACACGCAGAGTAGATAAGGTGTTGGAAAAGACCTCTGAGGTCATCGAGTCCTACAGTCACCTTGTCGTCCAGACCACGGAGCTAAGTTTGTTCTTAAAATCTCCAGGGAGGGTGAGTCTGCCGCCTCCCTGGGCAGTCCGTGGAGCGGGGGGTGCATAGAAAGAGTTGAGGCTGATACAGGGTAAAAAAGGCACGGAGCGAAAATTCTTGCTCGCCCTCAGAGATTTATTGCCGTCGTGGGGCGGCTGTGGAGCCATTCTCATCTCTTGTTATGTTTTACTCCTACTGTGAGGGAATGGTTGGGTCTCGCTGGGCGCTATTGCTGAGGGAAGCCGAAAAGCGCTAGCTCAACGGGCGTTGGTGGTATAGTGGTTAGCATAGCTGCCTTCCAAGCAGTTGACCCGGGTTCGATTCCCGGCCAACGCAGTTCCGTTTTTTTTTTTTTTTTTTTTTCTCCTCGTAATCTTTTTTCCCCCGTTTCTCACCGATCTGAGCACCGGAGCTGCGCTTTGCCCACTTGAGCCCCAGCGGGAGGCGGGCGCTGCTCAGCGATGGGGCGCACGGTGCCCCACGGTTACTTCTCTTCCCAAGTCGCGGTGGAGACCCCGAGTCGTCAGGAGACGGCAGGGAAATAAATAAATAACTCCGAATTTAAAAAACCTTAAGCTCCTCCAAACCAAAAAAAAAAAAAAACCCAAACAACAAGAAAACAAACTGGTACAAAAAACTACCACGAAATGACGGGAAAAGGAGAAAAGTAGGTGTTTCCGCCCGGGATCGAACCGGGGACCTTTCGCGTGTGAGGCGAACGTGATAACCGCTACACTACGGAAACCCGCCATGGGAGAGCTTTCTCGGCGATCGCTGATGTTCCCGCCAGGGCGGCTGAGGGGGCGCGAGCCTCCCTCACGGCAACTTCGGAATAAACCTCCCGCAAACCCTTAGAAATGCCGCGCGGGAGTCCCAGCGATTATCATCAATGGCTGATTGGAGTCCCCAGAGACCCGCTGGCCTCAGGAGGCGGCTGAGGTGCGAGTCCCGGGCAGTGTTTCGGGGGTCCCCTCAGAGACGACGCAGCCCCACAGGGAGGTTGGCGCTGAGGGGGCGCGGGCGCTGCTGAGGAAATGTCTCCTTTCCCTGAGGCAGCTGCCAGCAGATGTCGGTAGAATAGTGGCGACAGGGAGTGGAGCTCCCTGGAGAGCCTGGCCCGGGCGACAGGGCCTGGAAGAGGAACAGTCCCCAAGGACAGACTTGTTGACAATCCCAGATTCACAAGACGCCATGCTGGTTTGAATTGGAAGAGCTTTAAATCGCGTCTCATTCCACCCCCTGCCATGGGCAGGGACACCTTCCACTGTCCCAGGATGTTCCAAATCCAGCCTGGCCTTGGACACTTCCAGGGGTCCGGGGGCAGCCACAGCTGCTCTGGGAATTCCATTCCCAGGCCTCAACAGCCTCAGTCAAGAACTGACAATCCCAGACACTTATAAGTTTGCTCTTCTTACCTACTGCAATGTTAACAACTTAGTGGCAATCCTTCCCTTTTTGGTAAAACCTCAGCCCTTGGAAATCCGGTGGTAACATGAGAATTATGTTTTCCTGTTTTGCTTTCTTTGTTTAAGTGTATTTTATGCTCTGCTGGCTGCAGAGAAAAGCTTAGAAGGGAGATATGAATCATAAACCCAGACAAAAGCAAAAAGAACCTCACTTTTAATAACACTTGCTCTCATAAAATCTACTTTTAATTTTACAATTTTGTAGCTGATCTTTTGATTTAGGGCCAAAAGGGCTAGAGAAGAGGTTGTCACATGCTCTTTAACTTCAGGCCTTGCCAGTGCTTTATTCCGATCTGATTTATGATAAGGATTATAATGTTACATCCAAGTCTGTGACAAACCTGATGTCTCGGGACTTGTTTGCTTCGTGTTGCTGTTAAATGAAATCCCTCCTGCCTGCAGCTGGCAGAGCTGCAGAGAGGACTGGTTACAACCTTTGCACCGAGCATCAGCTGAGCCGGTCGATATCTGGGGCAAGGTCCCCTCCCTGGAGCGGGGGCAGAGGATCTGTGAGGGACCCAAGAGCATCCACGGAAAGATTCAAACGCTTTGGCTCCGGTTTGCTCCTGCAGGCCTCTTCCAGCCTGGCGATGGGTGGGGAAAGCAGACAGCGCCAGGAGGAAGCTCTCGGAAGGTACCTGTGGGAGGAAGAGGCAGGGATTCCATGGAAGGCGTCGTGCTGCCGGTGTGAGCTCCCAAAGCCGCCCGGTTCTGGCTCGGGACACACCAGCCGTGGGCTCTGCGTGCTCCTCGTGGGCAGCGCTGGCTTTGGGGCCCAGACAAAGCCCCTCTTTCCACCCGTTCCTACTTGCTGGGATGGCTCCGGGGATGTTCTGCCTTTTCTGACAAAGATCCGTTGTCAGGGACGCCTCAAACTTTGCCGGCAGGACAAAGATCCCGCAGCGCTCTCCCTTCCAGCCCCCGGCCTCTCCCTCTCCCTCCGCTCCCAGCGCTTCCCACCGTGTGGCTCCGCTGGTGTGGAGCCCCCCGTGAGGTCTCGGAGCAGGGAGAAAAGACCCCGGGGGCTATTTGGAGGTGAAGGCTGAATATTCTCTGCTATTATCACCAGCATCTGCCCCTTCTGAGCCCTCCCCATCCCTCACCAGCGGCCGTGCTCGGCTTTGTCTCCCCTGGACACGCTGCGCAGTCCCCATCTCCCCTTTCCCCCTCCGCTCCCAAAGCCTGCGTGGCTGCTCCAGGAGGGGAGCTGGAAGCGCCGCGGAGCAGGAGAGCTGACAATCAGGGCCGGGAGACATCGCTGCCGTGCACAATACCCCCCCAATTAGCCATTCATTTCTGCTGCCTCCGAAATGGGGAGCGCAGCCCTTGTGCCGGGAGATAAAACAAGAGCGGCTTCAATAGCAGTGATTTAAATTAGGTCAGGCTGGCTTTTGTGTGGCAGGGACCGCACAATAGCTGTCACACGACGGTGGAGGGGAGCAGCATAAAGGAAAAGAGGCCAAGCAAGTGGCACAGATGCTGGGAGTTGGTGGGTGCTGGGGGATAGAGCAGGGGCTGGCACTCACCGAGGACATGATGCTGAGGCATAAAAGGGGCAGCACGGGGGACAGAGAGGTCACACACTGCCTGGGCAGGAACCCTGCCACACCACAGCCATGTGCCCCTGGGAAATTGGTCTTTAACCATAACTGGTTATGAGACAAAGGGGTGACAAGCTTTGGAGCCCTCAGGACAAGAAGGATATTGGAGTGTGTCCAGGGAAGGGTCAGGAGCAGCTGAGGGAGCTGAGAGGGCTCAGCCTGGAGAAAAGGAGGCTCAGGGGGATCTTTTGCTTGTTGGGGTGTCCTGTGCAGCTGGAGTTGGACTGATGATCTTTGGGGGACCCTTCCGAGCTCAGGGTGTTCCATGATTCCATGATCTGAGTTGCAATCCTCAGCATTGCCCAACTTCTTTCCCCACAAAAGTTCCCCAAAAGTCCATCCCTGGCCTGAGCACCTGGCGTGCTGTGAAATCCTGCTCTGGCTTCTTTAGGGAAGGGTGTGTTTGGGGAAATACCAGCAACTCCCTCAAAATGATCTCTTAACTCAGGTTCTCAAAGCCAAGTGTCTGCCTTCAGAGAGAGTTTTCCCCAGAACTTCATCCCAGTTCTCCTCCCATTTTCATTAATATCCTTATTGCTGTTTTTGCAGTGGCAATGCAGATGTTCATGTTTATCTGGCCATGGGAGGACACGAGAGCAGCGTGCTCAGAGCTATCAGCAAGAGCCTGATCTTTCCAGCAAGCTGTTGTCATGGTCTACATGAATTTATCCAGGTAAATCCATATGCAAAAGAAGGGCAGGTAAGCTTAAAAATAAGAGTCCACCCCTTCAAGTCTCCCAGGAATAAATGAATGGTCTTTTGTGCCCCAGACTGGACTTTTACAGATGCCACTTTGCTACAGTTGGACCAAAAACCAGTGATGGAAATTGTGGAAAAGTGAAAATACATAATCAGCCACTTAAATCAGTCTTTTTGGAAGGACAGCCTGATATTCTTTTGCACTTGCAAAAAAAGCTGTAAGCAAAAAACAATACTTAAGAAAAATGTTCATTGCATTACTGAGTCATAATTTGCATGCTAAAATTGCAAGTGTTATCATTTCTACTACTGATAGTAAAAAAGTAGGTGAGCTGAAGCACTGAGTGTGCCAGCCAGTGCCAAAAGGAGGAAACTAGGTTAAGCTGAAGTATCAGTTGTTCCTATTCCCCTTCATTTGTTTGTTCACACATGAATAATTTTTTTTTTTAAATACAAGACAGCTTAGAGCTACTCTGGGCCATCAGCTCCAATGGCCTACATAATTCCCAGGCTGATTTAAACACCCTGCTTCCCATGGGCACACACAGGCAGCAGAACAGTCGGCGGCCACCAGCTGATATTGGAAAGACAGGCACTAAAAATAAGTTGTCCTTTTCCACCAGTGAGTGTAATTAAGCAGTGAAATAGTGCCTGTTGTGGGGAGGTGGCCCCGAGGCACGGAGCCAAAGCAAGACATGTTGCTAAAAGGTATGTTCCCTCCAGCAGATGGTCAGAGCTCTGATGCAAGAAGCACCCAGTGAAATTATCCACCCAGTTCCTGTAGGAAGCCCGTCTGGAGCAGCCATAATAGCCCTAATTTCTCTCAGAATACAAATATATGGTTGCTAGTTTTCACTGCTTTACAGCTCTACTATTGGGTGTATTTTTAGCCATTTAGTTGTGAGAACACAGCGAAACCAGCAACAGCCCACTTTGGTTTGCATTATGATTTACCTTCTGAAGCTCTCACTGCAGTGGAGACTGGAGGTGCCCAGGTACCAAAAGCAATTTAACTGTGGTAGCACAAAAATGTGTTGTGTGTCAGGGGAGGGCCAGGTGGAATATTAGGAAAAGGTTCTTTCCCCAGGGAATGGGCACAGCCCCAAGGCTGCCAGAGCTCCAGGAGCCTTTGGACAGTGCTCCCTGTCCTTGGGGTGATCAGAGGCAGAAGAGGCAGGAGTCCAGCTCTTGTTGGCAGCTTAGGGGTGTGATCATTGGGGATTCCAAACAAGAAGACATGAAAGTTGTATCTGATCACGTTTCTAGTGCACACATCCGTATATAGAAATCAATCAGAGTGATACAATTATGTGTATACAGGTAGAGATCGTTGTTCTCCAGCAAATGGCATCATCTGGGGTGCTCCTGAGTTGTGACTGTGTAAATCTCAGGATTCCTGAGATGGCCTCTATAACCTGAAATGCTCATTGGAGTCCTTCAGCTCTCCAACAACCCAAAATCCACTGCAGAAAATAATATGTGCTGCAGAAGATTGGTTCATTCCCTGAATATTTATTTGCTGGTTTGGGCTGGGGTATTTTTCTATTTTTATTATTACTATTATTTGTTTTGTTTATTTCTTCTCCTTTTATCAGCTCCAGCTGAGACAGGGGAGGGTGGGAGGAGGGTTTTGCTCCTCTGGAGATAACAGGAGGCTGTGCCTGTGCAGCCATGGTGACAAGATCCAGGGCTCTTTCTGGCTTCCAAGCAATTTGCTCCCAACCCCTGGCTCCCAAGTAAAAGTGGGGCAGAGAAAGAAAGGAGCTTTTGTTTCTCAAGTGCTTCAGCTGTTACTTCTAATTAAGCCAAGAGCTCCAGTGCCTTGCCACTCCCCAGCCAAAGAAGGATGGAGCTGGGGCAAGAGGAGAGCCCAGAGGCCGTGGCAGCTCTCCTCTTTCCAGCTGCAGCCTGGCTGGTGGCCTGTGCCATCCCAGTGCCTCAGATTCCCTGGCTGCAGGGGGCAAGAAATGAGAGAGGCCGAGCCCAGCACGAGGCCAGGTGGAAACGACCACCCTGCTGTTCAAGGTGTTATTATCCTTTAGTGCAGTATGTTCCAGCTCCCCAGACATGCTGACTGTCAGCAAATTGCTCTTTCCTTCTCCAGCTCTCCCTGGATGCCAGCCCCTGCCCTGAGGTCTAACAGCATTTCTCCAACCTCCCCAGTGGGCCTCTTTTTAAGCCCTGCTGGCATCACTGGGATGTGCTGCAGGAGCCAGGTGAAGTGACAGCAGCCAGGGACTGGGCAGGTGGCCTTGGCACAGCCAGGTGGGGTCTGTGGGACCAGGAGAGGGGGGTGTGAGGAGGGCAGAGCTGTGGCAGCTGTGAACCACACAGGCCCTGCCCAGCTCTGCAACAGCCTGTTCCACAGCACTGCACCAACTTGGGAAGGACTGCCAAGAGGAAAAGAGGGTGGAGACGTGGAGAGAGAGAGAAAAAAAAAGAATGTAGGGAATAGGAACGCTCAGGAATCCAACAGCCCCCAGACCCAAGGTCCAAGGCCTGGCTCAGCTCTGGAAGTTGCCCACTGGGACTGAAGGAGCCCTCCAGGTCACGGCTGCTCCCTGTGCCTCTGTGCCCACTGACCTCTGCTGGATCTCTCCAGCTGGGGATCTCAGGGAGAAGTTTAGGGTTTCACTCGGAAACAGATGGTCTCCCTCTTGGGCCCCATCTGCCAGGCAACGCTGGAGCAGTTGGTCTCTGCAGAGCTGAGCAGAATCTTGTTTACTTTCCCCTCCCATCCCCAAGGTGATCACAGGGCAGCCCAGCCTGCTGTTTCAGCCCAGATTTCCAGGAACAGCCAGGAACTCCGAGGGGCAGGAGTGCAACCCAAGGGCCAGAGAGGGCACACGGCATCAGCCAGCCCCAGTCTCTGTCACTGCTCATCACTGGAGAGATGGAGCAGCACCTGGAGCTGCCCCTTTTCCCCCCTCAGGACACAAAGAGTCTCCATCCACCAGGGATGCAGGGAAGTGTCTCCTGCCAGCATTAAGCACACACAAAAATAACAGGTGAGACCAGCCCTCCTTGAGCAGCACCAGCCAAGACTGCTGCAGCACGCTTGATAAAAGAACTTTCCTTCTTCTCCTCTGGGTTCTGCTGCTGCAGTTCTGTGTCAAGGGCTGGAGGATACCATCCAGCCATGCACCAGCCCGTGTTTTCCAGAGACTCCAGCAGCCAGAGCAGCGAGGTGCTGCTCTCTGGGGCTGCCGGGTGAGGCAGCTGGAGCTCTAATGGTGCTCGCGGAGCCCAGGGCACGGAGCAGCGCCCCGTCCCTCCCCCGAGGGCTCCCGCCGCAGCGCCTCCAGCCGGGATGCTGCCGGCGGCAGCGCCGCGCTAATCAGCGCAGGCAGGAGCTGGAAACTTTCTGCTCGCCGCCACTTAGTTTCATTAGAGGCATCACGAGAGAAAACGGGGCCTCAGGTGGGGCAGGGAGATGCAGGAGGTGGGGACAGGGCTTTGCAGCCTGCTTGGCTCTTGTCATGGCAGCTTCAGCTGGAAAGAGGGGCAGAGGCAGCCTGAGCTGGGGCCTGTCACCCACACTGGTCAGAGCTCTGGAGCTCTGCAGCTGGGCAAAGGGGTTGTTGCAGGATGTATTTATTATCCTTATCACTGCAAGGAGTTTTTCCCCATGTCTAGCCGAAATCTTCCTTGTTCAACACAAACATGGTACTGTTCAGAGGTGGAATATTAAGGGCTGGAGTCGCTGCCTAATCATGTATTGATTTCAGTGGAGCTGAGCTCGATGAGAGGAGTCTGCCTGGCCTTGCTCCATCCCCCTCGTGCCCCAGGAGAATGTTTTGTGTGAGACTAAATGCCTCTGTAAGTGCCTCTCAGCTCCCTGCTCATTGAGAGCTGTTCTGCACAGACACATTGCAACAGGGAGGGCACAGGATCCTGGAATCACATTTCCTTTTGGCAAGAGGGATTTTGTCTACCCCAGTCTCCCTGGACAGTGTGAATGGTGGGGCTGTCAGTTCTCCTGAGCAGGACTAAGAGCCCAGCCAGGCAGGAATTCTGCCACCACCACCAGCAGTCCTCTACCCCTTGCCTTCCCCCCATTTCACTGATGTCCTCACCCAAAAGCATAAATAAACTCAACTGCTCACTGCCCTCTAAATCTGATTCCCTGCTTACATTTTTCACTAAGCCAGCTCAAATAAAGCAACACATTCAGGAATTGGACTTGATGATCCATGTGGGACCCTTCCAACTCAGGATATTCTACATTGTGTGCACCCTGATGACTTTGGGAGAGCTCCGTGACAGGGATAGAGCTGGAAGGATAAATAAGACAGGAAAAAGTGACCAGAAGAAGAGAGCTGAGATTCCTGAAGTCTCATTCATGAAAAAGTATTGCCCCTTGTTCCTGGTTTGTGCCTCATTTGTGAGCACAGATGTTCTCTTACTCCCACGTGGATGAGCAGTTGTTTTCATGTGAGCTCCTGTCCATCTTCCAGGTAAAGGGTTCCTTTGTTAGCCTTGGAGATTGCACAGCAGTAATGCTCTTTGGAGACACCCACGCACTTCTGCAGGAGCTCTGCCCTGGGATGGAGGAGCTGGGTCAGGGACTGCAGCAGCCAGGAGATGGAGCAGCTTGGCTCCTCAGCTCAGAACAGGCTCGGGAGAGAAAGGCCGGGCCCTTGCAGGGCTCTTGTCCCTGATGGAACAGCTGTGGCAGCTGCTTTGTGCCCCAGGCGCAGCGTGTTTGCCGAGCGGCCGCAGGACTCCCCGGGCTGTGCCTCGGGCTGCCACATGGGGCCTTTCATTTTCCTCAAGGGCTCTCCAGGAAGAGCTCATTGTACCTGCTCGGAATTAATTCTGCCATCCCCAGCCTGCTCATGGACTCCCCGTGCTGGAGTTCAAGACATGCCTTTCATTTTTTTCCTTCTGTCTGGGACAATTGATATCCTGGATTGGAGCTGCATCGACAGCCAGGACCTGATGCTAGTGAAGACCACACAGACCTGACTTGGAGCCTCCAGGAACTGGATTTTCCAAATTTCCCTGCATCAGCTGCTGGCTTGTCCCATTCCCTGGTTGCACAGCCCTTGTTCATCCAGGCCCTTTGTGCCCCATCAGCTGGAAGTGCTGTTCTGTTTGGGGCTGCCTCAGAACTGCTGGCACAACAGAGCTGTTTTGGTTCTGGCTGAGCACTCGGCATCTGAGCTCTTGTGTGGTTGGAGCCCATTTTTTTGCAAGAATGAAAACAGTGGATTAATGAGCTGCTTGTGGCTAATGTGCAGGGTTTCTCAGAACTGGTGCTATTAGAGCCCAGCGTCATGTAGGAGGTAAATGGCAGCACACGGTGAATAAAGCAGTGATATAATAGGTTTAAGTAGTCCATTTCCCTTTGGAGTGTTACTGATAACAGGCCCAAATGCATACAAGACCATTCCCTTAATGAATAAGACTGCTCTCTAGCAGAGCACGCACTGCAGCGCCTCACAAGGGGTTTATTTTTCATCATTTTCATCCAAAACAAAGCTTGGGTGCTGGAGTTGGAGTGGGGGGCAGGCAGGACCGTAAACATGGTCTGCCTGCTCCACAGGAGACACGTCCTTATCCCAGAGTGCTGGCCCTGGGTGGAACCAGAGGAGGATATCAGGACAGGTCACAAGGTGTGTAAAGAACAAGGCTTCTCCCACCCCTGGTTTTGTAGCTTCCAGCAATCTGTGGGGTCTGCTTGGACCTTGCATCCAAACGATTAAGCTTAATCATCACTGATAGACCAAACCTCTGTAATCTTGTCTAAAACCTTTTGAACCTATTTATATTTTCAGGCTACAAGATATCCTGTGGCAAATGAGCTCTAGAATTTAATTATGTGCTGTGTGAAAAAGCAATTCTTTTTGTTTGTTTTAAACTGGCCTGGTAATTTCACTGGGGCACTGACTCTTTGTGTTGTGAGAAACAGCATCTAAAATACCTGAGGGAAGTAGAATCCCAAATTTTATTGGAAGGGCATGTGATTATGACTTCTATGTGTTAAAAGCACTTCTGAAAACGGAGCACAGGTTCTACTTTTAATGCTTATGGAAATATTGCCTCCAGTGCTTTTGTTTGCTCTTCAGCTTGTTTTTATTTATTTAATTTTTTCCCCTTAACCTCTCTTCACAAGCTGCCCTACTCCGTGACAGATCCAGTTCTCAAGCCCCTTGTTTACTCTGTTTGCACGGGCTTTATTTTGTACGGTATTCTCCCCCCAAGTGCTGCGGCAGCCGGGAGTCCCTTGGAGCTGCGAGTACAAACCCACCAAGGACAGGCACACGCCTCGGCGCGACCTCTTCCTCCTCATTATGCCGGTGATGGTCTCGATGTCAGCGGTTCAAGGGGCACGCGGGGTTCAATTCAGCGCCGAGATAAAGGCAGGAGAGACATCCCCACTCCCCCGAGGCGCAGCGACTGCGCCGCGCCTCGATTGTGCCTTTGGCAGACACCTCATTAAAAGTGGGCTGTTCCACACAAACATGCCCTTGTCCTTTCGCAGCCGTAATCTGAGCGTGGAGGGAGAGCTCAGCCCCACTTCGGCGTGTCTGAGGCTGTGCAGACCTTGACTCTAACGAGCTGCTGTTCATTTGTAGCCCTCCCTGCCCTTGCTGGAGCTGTACTTTCCTGGCGCATCCTTAACTTACACTGTCTCACCGGCAGTTTGGATCGTGCCTCCAGCTAATAGAATGAAAATTAACGTTACCCAAACCAAACCCAGGACACTTCTCTTGCAAATCCTTTGGTCTTAGTCCAAGTAACATTTCTCCTCAGTCGGATACACCTCCTGCATGAAACGTTCCCATGTAAAACTAACAGGTAGAGGAGCCAGACTCTGAATCTCGCCCTTCCCATCATGAAGATGGTTCAGTGGAAGGTGTCCCTGCCCATGGCAGGGGATGGAACTGGGTGATCTTAAAGGTCCCTTCCAACCCAAACCCTTCTGTGATCCTCTGTCCTGCAGCCTCCTCCTGCTGTGCTCAGAGCTGTGCTTCTGAGTACTCTGCCCTGCAGAGAGCTTTGCAGAGACTGCCCTGCCTCCCTTTCCCTTTGCACTGGCACATTTGGCAGTACTGAGTTAGCAGCTGGACTCGGTGATATCAGAGTCTTTCCAACTTAAACTCGCGGGTGTTTCTGTGGTCTGTGTGCGAGCAGGCGGGGATTGCCCGGGGCTGTGCCGTGCCAGAGCTGCCCACCAGCGCCGAGCGGGAGGGGCTGTGCGGGAGGTGCGAGGAGCTGCTGCGCGGGGCGGCTGCCACGCCTGCGGGTGGGCAGAACCGCAGCTGCCTGTGCGGGGAAACGCGTCTGGGGCAGGGGCTTGGTCTGCGTGGGAGCTCTGAGCCAGCCTGCAGAGCATCCGGGCAGGCTGGACCCATGTGTGCAGCGCGGGGAAACTTCCATCGAGGCCTCTGTGACTGTAAGAGACTTTTTAAACACACCTCAGGAAAGCCTCAAACTCGCGGGGAGCGTCTCTGCCCTGGAGCTGCTCGGTTTGTGCTGTGCTTTTGCTGGGATTTGTGCGGCGGCCGAAGGGCTGAGCCAAGGGCAGCTCACGGCTCGGGACCGGGCTCTGCCGAGCCGCTCCGCCAGGAGCAGCACCGAGCTCCAGCCGGGCGCTTTCTGTCTCGGCTGTTCCCGCACGCCTCTGCTCCCGCCCCGTCCGGCTGGCGCCGGGCCCTCGGCACCGAGCCGCGGCTCTCCCGCGCCTGTTGAGCATCGGCAGGAGAGGGAGCGGTTCCCTTGGAAACCTCTGGATGCCCAGCAACAAGTGCTGACAGCTGCCATGTGACCAGGTGCATTAATCAGAAATGTTGTATGAATCAGGTCAGATAGGGCCGAAGTCCAGCGCGCCCCCCCTCTGCTCCACTGCTAATTACTGAGCCGCGAGGGCTGCTCCGAGTACAGGGTGGAAAACAACTCAAAATAATTAAATCAAACAGTGACCTTTCTTGTAGTGGATTCTAAGTTCATCGCAGACTTTCTCCATGAAAAAAAATCTGTCCAATTCCCTCTTCCACTGAAAGAAATCTTGAATGTGAATGAGTGAGGCAGAGGGGTCTCAGAGGTGGAAAAGCCAGGGAGAATGAATGTGCCATGGACACAGAGAATTCCCAGCTCTCTAAATAAGCCAAACATTTCAAATGAATCTTTTGAATAAGTAGATCAGGCTTGAGACACTTTGGGCTGGACAGGTACAGCTTATGTTCATCATTTGCATCCTTCTGAAAATTATATTTCTGAAACCTCAACTGAATTTGCTGGCCAGCATCACCAGTTAGAATGCAGGGAAAGGACTTGAGTCCAAAGTCCTGTCCAACAGCCCTAAAAGAAGAGGCTGCAGCTCTCAGGAAATCAGGCAGTGCCTGTGCACATCTCATCTCATGCTGCACAATGCCTGTTCTTTGTAGATCCAGAGAGCTGGAGCCCCTCTGCTCTGGAGCCAGGCTGGGAGAACTGGGGCTGTTCCCTTTCTCTGGGTTTCCTTTCTAGTAGGATCTTCTAAGGGAATCGGGTGTCCAGGGACTTGGGCACCCCTCAGTGTTTTCTGTAAGATGTTGTTTACAGCTTCATCTCTCATTCTTGTCGTATTTCCCCCAAATTTCTGCTTTGCCTGGACAACGTGAGAGCAGTGGCTTCCAGATTTGTCTCCTGAAGGAAAATCTCTCACAGACGCACATCCAAGGTCAGGCACCAGCAAGGCTGTAAAGCCTTCTCTTACCCCAACACCAATCTACATTCTTTGTGTGGTGACTCATTCATGGCAAGGCCATCAGGTCCATGCCAGGCTTTGAGCCTCCCAGGCTGTTCACTGATTTGTGTCACACACAGGCACAGCCTGCCCCAAACAGCTTTTATCTCAGGCAAAACAACGCTGTCGCTGTGGCTGGGCAGGGCCTGGGCTGGTGTAAGCCAGGGAAGGGATTTGGCCCGTGGTCCATGGTAGTGGGGGAGAACAAACAAAAAGAGTTGGAAACAGAGCACCTGGCTTTATTGTAATCTCTCTGTAGTTTGAATAGCATCCAGTGCCACTCGAAAATGGGCTCCCTCATGTCATCTGCTCGCTCGTACAGGTCTTTAGAGCCCCAGATTTACCTGCAGGGATCCATTTATAGCAGAGAATTCCCAAATCAGACCTGAATATGGGTCTCAAGTATTACCCAGACCAAGTCTTCAACTCTGGACCATTTTGATTTCTATCTAATTAATGTTGCCACCAGTTATTATTTTTCTTTTGGTGTCATGTGGTAAAACATCTCATGCACAGGATATACCATAAGACAAAGCTGTACTCAACAGCCTGAGCACCGAGGGTGACTTGGGGCAGTCTTGAAAAATTGGTGTTTGCAGTCTGTGTATTTTGTGTCTTAGAAGCTGAACTCAAACCCGTCCCTGCTGACACCCCCAGTCAAACTCGGGAACATGAGTGTTTCTGGAGGTGAGGGTGAGGAAATGAATTTGTTCCCAGTGCTGAACGCTGTGCTCCTTGGCACACTTGAATAGCTGTCTGACATCCTTGCTCTGCAGACAGGAGAGGTGCAAACGGATTCCAGGTACTCAGGTCCGGGCTGTGTTTCAGTTTGGTGTGTCTGGGAAGAAATGGAGTGTTGGGGTTCGTGCCAGCCTCGAGCACAGGATGATAAGGGCTGAAGCCTGGCTTGTCCATTGGCGTGGGGAACCAGGGGGTCCCCGAGGGACGGCAGCAGGATGGAGGGGACAGGCTGGCGGCGTTTGTTCCTGGGGACTCCAGAGCGAGTGCCCCGCACAGAGCAAAGCTCCGCTGCTGACGCTGGAGCCAGCGGGGCTGTCCCCGCTGTCCCCGCTGTCCCCGCTGTCCCCCGTGCCCGCTGGAGCTCGCAGCGCGCTCCGCCGCCGCTGCCCCGTCCCCAGGGCTCGCCGCTGCCCGGCCGGACCTGTTGCCGCGCTCGCTGCCGAGGCTGCCGAGGCTCTTTCACGGAGGCGGGCGGGCCCATGATGTAATGCTGCCGCAGCTGCCCGCAGCGGCCGCCGCCGTTGGCCGAGGCGCGGAGTCCCCGCCCGGGCGCTCCGCCCGCCGCCCCCCCGGCGGGCCATAAAAGCCCCGAGGCAGAGGCAGGGCAGCTTCCCCGGCCCTTCCGCCGCTCGGGTGGCCCAGCCACAGGTGAGCCCCGCAGGTGCGGAGGCGGCTCGGGGCTCCCCGGCCACCTGTGGAGCCGGTCCCGCTCTGTCCCGGCGGAGCGGGCGGCGCTCGGGGCTCGGGGCCGCTGTGCCCCGGCGCTGGGGCAGCGGGGCCGGGGCGATCCCGGGCAGATCCCGAGCGGATCCCGGCGGCGGGGCCGCGATCAGCACCACGGACAGCGCCCGGCGGGGCCGGAGCGGGACACGGCACCGGGAACCGGGAGCCGAGAACCGGGAACCGGCGCGGGCGGGCAGGACCCTCCGGGGCATCACCGGCCGCCCGGGGCCAGCGCGGACTGCTCGCCGGGCCAGGGTGAGTCCAGCCCGGAGCGGCTCTGCGGGACAGGGAGGCAGCGGGCGGCAGAGCCCTGGCAGCGCCCGGGGCGCGTCCCCATCCAGCCCTGCCCCGCACCGACACACGGCGCCGGGAGCGCCCCGGTGCCCCCAGCACGGCGCTCGGGGTGCGCGGGGTCTGGCCGAGAGCCCCGGGCTGGATGGGGACGGAGGGGACGCGGGGACGGAGGGGACACGGGGATGGAGGGGACACGGGGATGGATGCATTTCCAAACACCCCTGCCAGCCTCAGGTCAGCCACGCTCACAGCATCGAGCAAGGCAGGCATTAAAACCCTTTGGGAAGCACGGAATGATTCCATGAATCCAAACGTAACCTGCACTTCCATGCACTCAACATCAAAGCTTTATGCTGGAAAACTCAACACTCTTGTTTTGAAAACGTGTCTGGCTGGTAGTTAACGTGTAAAGTTGCTCTTAAAATTCCCTAGTTTGTAGGAGAAACAGGACATTTCACCAAGATACTGTTGGGAGATGATGCTTCATGGACAGTTATTTGAAATTATTTTTCCTCCATGGCTGACTCTATCTGACTACTCAAAATCTGCCTTGCAGTAGGGGCACACTTTGGGTCCATTGACAGGATGTGCTATATTGAAGTGCTCGATGGCTAAATCAGAATGGATTTTTTCTCAAAATGCTCCCCCCCAAAGAAAAAAAATTAAAATTGAGTGTGATCAAATGAAACAAAGTGGTTGGTTTTTGTTTTTAATTTTGACAAAAATTAAAACAGCAAAGTATGTATCTCTGGCTCAACCTGAAATAAAACATCTTTTTCTCTTTGGATTATTAAAGCAAGAATCTAATATAGAAAATAAAAAAGATAAAATGTTCTATGTCTGAGCACTTTGGAAATTAAACATTTCACAGAGCTATTGCCAGCTGAAGTGATTTGCTGCATTTGTTTTATCTCCATTTTTGGAAGCTGGGATGAATCCCTGTTCATTGGAAATTGGCCCCCAGCTCTGCTAAATGTGTATTTAAACACTTTGCTGAACAGAGGCTCAAGCTGATTTAATCCAGGCTCAGCCTGGCCACATCTCCTGTCCTTACACTTGTATTTTTCCTGAGTGATGTTGGTCTCTGAGAGGAGAAGGAAACAAGCTGTTCTCCATTTTAGGAATACTCCTATTTGTTATTTCAGAATTAAATATTCTAGGGAAAAAGAAGAAAAACACTTGAAAAGAAAGTTATTTCCTTTGAGGCCTTGAATATCCACACAGCCTTTAGACATATTTTATAGACATTGAGCAAGTAAGGGTGGTGATGTTCCCCTGTGGAACTGGAGTGGAGAGAGATCTTTGTTATCCCTCTGGAAATCTTTTAACATCTCCCATCAGTTCTGTGATGTGACTCTGATCTGTCCTGGATGCAGCAACTGCTGAGGTTCAGTCTGGCCAGTGCCTGGTCTCTGCCAACACCAATATCAGGCTTTTCCCCTGGAAGTTCAGCTGTAAAGTAAGGGGGAAAACCCCATATTCTTCACCTCCTGCCCCAAAAAGCTATGCAGAAGAAGCCAGAAAATTATATTGCACCAAATACCTATTCCTGCTTTTATGGGTTTATCTCCACATTCTGGGAAATTGCATAATTAAATTTCATATTTAATATAAAAATAGTAGGACAGATGATATAATATCCTCAAAGCTAACTAAATTCTATATTGTGTAGCCTTGCTTAATCAAAGTTTCATTTCCATTTGTTCAGGGCATATTTTGTCACTTTTTTTTTTTTTTTACTGGCAATTTTCTGTAGATCTCATAGATGGATCCAACCCAGAGGTCTCTGAAGAACAGGGGACTCAGGGTAAGGTCTGAACTTAACTCAATTTAATTCCTGACCCTTTAAATATTCTTCCAAATGAGTAAACTGGAAATCAGTCTGGCAGGAGGGTCCCACGTCACCTGCTGGAAGGAAATATTTGAAGTTTTGCTAGAAATAAACACCAAACAGACATGCAGACTTTTGTTGTCTGAAATTCAATAGAAATCAAGCCTGCTAAAGGCAGGAGCCTCCTTGGCCTCTCCCCTCCCACCACCCAGACAATGTTCCAGGCTCCTGGCTCTGTGTGCCTTGCACAAATATTTGTCTGTGTGTCGCTGCCACTCCACTGCAATCGTGGCATCTGCTAGTGGCTGCAGGCTGGGAGCTGCTTGGGAATCTCAGCAGGAAGAGGAGAGTGGATTTCAGACACAAGACCTGTGACAGCTTCTGGGCCTGAACCAACAGGGCAAGGTGGCTTTGTTCTGCCCCAGGCTCCTGCAGAGGGTTCAGCTCCCAAAGCTCTGCTCACCTCCCAAAGCTCTGCTCACCTCCCAAAGCTCTGCTCACCTCCCAAACCTCTGCTCACCTCCCAAACCCTGCACTCAGCCTGTGCCAAGCCCAGCTCTGCTCTGGGGCACACCCAGCCCTGTCCTGCAGGGCAGAGGGGACACAGGACCTGCCCCAGCCCTGCAGGGCAGAGGGGACACAGGACCTGCCCCAGCCCATCCCAGCAGGGCAGAGGGGACACAGGACCTGCCCCAGCCCAGCAGGAGCAGAGGGGACACAGGACCTGCCCCAGCCCTGTCCTGCAGGGCAGAGGGGACACAGGACCTGCCCCATCCCTGCAGGGCAGAGGGGACACAGGACCTGCCCCAACCCACATCCAGCTTCAGGCCACAGTTCAGGGCCAGAGTGAGATCTCAGGGAAGCCTGAGCAAAGGATTTGGTTTTTCTGCTCACCCAAATTGGTTGGACATGGAAATTGTGTTCCATGTGTGTTCAGCACTTAAAGATTCTGACTCTGGGACTCTGGTTCAGGGGTTTAGGAAGGACAAAGCAAAGATCTTTCGTGGCACAGGCTGTGGCTCTGGACCTGCAGCAAGCCAGCAAAGCCTGTGTGTCCTCCAGGACAGAACTTTGCCTTTGATTTATTTTAATTTGGAGACAGAATTTTTCATAAACCTACAGTAACTTACACAATGTCAGGCCCCACTTCAGGAGAATACAAATGCACTTGCACAGACTTCAGCACTGAACTCCCTCAGGAATCCAAACTAAAGTCAAGCACTTGGCTGCACTGAGGATTAAAGGATGTTTCCATAATGTTATGCAAAGATCTTCTCTTTATCCTGTGTTACTTAAGGCTGTACATTCTTCCCAAGTCATGCTCAGAAACACAGCTCCCTCCCCTGTGATTTTCCAAAGCATTTTAGTGTTTTCAGGTGCCCAGCACGACATATTCCAATTAATCCTGATTTTCAGGGACTTCTAAGCACCTGCCTCTTGTAATCAGCACCTTTCAGAGTGTCTCAAGCACAAGTGTAAGGTGTCCAAAATTGCTAACTTCTTTTGAAAATCCAGAGCCATGATGAACAGTCCACCTACAAGATTCCAGCCCAGGTGAAAATTGCATGGATTGAAGCCCCCCAAAATCAGAGGCAACAGTCAGTACCTGCTCCCGTGGGATGGCAATGCACCCTGCCATTAGAGCAAAGTTTCTCTTAGAAAGGAGAAAATTGCACCATTCCCAGTGAGATCAAGCACAGATCTTTTCAGTTCAGCTCACAAAATTATTAATGCTGTGGTCTGTAATTGTGGCTAATCAAACATTCCATTGCTCAGTCGAACGTTCGTGGAGAAATCAATGCCACAGGGAGATGGAAAACTTTGCTGAGCTCCTCCTCCCAGACAAGAGTCCCCATCTGGAGGGCAGAGGCTCCAGCAAAGGGCAGGGCTCAGACCTGGCAAGGATCAGGAGCAGTGGAAATTTCAGGAGTGAGGAGAGCAAAGGCCAGTTCAGCCAAACCCTTTCCCAGTGGGCAAAGAGCTCAGAGTGTTTAAAGAGTTCTCAGTTGCTCCAGTGGGTTGTTTAGGTCTGCCCAGAGATAATCTGTACCCTGAAAGCAGAGGGACAAAGGGACAGAGGGACAGGGGACGAGGGGACAGGGGACAGGGGGACAGAGGGACAGGAGGACAGGGGGACAGGAGGACAGGAGGACAGGGGGACAGGAGGACAGGGGGTCAGGAGGACAGAGGGTCAGGAGGACAGAGGGACAGGGGACAGGAGGACAGGGGGACAGAGGGACAGAGGGACAGGAGGACAGAGGACAGGGGGACAGAGGACAGAGGGACAGGAGGACAGAGGAACAGGAGGACAGGAGGACAGGAGGACAGGGGGCCAGTTCCCCTGGTGCCATGGCCAGGAGCAGGGCTGAAGGCAGACCCCAGCAGGAGCAGCAGCAGCAGCAGAGCTCTGCCCTTGCACAGTGCCTGGCTCTGGTGACAGCTGCTGGGGACAGGGACAGGGACAGGGACAGGCACAGGGACAGGGACAGCCTCGGGAGAGCACAGGGCTGGCTGCCGCTCTGGCTCAGCTCTGGTCTGAGCAGCTCCTCCTCAGCCCTGCCCGGGCCACGGCGAGAGGGAGAAGCAAAGGAAAGGCAATGGTTTGGCTGAGTTCTGCAATCCTGATCTGGAATCTAAAGCCTTTCCTAAATGAGGAACCTCAAATCCCTTGTCCATAAAGACAGATCTTGGGATCCCCATTTCCAGGGTGCCATAAAACCAAATCCAGTGATATCTGCACAGCTCTGGTGGTCTGAGAGCAAATGGAACCCGGGAACAGCAAAAGGTGATTATCCTGTCAGGCTTGGCCTGGGAGGAAGATTATCCATCTATCTTGCCAGGCCTATTTATCGTCTGATTTTCTCCTGGCTTAGCTTTTATCACCTTTCTAATCCTCCCCATCTAATTCAGACAAGATTTTATCTCAGCAGTTCTCACCCTTGCTGATGAAGGTGGGCTTGGAGCTCTGGGCAGGTTTTATGTGACCTGGTGAGGGGCTGCACGGGTGGGTGGAACATTAATTGCAGCTAATGAGTTCACAACTTTCAAAAATAAATAAGCTGCTATATTTTTCTAGAAGAGAAGTATTATATCTTTCTGCTGGTCTGTCAATGAGGGAATGGGTTTGGAAGAACTCCTTTTCTGGAATTCTTAAAGAATGGATTCATTCCATGTAACACACAAATCTAAATGTGTGTGTATCTATACCTGTTGTACAAGGTGTACTTAAGGGCATGTGATGTTTGAAATTGGTTTCTGGGATGGGAAATACTGGGATGCACCATTTGAATCAAGCAGGACTCAAAGATAAATTTGAGGCAGACAGTGGTTTTTGAGTATCGCTCATGATTTGAAGCCACTCAGAGAAAAGGATGAATTTCAGGGCTGCAGTCCTTGCAGGGTTCAGGACCCAGATCCCAGTGAGATGGAGGTTTCTCCGGGCACCACAGCCCTTTGCCTTTTCCCTTTCATCCCCAGTCTAAGGGCTCCTTCCCCACCTTGTTCTGGTGAATGCATTAGAGGCTGAACTCCATCATGTCCCAGCGATTCCTGGAATAGCTGCAAGCTGAGCACTGGTTAGGGCCAGCCAGGAGGCTGGGAGGGATGATTGCCTTCAGGCAGTCTCTGTGGAGCATGCCAGGGTTCCTACAGGCACAGCCTAATGTGGGATTTAGGATGCTGAACAGGCTCCCATTACAGGCCCAGCCATCTCCACCCTGCACTGGCACAGAGCTCCTCGTTAACATGCACACCAGTGGCTCCAGAACACAGCAGCCAGTCGGGGCTCATTAAGGGCAAAATCATTCCAAGGGACATTGTTTCAGAAAGGAAAGAATTTAATTTCTCTCAGGTTGGGGTTGAGTTGCAAAGAGCCCGGGGGTTTTGCTCAGGGTTGTGCTGGAAGCTGTGCCAGGAGCTGGGCTGGGGTTACCTTGGGAGGGACCCCAGCATCTGCCCCAGAGGGACCCTGGCTCACATTAGAAGAAATCTTTGTTAAAGAGGTGGCTTTAAAGCCTGTGTGTCCCTGGGAGCAGCAGCTGAGGTGGGAATGGCTCCTCGATGCTGATGGTTCTGCTCTGTCCCTGCCCAGACCTGCAGAGCTCTGGGGACCAGGAGGGTGGTTGTGATGGGGAAATCTCAGTCCACTTTTATCAGCAGGTGTAAAAACTCCTAGGAATTATCATTAATAGATGCAAATGAGTCACTGCACAGCTCAAGTGTCGACTTTCTCCTGTTTACCGTGGAACAATCCCCTAGAACACACAAGACATCCAGTGCTTCAGTAATACACTGCAAATAAACATCTAATTATCAGGTCTGGGAGGGGAAGGACTAAAAAGCAACGAGGATGAAGCCATTTGTCATCCCAGTTTGATTTCCTGCACAGAGTCCTGCACCAAGTGTGCTGGTAGCTCTCCTCTCCCACCTGTGCTCCTCGGGAATAACTCTGATGCTTGTTCATTCAAAGCTCAGCTCTATTTTAAAAATCTACTCTCTCTGAAAGGGCTGTCTTTAGAAAAGCCAAAAAATTGTACAGGAAAAAGGACAAAATTGCTTCTCAACAAAGGGGCCTATCAACAGCCTGTCAATAATGTGCCAAAGGCCAGAACCTGCCTTTCAAAGAGGCTCTGAAGCCTCGACGTGTACTTGGAGAGCAATTAAGGGACGTAAGCAACATGATGATTATCTCATGGGTGACATTTTCATCGGCTCTTTGGGAAAAAGAAGAGATGGGCTTGAGATGGCTGTGATCAATGTTCATCCCAGTCCTGCAGAAATGGCAGGAAAACATGTGGGAGATGGGCCTGGAAATCAAAATGCACAAGGAAAGGAGGGGTGGGGGGAAGAGGTGATGAACACAGACGGATTTTAAATCATAGCAGCTGAAAGAATGAGTTATATGAGAAGGAGAGAACCTGAGAAATGTGACTGGGAACCTGTGACTCTTGCTTTTCCCACCTCAGGCCCTGTGTCTCCTGCCTCCTCAGGGCACAGCTCCACCCCGAGCCTGGGGAAAGAGGAACAGAACATTGCCAGGCACTGAGCAAAGCCTCAGGGCTGAGGGGTGCAGTGGTCACTCTGCTCCTTCTGCCGAGTATTGCACTGAGAAATTGAGTTTATTGAGTTTGGGTCACTGAGTCCAACCATGAGCCGATCCTTCCTTCCTTCCTTCCTTCCTTCCTTCCTTCCTTCCTTCCTTCCTTCCTTCCTTCCTTCCTTCCTTCCTTCCTTCCTTCCTTCCTTCCTTCCTTCCTTCCTTCCTTCCTTCCTTCCTTCCTTCCTTCCTTCCTTCCTTCCTTCCTTCCTTCCTTCCTTCCTTCCTTCCTTCCTTCCTTCCTTCCTTCCCTTCCTTCCTTCCTTCCTTCCTTCCTTCCTTCCTTCCTTCCTTCCTTCCTTCCTTCCTTCCTTCCTTCCTTCCTTCCTTCCTTCCTTCCTTCCTTCCTTCCTTCCTTCCTTCCTTCCTTCCTTCCTTCCTTCCTTCCTTCCTTCCTTCCTTCCTTCCTTCCTTCCTTCCTTCCTTCCTTCCTTCCTTCCTTCCTTCCTTCCTTCCTTCCTTCCTTCCTTCCTTCCTTCCTTCCTTCCTTCCTTCCTTCCTTCCTTCCTTCCTTCCTTCCTTCCTTCCTTCCTTCCTTCCTTCCTTCCTTCCTTCCTTCCTTCCTTCCTTCCTTCCTTCCTTCCTTCCTTCCTTCCTTCCTTCCTTCCTTCCTTCCTTCCTTCCCTCCTTCCCTCCTTCCTTCCTTCCTTCCTTCCCTCCTTCCCTCCTTCCTTCCTTCCTTCCTTCCTCCAAGCCAAGCAGAAGCTCAGATGTTGCACACACCCAGCTGTTTTGGCAAAATGTTTCATATGAAACACATCTGCAAAAGCACATTTAGCTGCTGTATTTCCCCAGTTTGCTGAATTTCTTCTTTAGGAAAACAAACTTAATTGCAGCAGAACAAAATGTTGCTTAATTTGCTATAAAAGTCTCCTTCCTACATTTCATTTTATGAAAAAAATTAGAAATGTTAATGTTGAGTGAAAATTTGAAATGTTGGGAAATCTCCCTTGTCCCAAAAGATCCTGTTGTATTCCCAGCTCCTCTCTGCATGTATCAGCACAGAGGAGCACATATCCAAATTTCTGTGTGCATCCCCACGAGTGTGCACTCACATCCTGGGCAAACAATTCCTGGCAGTTCTGACAGGCACAAGCTGCTCTGCATCCTCCAGGAGTGCCTTTTGAAGAGGATCTCAATAATAAAATAATGTTATGTTACTAGTTAAACACTGGGAATAATTCCTCCATCACAGGCAGACTCCGTGCAGGAGCCAGGGATGGGCCCACAGGTTCCTGGGAGGAATCCCCAGGCCCCAGCAGGATGCATTAACAGCACATCTCTCCAGCCAGCCGTGATGGGAACACCACAGAGCAAAAAAAAGGTAAAGTGCTTAAAAACAACTTGTATTTTTAGAGCCCAGTCTCCCCCAGAAATCTTCCCAGATGCTGAGCTCTCCACTTCTGATTTGCAAGGAATAATAGTTTGGAAGCCCAGCTGAGACTCCTGGGCTGTAAATTTTCTGTAATGTTTTTCTCCAGACCCATTTGCTGTCCTGCTAATTAATCCAGGTAATGGCTGGGTTGTTTTTTTCCCTTCAGCAGCAGTTTCCCTTTTTGTTAACACGAACAGAGAGAACTGGAGAACCGATCTCTCGAAGGATCCTGGCTGGCAGCAATATCAGCATCTGACTGAAGAGAACTCAGCCACACGCATAATCCTCGGGAAAATTCATCTCCACCCTCCCGCAGACCCCGGTGAGAGCCCTTGAAGTGGTAATTAAAGTCTATTGAGTGGCAACTGCACCTGTTTGGAGAGGAGAGAGCGGGTAAGAGGTGCACAAAGGGAGATGAGCAGCGCCGAGAGGAGCTGCTGGAGGTGGGGAGGAGGAGGAGTGGAGAGAACGGGGAGGAAAAAAAGTGTTTGTTGCTTTGGTGAAGTCGATGGAATCAGTTGTGCATTTCCATCCTGCCCCAGATCTGCTCCCTCCCAGCACTGATGGAAAAACCCGGGGGTTTCCAGCAGCCCAGCCCCGGCCCCAGGGCTCCCAGGTGTGCTGACCCACCCAGGACAGGCCATGCAAAATACACTTACTCATGAATTTGATTCATGGATTTTTGCAAGGGCCAGAGAGCAGTGCTGCAGAGTGATCCAGCTGCAGGCTCCAGGGAGATTTTCATTCTGAGACCCATGGCTTGATCTCAGAATTCCTGGCTCCTTCTGTCACAATCCCAGTGTGATCTCCAAGGGCAGCAAACACTACAGATGGGGCTCTGAAACCTTAGTCAAAGCCCCCTGCAAAAGCTTTTTGTTGTAGGAGTGAATAATCACTCCTTACCTCTCCACAGGCAGTACTGCCACCATTGACTCCCCTTATCCAGCCCCAACCCATGGTTTAGGTGGCCCTGGAACAGAAATGTGGATTTGCCCCTTGTCCCTGCAGTTCTGTGTGTGCCCCAGAACCAGCTGGGCTGGACCAGGATTCCTGGGCTGAGAGCAGCAGGGGACAGTTCCATCCCCAGAGCACCCCCAGGCTGAGCTGAGCAAACGAGTCAGGCACAATTCCAAGGGTGGTGGCAAATTTTTCTTTCTCACTTTGATGGCAGCCAGTCCCCTGTGAATCCCTGACCTTCACACTCCTCAGGCTGCTGGGATGGCTCACAGAAACCACAGGAGATTTTTTCCTGCTCCTGATTGTCAGAGCACACAACAATTCTGGTGTGAATGCAGTTGCATCTGCTTTGGACAAGTCCTGTCAGCAGCACCTCTGCAGCTTCCCAAAGCTGTGCCAGGACATGCTTTGGTGTGAATGAGGATAGGGAAGAATTGGCACTCAGAGAGCCACAGAATCCCAAAAGGTTTGGGCTGGAAGCCATAAGGCTGCCATGGCTGGGGACACCTTCCACTACCCCAGGCTGTTCCAAGCCCTGTCCAATTCCAGTGGCTGTTCCAGGTGGGATTTGAAATCAGCTGCTGTCTGATCCAACCATTTGGCTCCAGTTTGTGGAGACAGACAGACATCTCTGCACAACAGGATAAGCTGCCAGTCCAGTCCTGTCCCAGGGTGGGAGGAATTGTTGTGTTCACTGGGCAGGGAGGCTTCATGACAACACTGAAAGCCCAATTGCCAGGAAATCATCCCTAAATACCCTCCTTGCCTCTTAAACTCCAGTCCTGTGCTCACTAGGTGGAAGGGCACCGTGTGATAACTCACCCTGTTTCTGCCTTTTGACTCCCTAACACTCCTCTCTCATTTTTCCTCTTAGCCCTCCTGTCCCTCGGCCCTTTTCTCTCTCCACCTTCCCTCTGATTGCTGAGCAGCTTTTTGACTTTTCCATCAATAAGTTTAAAGAGCATTTGAACCTCTCTGGTGCCCCTTCTCTCCTCCCTCCAGTTCCAAATCAGGCAAGCTCATCGATCAGAGGAGCTCAGGAAATATCTGGTGTTTTGTTGTCAGGCTGATAATAACATTGCAGTTGTGAATGGGCTGCTGCAGGCCTGATCATGGACACCTGCAGGGTTTGTTTAATTGCATTTAATGACAAATCCTATACAGAGGAGCATTGCCAGAGAGATTTATTATCTGCCAAAGGGGCAAAGCACAACAGCTCAAAATATAATTTGCACTGAGCATTTTTCCCCCTGCCTCTCTTTAAAGCCCGGTAATAAATGACAAATCGGGTAAAGTGGGAGACATGGGGCTGGGGAGGAGGTGGGGGGCAGAGGACAGAGATTGAAACCAAAGGAAATAACAGCAATAAGGCCACATTGTTCTCTCTGCCCTCCCTGTGGTCTGGTGTAGAGGAAATTCTGTTTGTTTAATTTACAGCCTGGAAGTGCAGCTGGGGATCTCTCTGTGATGAGCCTGGTCAGAGATAGCTGGAGGCCAAGAGTCCCCACTCTCTGCAGACAGGCTAAGTTTAGCTCCCATCCACAGAAACAATTACTGAGGAATGAGGTCCAGCTGCCATCAGCACAAGGAGCCACGTCCCTGAAATCCCTGGGACAAACCAGGAGTGGCAGATCCCTTCCTGCCAAATGTCACAGGCACAGTCTGGACAAAACCCTCACAGCTCTGAGCCTGTGATTTCTGTGTCCTGCTGAACACTGGCTCTGAACAGGGAGTGGCTGGGTGCTAAACCAGGAGAGCAGCTCTCACTCACTCATCTCCTGTCTCGATTTTTACCTGTCTAGCAGTGATCTGTGGTAAATCCCTTTCTGGAGCTGAGTCCCAGAACAAGGACTGAAAACTGGCCTTGTCACCTGGACTTCCAGTCCAGCTTAGCACTTCCCAAACTGTCTTCTCTCCCAAGTTAATTCTTCTTTACAATTCATCCTCTCTTCCAGTTATCTGGGGCCAAAGACTGAATTGTCCTCGAATTTCTATTTCTAAATATTGTCTCACTCCCCAGATGTTTCCACTGCATACTCATTACTGTTCCACTTGATGCTCAGATTAGAATCACAGAATATCCTGAGTTGTAAGGGACTCACAAGGATCATCCCAGCCCAACTCCTGGTTAAATTTTACCCAGGAGGTTTGGGGTGACAGCAGTTTTGTGCAGGAACACATCCCCAGTGCTCAGCAGTTGGCTCTGCCCTTACACAAACAGGGTGTTGGGTAACACCTGGACCCGTTTTTATCTGATTTCCTGGACAATGGCAGTATCTCTAATGCTCCCTGTTAAATCAAACCACCTGGACATCTCCTGGTATCAGCCCCAGCTATCACAAACACTCCTGCTACCTAGGCCAGCACAAAGGGCTGTTATCTCAGAGCAGCACAAATCCCCAGACTGAAACACCCATCTGGAGTTAGAATAAAGTGTCCACAGGAAGCACATATGTTATAAAAAGGGGAGGGAGGGTGGCACTGCTCCCCACGAGCTCCCACAGGGCACAGCCCTGCCAAACCCTCTGCTCCTGCTCACTCTTCACCTCCCATGGAAGGAGCAGCCAGGGCTGCTGAGGAGTGGTTTCATTTCTTTCCCTTTTTTCCCCACCTGCTTACCAAAGTGCCCATAACAGCTGGGTGAAGATGGGAAGGGGCTGTTCCCTGCCTGATTTCAGTGGCTGAGGTGAGTAAAGCTCTGCTGGACAAGGAGTGATCAGATCCTCTCCATGGGCCAGCCACACCTCATCCCCACGAGGGATTAACAGAGAAAAGCTGGGCAGTGGAAGGAAAGCTGGACCTGAACCAAAGATTGCTCATCAGCAAATCCAGAGAAGGGGAACAGCAGAAGAGGTTTGTTTGCCTTGCTTAAGTCAGCCTCTCAGCAGGATCCCAGGAAACTCAGCACTATCATTATCCTGCTCTTGCAGAGCCCTTTTCTCCAGCCTTCCCCAGCAAATATTGCATTTGCTTATTGTAGTCAGGCTGAAATACAACTGGGAGACAGACAGACAGACAGAGCACTTCCTGGAGAAGTTTATCCCAGGGTAAGGCAAGAGGAGCCCTGCTGAGCCCTGATGTCCCTGTGGAGCCTCTGGAGTGAGAAAATGGAGCAGAAACTCAGGGGAACAGCAGAGATGGAGAGATGATTCCAGGGAGATCTGCTGTGCTCTCAGGGGCAGTGCTGCCAGGACAGCACCCGTCCCTGGAGGAGAGGCAGAGCAGGGTGCAGATGGAAGAGCTGAGGAAGGAGCTGGGGAAGACGTGGGGCTCCGTGCCTGAGGAGGAACCTGCTCTCCTGGCCTGGCTCTGTGTGGAAGACTAGTGATTTTGTTGTTGTGTTTGTAAAGGTGACAACAAATCATAGCCTGCCATACAGCCCAGGCTGCCACAGCCCAGTGTGCAAGTGTTCTGGGGTGCTGGAGCTCTGCCATGGCTCATTCTGCTCCTCAGTCCAAATGTCCCCAATTCCTCTTCCTCCATTTATATCCTGAGCACGATGTCCAGGTCTGGAACATCCCTGGGGTCAGTCCCTGGTGCCCCCAGCCCCCCCAGCGTGGAGGAGGCCTTGGGAGAACAGAAACATGTGAGTTATCAGCCCTGTGCTCAGCACAAACCCAAACAGCCCCGGAGCAGCCCTGAGAGGAGAAGGGAACTCGCTGCCCAGCTGGGAGCAGCACAGGGGCCAAGGAGCCCTCCCCAAACACCAGAGCAGGGCCAGGGCCCTGCTGGGACCTCGGTGCTGGCAGGGCTTGTTTGCAGAGCTGAGCCCTTTGCTTCCAACAGGGCCTTAAAATATAAAAAGAACAAAATTTCAACACCACTCAGAGCCTCCATTCTCACAGGTATTTAGGTGTGAAAATGAAACTCCTGAATCTTGCCAAGGCCCGTGGTAAAAGCATTGAAATATCTTTAATAATTTGGATTGTTTGTGCTGTTGAGAACTTCTCTCTTTTTCCTTTTTATTTTTTTTTTAACTTACCAGGTGGTTTAGGAATCCCAGAATGGTTGGGGTTGGAAGGGACCTTAAAGCTCTGCCATGGTCCCAGGCTGCTCCAAGCCCCATCCAGCCTGGCCTTGGGCACTTCCAGGGATCCAGGAGCAGCCACAGATCTGTTGCCAGCAGAGTTTTAAACCTGTACAAACCACTGTCATTCGATGGTGCCTGAAAGGAAAGATCCAGGTTCCATAGACCACACCTTGCTCTCCCCTTTTGCTCCCCCAGGCACAGATTAAATCCACACAGAATTCCGAGGGCAGCAGTGCAGCCACAAATGCTGCAATGGCCAGGCTGGTGTCTGATGTAAATGAAACTTTGATTTAAGCTCCCCCAGAGCCTCCCCAGCGTGTTCATCCTCTGCAGCTGAGCAAATCCTCCCTCCCAGGTACCCGCGGCCTCCTGCCCCACATCAGCACCGAGAGTAATGTCATCAGAGCCCTGCTGATGAGGCACTTAGAGGACAAAGGCCCTGCAGCAAGGTGGGGATTGGGTCATCCTTCCTGCTCGTGTCAGGGTGCCTCTTCTCCCTATTTTTAGAATTGTTCCCTTTGTACAGCAAATTGCTTAACTGTACAGACAATCTGGTGTTGGCTGGCTCTGGGAGAAGGGACCCATCTTCCCTGGCTTCAGGAAATCACAGCAGCTGCTGAGAGCTGGAGGTGGATAAAACCTGGGTACACAGGAGCCTGCAAACCTCAATTTATACTGAACAACCTGAAGAGCTGCTGCAGCCCTGACTGAGCACAAAATAAATTTCTGCAGGTTTCTAAATTATCCACTCTGCTTCAGAAGGAACTCAGGGATTCAATAAATCACTATGGACTCTGCTCCTAAATGATTTTGATGCTTTTGGAACTCTCAGCACAGCTCCAAACTTCTCCACATTTTGAGGGAAGAGATGGGGAGTGATGGATTAAGAATTCTGGAGCCTTTCACACTGAGGATGCTCCCAACCATCCATCCTTTGTTATTCTGCCATTGTACATTGTGGCTGTCCCAGACACCTCAGCATGGATTGAAGCTCTTTGGCTTCAAAGCAGGGCAAACACGAGCTGTAAATTCTGAGTTTGCAGCCTAAATAAGGCAGGCAGACAGAGCACAGTTATTATTCCTGTGTTATTGGCAGGGAATTGAGACACAGGAAGATTAAATGACTGGCCCAAGGTCACCAAAGGAGCCTCCTGTAAAGGTGAGGGCTCAGCCTGGATTTCTGAAGTCTCTGCCCAGTACTTCAGCCATCCATTCACTTGCTCTTTAAGTACCCTGTCATTATTTCTCTGAAGGAAATTATGCTCCTCCTGCAGCAGCCAGCACCGTGTAATTCAGCTTGTCTGAAAGGGAATATGAAATGGCAGTTTCACAAAAAATTAACCCTCCTGCCACGCAGCCTGGCAGCCCTGTCACAACGTCTCATTTCTTATCTGCTCTTCCTCCCGTGGGGATTTAACTCCCCTCTTATTCCCAGAACTCTGGCTGGGGCTTTTTCTGTGTTATCCCAAAACCCCCACACAGGTGTCCCCTGTGGGGGAGCGTGGTCTGGAGGGGACAGGGGGGGTTTGAGATGAGAGGATTGACCCACGTTCCTGAGCTGCTGCTGCACGGGGAGGATCCCAGCAGCTCCTGGGAGCAGCTGGAGCTCAGCAGGAGAACCCAGGAGCAGCCACACGGCCCTGACACCCTGAGAGGATGGCACAGATCACATTCCTGACACCCTCAGAGGGTGGCACAGATCAGAGGGGAGCAGCCACACAGCCCTGACACCCTGAGAGGATGGCACAGATCACAGCCTTGACACCCTCAGAGGGTGGCACAGATCAGAGGGGAGCAGCCACACGGCCCTGACACCCTCAGAGGATGGCACAGATCACATTCCTGACACCCTCAGAGGATGGCACAGATCACATTCCTGACACCCTCAGAGGGTGGCACAGAACAGAGGGGAGCAGCCACACATTCCTGACACCCTGAGAGGATGGCACAGATCAGGGCCCTGACACCCTGAGAGGATGGCACAGATCAGAGGGGAGCAGCCACACAGCCCTGACAGCCTCAGAGGGTGGCACAGATCATGGCCCTGACACCCTCAGAGGATGGCACAGATCCCATTCCTGACACCCTCAGAGGATGGCACAGATCACATTCCTGACACCCTCAGAGGATGGCACAGATCCTTTGTTCCAGCCGTTGTGGCAGTGGAAGTGGGAGCTGTCCAGGAAAAAGGCTCCAACTTTGGAACAGCCTGGGAGAGCTGGGGGTGCTCACTGGAGAAGCTCCAGGAGAGCTGCAGAGGGACTGGGGACAAGGGATGGAGGGACAGGACACAGGGAATGGCTCACAGCGCCAGAGGGAAGGGCTGGGTGGGATTTTGGGAAGGAATTCCTGCCTGGCAGGGTGGGCAGCCCTGGCACAGCTGTGGCTGCCCCTGGATCCCAGGCCAGGCTGGACACTGGGCTGGAGCCCAGCTCTCTGAAAGGTTGGGGTGAAGTCCTCAGG
The DNA here is from genome assembly GCA_034336685.1 of Luscinia luscinia. Classification (NCBI taxonomy): domain Eukaryota; kingdom Metazoa; phylum Chordata; class Aves; order Passeriformes; family Muscicapidae; genus Luscinia; species Luscinia luscinia. The sequence continues at coordinate 601,498 of CM067634.1, read as the reverse complement.
CTCCAGCACACAGCACATCCAGGGAGAGGCTGCTGTGACATTCTCCTCCTGCTCTTTATTCCCTCATTACTGAGAAATTTCTCATTAATGGGAAAACCATTTCCATCAGCTGCACTTTACTCCTTCTGAGCCCAGCCAGGAATGGGGGGTGGGCTCTGAGGTGGATTTGGGACCTAAAAACCTGTGTGGTGTTCTGGTGAATTCCTAATGGATTCTATGGAGGGAAAATTAATAGGAAGCTTTGGTTAATAGATACTTCAGATAAAAGAGCGAGTGCATCTGGTCACCATGGCAACACGAGAGGCAGCAGGAGAGGAAATGTCACCGAGTCTGTGCCTCGGCCTGCAGCACAGCCAGCCTGGGGCTGGACAGGGACAGGACAGGACAGGGACAGGGACAGGGACAGGACAGGAGAGGGACAGGCACAGGGACAGGGACAGGAACAGGACAGGGACAGGGACAGGGACAGGCACAGGGACAGGAACAGGGACAAGGACAGGGACAGGGAGAGGGACAGGGACAGGGACAGGGACAGGAAAGGGACAGGACAGGACAGGGACAGGGACAGGGACAGGGACAGGAACAGGACAGGGACAGGGACAGGACAGGGACAGGGACAGGGACAGGGACAGGGACAAGGACAGGGACAGGGACAGGACAGGGACAGGGACAGGGACAGGGACAGGACAGGGACAGGGACAGGGACAGGGACAGGGACAGGGACAGGGACAGGACAGGGACAGGGACAGGGACAGGAACAGGACAGGGACAGGGACAGGGACAGGGGCTGGGGACAGGGACAGGGACAGGAACAGGACAGGGACAGGACAGGGACAGGGACAGGGGCTGGGACAGGGACAGGACAGGGACAGGGACAGGACAGGGACAGGGACAGGGACAGGGGCTGGGACAGGGACAGGACAGGGACAGGGACAGACACAGGGACAGGGACAGGGACAGGGACAGGGGCTGGGGCACAGGGACAGGGACAGGGACAGGAACAGGAACAGGGACAGGACAGGGACAGGCACAGGGACAGGGACAGGGACAGGGGCTGGGACAGGCACAGGGACAGGACAGGCACAGGGACAGGGACACAGACACAGCACTCCCACTGGGTGTTCAAAGCCCAGACACACGCAGAGGGCTCTCAGTGTTCACATGGAACTCGTGGGGTTTTTCTGGGTGCAACCATCCTGAACCTGTGCCCAGAGTTGTGTGTTCTCACAGCCCTGAGGGAGAGGTTGCACTGGTGACCCTGGAGGGCTTTTCCAGCCTCAAGGATCCTCTGGTTCCTCCTGTCCTGGCGTGCAGGGAGCTGCCCTTGCACAGCACAGACACCCCAGAGACATTTAAGGGATCTCTGTCCCTTTTCTGCTCAAACACAAAGTCGCTGTGTCACAGAATTGCAGAAGTTTTGGGCTGGAGGGACCTCAGAGCCCGCCCAGTGCCACCCCTGCCGTGGCAGGGACAGCTCCCACTGCCCCACTGCTCCAGCCCCGTGTCCAGCCTGGCTGGGGCACTGCCAGGGACCCGGGGACAGCCACAGCTGGCTTTTCATGGGAAATCCGTCCCACCTCACAGGGCTTGAGCAGGAATTCTGCCACGGACACTCTGGCTCCAGGAGCAGCTGCTGCTCCCGGGGACTTCCAGAAGCTGCTGAAGCGAAAATTGGGCTCCTGCTGCCTGTTATGCAAAAGCAGTTTCTTAGCAACAAAAGTGATATTCTGTGTGAAGGCAACAGGCATCAGTGGGATAATCCACTGTAATTCCAGACAAGACCTAAACCGGGTGGATGGACTGAATAATAATCATGACAGACAGAATAATAATAATGGAAATAATGAGACTAAGCTTATTTCCCTGGGTAGGAGAAACCCAGCTACAAATAAAATACAATGGGAGAAACCCTGTGCCCGTTCTCAGTATAAAGATTAGGGGCACTTAAACTCAATTTATGCCCTAAAAATAGACTCTGGTGAGTAAAGCTTTGCTCATCTAAGCTGAGCTATTTATTGTGTGAGTGTTTTCCCTCACTCCGGGCAGATATTGTCACTCAAGGACGCGGTGAGCTGGACATAATGTCCCGTGGGGGAACTGGAGCCAATAAATGCGTGTTCACTGGTGGGGACGGGGCTTTGCCACCTCCAAGGCAGGAAACTCGTGCTTTAAAACGCACAACCAGACCTGGGCAGGGCCGTGGGCAGGGCTGCGTCATCCCTGTGGATCCGTTACGACTTCATAAAACCTGCAATTAAACCACGTCTGATTAATGCTGTGCAGCCGCAGTGTTTTAAAGTGCCATAAGATGAAGGAATTTAAGAGAAATAAAACCGCCATGAAACCAGCACACTCTGGGAGCACAGACACACCTGGACAGCGCCTGCTCCGCGCGGGGCGCACTGGGAACCGCAGTCCTGGCGCTGGGGAAGGCCCGTTAGCGGCGCCACCCGCCGGGCGGCGAAGGGACTACAATACCCAGCATGCCCCGCAAGGAGAGGGCGCACATCCTTCCCACCTCCCCCCCACCCGCTCTGCCTTCTGGGAAACAGAGTGCGCGCGGCGCGGCGCCGGGCGAGCGGTGCCGCTCCCGGGACTACAGTTCCCATCATCCTCCGCGCGTCCCGCTCCGCCCCGCGCGGCGCCATTTTGTTCCGCAGCGCAGCCTGAGATGGCGGCCGGGCCCGGGCGCTGAAGGTCCCGCCGCGCTGAGGGCAGGGGGGTCCCGCCGCCCCCCGCCCGCCCCGCGCCGCGCTGGGGCCGCGCCGCCGCCGCCGGTCCATGGCCTGGAGGCGGCCGCTGGCGCCATGGACCTGCGCACGGCCGTGTACAACGCGGCCCGCGACGGGAAGCTGAAGCTGCTGCAGAAGCTGCTGGGCAGCCGCAGCCGGGAGGAGCTGGAGGCGCTGACGGCGGGGCCCGGCGGCGGCGGCGGCCCCGGGGCCGGCAGCACCCCGCTGCTGATCGCGGCCCGCCACGGGCACCTGGAGGTGGTGGAGTACCTGCTGGATCACTGCGGGGCCCGCGTGGAGGAGGGCGGCTCCGTCAGCTTCGACGGCGAGACCATCGAGGGCGCCCCGCCGCTGTGGGCGGCCTCGGCCGCGGGGCACCTGGGCGTGGTGCGCAGCCTGCTGGACCACGGCGCCTCGGTGAACCAGACCACGCTGACCAACTCCACCCCGCTGCGCGCCGCCTGCTTCGATGGGCACCTGGAGATCGTGCGGTACCTGGTGGGCGAACGCGGGGCCGACCTGGAGGTGGCCAACCGGCACGGCCACACGTGCCTGATGATCTCCTGCTACAAAGGGCACCGGGAGATCGCGCGGTACCTGCTGGAGAAGGGCGCCGATGTGAACCGGCGCAGCGTGAAGGGAAACACGGCCTTGCACGACTGCGCCGAGTCGGGCAGCCTGGAGATCCTGCAGCTCCTGCTGCGCTCCAAGGCCCGCATGGAGAAGGACGGCTACGGCATGACCCCGCTGCTGGCTGCCAGTGTCACCGGCCACACCAACATCGTGGAGTACCTGATCCAGGGGGGGCTGCAGCAGGACGAGGCTGCGGGGGGCCAGAGCGGGAGCTGTGCCTCAGGTGGGAGCCATCAGAGCGGCTGCAGCCAGGAGGGCTGTGAGGGATGCGGTGCTTCAGCCTGCAGTCAGGACGAGGTCCCGAGCGTCTTCTGCACTCGAGAGGCTGCGGTGGAGGCGCTGGAGCTGCTGGGTGCCACGTTTGTGGACAAGAAGCGAGACCTGCTGGGAGCGCACAAGTACTGGCGCAGGGCGATGGAGCTGCGCTGCGAGGGCGGCCGGTACCTGCCCAAGCCCGAGCCCCGGCAGCTGGTGCTGGCCTACGACTACTCGCGGGAGGTGAGCTCTCTGGAGGAGCTGGAGGCGCTGATCACCGACCCCGACGAGATGCGCATGCAGGCGCTGCTGATCCGCGAGCGCATCCTGGGCCCTTCCCACCCCGACACCTCCTACTACATCCGCTACCGCGGCGCCGTCTACGCCGACTCCGGCAACTTCGAGCGCTGCATTAACCTGTGGAAGTACGCCCTGGACATGCAGCAAGGCAACCTGGAGCCCCTCAGCCCCATGACTGCCAGCAGCTTCCTTTCCTTTGCCGAGCTTTACTCCTACGTGCTCCAGGACCGTTCCAAAGGCACTTTAGCCACCCACCTGGGCTTCTCCGACCTCATCGGGGTGCTGAGCAAAGGGGTCCGGGAGGTGGAGAGGGCCCTGGTGCACGGCAAGGACCCCGTGGCCGACTCGGCGCAGTTCACCAAGACCTTGGCCATCATCCTGCACCTGGTGTTCCTGCTGGAGAAGGTGGAGTGCACCCCGGAGCAGGAGCACCAGAAGCGCCAGACCATCTACCGCCTGCTCAAGTGCAGCCCCCGCGCCAAGAACGGCTTCACCCTGCTGCACATGGCCGTGGACAAGGACACCACCACGGTGGGGCGTTACCCCGTGGGCAAATTCCCCTCGCTGCACGTGGTGAACTTGCTGCTGGAGTGCGGGGCGGACCCGGACAGCCGGGACTATGACAACAACACGCCCCTGCACGTGGCCGCGCGCAACAACTGCCCGCCGATCATGAGCGCGCTGATGGAGGCGGGCGCGCACATGGACGCCACCAACGCCTTCAAGCAGACGGCCTACGAGCTGCTGGACGAGAAGCTGCTGACCAAGAGCTCCGTGCAGCCCTTCAACTACATCACCCTCCAGTGCCTTGCTGCTCGCGCCCTGGACAAGCACAAGATTCCCTACAAGGGATTCATCCCCGAGGAGCTGGAAGCCTTCATTGAGCTGCACTAGGGCGTGACAGCCGAGGCTCCCCGGCCTGTCCCACCCCCTGAGGCTGTGTGGCTGTGGCTGGCTGGGCCGAAGTGCCCAGGGCCTCGCTGTGCTGAGCTTTGTCCCCATCTGTCACCACCCAGCTGGCGTGTCGGGGCAGGGGAGGAGGAGGCCCCAGAGCTCATGGCTGTCCCTCGTGTTCACCTTCAGGTACCAGCTCTCTCCAGTGCACTCTGTCCACAGAAGGCCACAGCCCCTGCCCTTCCCCGTGCCACCATCGTGTCCTGAGAAGGAAGGAGATGGAGATTCCCTGGGACCTGCTGCCTCTCCCATTAGTGCTGGATTAACTCAGTGTTCAGCTTTGGAGCAGCTACACATCCCCCACATGCTCTGGCCCTTCCCACCCCACACACCCAACAGATAGAAAGTGAGTGAGGAATAAAATGCCCTCCAGCTAACCCCTTCTCCTCCCTCCTGTCATGTTTGGGACAGCCCATGCCCAACAGCCAAGGGCTCGTGCTCTGCCCAGGGATGGCCCAGGGCTGGGTGTGCTGAGGATTTGGGGTTTGTCTCTCTCTTGGTTGGCCAAGTAGCAAATGGTGTTAAAGGCCTGAGGTTTCCATGATTGTGCATAAAGCTGGGATGTTTTTTCTCTCGTAGAGCCAGGCCCTATCTATGCTGCAAGACTTCTCCAATCCTGTAAGATAGAGGAAGGTCAGTTCTGGTTATACAGTTTCATCCATAGATGTTGTAGTTTATGAGTGGGGAGGAAAAAACTACTTTAAGAACGAAATCCTGATGGGGTGTTCAGGCCCTTGGCTTGTCCATTCCACACCCATTCACTCCATTGCCAGCATGTTTGTGCTTTGGCTCCAGAGGGCAGCAGGGCTCGAGCTGCAAGGGTGAGTGTGGATGGTTTGGGAGCCAAAACAGCACATTTGGAACTGTTTTGGAGGCTGAGCTCTTACAAGCCCTTTAGGCCAGGAGGTACCTGCAGTGTGGAGGTGCTTGCAGGGGGTTATGAAAGCAAGTGAGTGTCTGTGGTGGGTTTGCACCAGGGTGGGCTGAAGGAAGAAGGAGGAAATGAAAGTTTAAGGTGCTTCCTTGTCCTTCCGAGGTTTTAGTGTCACCTGCTTGGGCTCTGTTACTGCCCCATTCTGAAACCTCATGCAGAGGGTTCTTAGCAGCTGGCTTGGGCTTTTGAGTATTCTTCTTTTTTTTTTTTTTCTTTCCTTTTTTTATTTCTTTTTTGTAACTTCACTGAGGATGGTGCTACTCCCAAGGTGGAATTTGAAATCTCACCTGGCTGCTGTTTGGGCAAGCTCCTTCCTTTGATGAGGATCTGCACACACCTTGTTTTTAACTCAGTGGTTCCAGGGGAGGTTTTTGCCTCCACGAGCTGAACCCTCCGTGGTGGAGAGCAGAGTTTCCAGCAGTTTGTCCTTGTGCAGGCAGTGATGGGCAGCCCTGGCTCCTGCCCTGGCCCTGAGGGGGGGCAGCAGCTGCCTGGAGCTCTGGGAGAGCAGACCCCTGGCCCCCCCTCACTCTGTGCTCCTGAAGCTTCTCTATTGTATTTATCAGCCTCAATAACCACGCTCTGCCCCTTCCAGGTATTGTAGATCTGCCAGTACATTTTGCAGTGTTAACTATAACATTTATTTATAAAGCAAGGAAGTTTAACTTGAATTGAGCTGTAAAGTGCAGAGTTAGTTTAGCTGCCTTCTATTTTTTTCCTTTTGGCTGAAACCTGAACTAAACTGCAGGAATGGGATTTGTTCCTTTGTGAGCTGATGAGCGCTCTTAACTTTAAATAATAAAACAAAAAATGGCTGCTAGAGTGCAAGTGCCTTGGACTTCTTCCTGATAAGCCTCTATATTCAGGTGTTTCCCTCTATTTCAGTTTGTTTCCCAGGGATGGAATGCTGTGGGTATTCTGTTTGCAATTAACAGGTGTGATTGGTTTCTTTTGTGGTTCCTCCTATGAAAAAGCAATCTGTGCTGCAGTGGCAAACACTTCCCCTGGAAAAGAGTAACACTCACACTGAAATGACACCTCTTCTGTGTTTTGCTTTATATTTTGATGTAAATCAAGCTGGGAGAGGATCTGTGTTGCCTTGGGTGTTACACCTGCCTTACACTTGTGGGCCAGTGGGCACAGCAAGCAGAAAGAGGGACACAGTCATCAGTTTGGATTCCAGCCCCAAATCCATCAGGGACAGTAAAAACAGAGGAATTAATGGTACTGGAGTTAGTTCCACACGGGGACCTGGATCCCAGAAATGCTTGGTCTTCCCCAGGGAGTGTGGGTGGGTAAAATATTTGAATGTTTGTGGGTGATGGTGCCTGTGTGCTCACAATGCCGTTTGAGCAGTGTCTGTGGAGCCTGGGGACCCAGACCTTCCCCTGTGCTGCTGCAGGGGATCTCCAGGTGTGGAGGAGCAGGTGAAGGAGCCAGGTGGGCTCAGCAGCAGGGGCTGCTCAGGGCAGCTCCCTCTGCACCCAGGGCTGCAGGCAGGAGGGGTGGGAGGGGAGTCACTCAGGCTGGAGCAGCTCTGGGGCTGGGGGATCCATCAGGTGCCACAGCCCCAAGGAGGAGAATGTTCTGTGTGATGGAAAAGGCTTCACTTTTTTTAAACACGTAAATAATCTGTAATTACAGAGGGCCCAGCAATTAAATGTTGATAGTAATTACAGGGTGGGAGAAATCACTGCATGATTTAGGGGTAATTACACTGAAGAGGCCTGATTGACTGTAGGGCCAGCTCCATGTGGGGAGCAGGGCAATGTTTCAGTGATTATTTGTTAATTCTTGGACAGAGAAGAGTTTTTTCTGCAGTGTGGTGGCTGCAGACCCTCCTGTCCCCCAGACACAGCTCTCCCTCCCCTTTGTGTGCTCCAAGCACGCTGGATGTGGCTGTGCTGAGGTTGTTTACAAGCTGGAGCAGCTTCCAGTTGACTAATTGTTTTTATTTATAGTAGGAGAGGAGCTGGGGAAGGAGGGATGTGGGTGCTCCCGAGGGGAGGGACTGTCCTGCACCAACTGCAGGGACAGGAGCTGCAGTAACACAACACCTCTCAGGGCTGCTCTGCAGGAGAGAGACCAGGGAAGTGAAAGGAATTGGAGCACTTGGAGGATGGCAGCAGCTCTGGAAGGAGGAGATGAGTTAATCCGTTGTCACTGGGTCCTGCAGAGTTAAAGTCCAGGCTGTTGGAGAGCTGGAAGCCAAGTGCTGGGAGCAGCTCAGTCTCCTCCCGGGGTCTGGTGATGTCTGTGTCCCTCAGGGGCTGCCCGGGGCTCCTGCCCAAGGCTGCAGTCTGCAGTCAGACTGGAATGGCCCTGGGAGGGCCCAGCTCGGGATGGCCTCTCGTGGGCTCCTGGGCTCAGACCCCGCTGGGACCTGCTGGGGCAGCCAGGGAGTGACAGGAGCACACCCAGAGCTGCAGGAGGACCTGGAACGGGGTCACTTCCCGGGGCTGCTCACAGGGAGTGGCTCCTCGGGAGCTCTGCCCTGCTGCTCTGGGAGGGAACAGCCCCACTGCCACATTTCCACCTCCGGTGGCTTTGGGGTGACCTCTGCTGACGATCAGGGAAAGGGCGGTGCCTGGAGGAGGGAGGAGGAGCAGGGCTTTGCTCCGGGTGCCCTCCTGGTGTTAAAGCTCAGTAGGTGCCAGCCTGGCACATCCCTCCTTCCCCTCCCACTCCCCATTCCTGGATTTCTCCACCCTGCTTTGCTCACTGCTTTTGTTTTTTCATTCCACCTCTTCCTTAAAGGCAGCTTCCCAAAGCATCCCTTGGAGATCTTCCCTCAAATCATTTGTTCACTGCCATCTCCAGCCCCTCCAGCCAACATGCAGAATAGTTCTCCATATATCCCTGACTATCCCTTTTCTAATTCTACAGGAAAGAGCCAGAGGAATCCAAATAAATTAATTAAAATTTATTTATAAAATCTTCAAGTAGCTCCAGACAATCAGGAAAATAATTTTCTCAGTTACTTGAAAATAAGCACAAGGAAAAACAGTTCGAAGAGATCACCACATCTTTTTTCCAACAAAAAAACGTAGAATTTTCTTTTGTGCTTGAGGAAAATGGCACTCCTGATGCATTACTAGTCCCAGTGGCAGCAGAATCACTCCAGTCAGGATTTGAAATGGGTCTGTCTGTGGCTGCCCGGGTCACACATCGTGCCTGGCCTGCTCCTGGCTGTGCCCTGGGGCCGTTCCCGCCTCCATCACGTTGTGGTTCCCGATCTGCACCATGCTGGCGTGCTGGATGATGAGGGGGCCCCCCCTGGCCTGCTGGGATTCTGTACTGGCCTGGGGGGAGCTGCTGGGGAGGGGGAGCGCCCCCCTGAGCAGGAGGGGGGCTCCATGGGGGCAGGGGGACGCCAGGGCTGGGCTGATGGCTCTGCTGGAGGCGCCCACGGACGGGAGCCCAGGCTCAGGGCAGCCAGCCTCTGCTGGGCTTGGAGCTTCTGCTCCCACTGGGCTCTCTTCTCCCTGATCCTCTCGGGGCTGAAAGTCCTGTGCACAATCCTGGAGAAGAGGGGAGAGCTCTCATTCAGCTTCACGAGGTCGCTGAGGTACACGGGCATCTGGCTGAGCTCCAGGGCGTTGCTCCGGGGTAGGAAGGGGATGACTGAGTCCTTCTTGGAGTGGTCCAGGATGGACTGTATCAGAGCAGTGCCTGTCTGGAACAGGCACAGGTTGCAGAAGAAGTTCTTGGTCAGCAGGAGGATCTTGAAGGCAGAGTTCTCCAAGGCCTCCTGGAAGCAAGTCATCTGGCTGCGGCCTGGGATGAGGAACTCGCTGAGAGTGGCGCCGTGGGACACCCCCATGCTCTCCAGAAGGTTCTTGACTCTGTGGGCCACAAGCTCATCTTCACTGGCATGCAGGACAACAAAGGTGAAGAACTCTGGCTCTGATGGATCCACAGCTGGATCCTGGAGAGCAGGAGAGCCTGAAGAGGGGGATGAGCACAGGGGAGGGGGATGTGATGGGTTGGAGTGAGACTCCTGAAGAGGAGGAAGAGTTGAGGAGAAGGAATAAGTAGGAGGAGGAAGGGAACAGGTTGAAATAGAAGCCGGTGAAGAGTTACAGGGAATGCCTGGAATGTAGGAGTCCTGTATGGGCCTGTGGGCAGGAGCAGTGTCCACTGCAGCCCTTGGGTCAGGGACACCAGTAGAGAATTTCATCCTGTCATCCTTCAGCTTTCCATCCTGCTTTCCATCCTGCTTGTCTCTGGGTGTGTGAGGCTCTGTCACCGTGCTGGGCACGTCACTGCTCTGGACAGGCTCCGAGGGCAGCGGTGTCTCAGGAACGGGGAGAGGGGTGGGGTGGCAGGGGCTGGCCTGCAGAGCCTGCTCTGGCTGTGACACAGCTGTGTCCTGCCCAGGGGGACAGCTGGCAGTGCTGGCCCAGCTGCATTCCTGCGGGCCGTGGCTCTCTGCGTCCCCATCGGGGTGTCCAGCCCTGCTGAACCAGGGCACACTCTCAGGCACTGAGGGCTGGGTGTGGAAAGCAGCTGTTGGTGATGCACTGATCTCCAGACAGCTGGGCAGGGAGGAGCTCTCCTCAGAGCACAAGGTCCGTGGGCCCGAAGGCTCCGAGGTGCCTCTGATCTGCACAGGTGAACTCCTCAGCACGTAGTGGGGGCTGGCTGTGCAGGGAAATCCCGGGTCCTCCTGGGATCTCAGCGTCCTAAACCCATCCCCTGAGTCCCCACTGGCTGCAGAGTCCTGTCTGTCCTGTTCCCTGGGCGGGACGTTGTTGAGTGTCCCCTGCTGGGTGTCCTGGCTGGCTTTGGTGGCAGCCTGGCAGGCTCTGTCCCTGGCCTCAGCACTGCACAGCTTTTCCTGTGCCAGCAGCGTGCACACCTGTGCCAGCAGTGCCATGGCAGCTGCATCCAGCTGGGGAGGCTGCACAGCCTCCCCGTCCTCCTGCACTGCTGCAGCGCCCAGTTTGGTCTGCTGGATGTACTGGGCTGCCTGGTGGTCCCTCAGGGCATCCAGACAAATCCTTGCACGTGTTTCTTGCCCCAGAGCAAGCAGGACCATAGCCTGCAGTACCTTGCTGCAGGGCCCAGGTCTCGAGTGCAGTTTGTGTTTGAGGCTCAGCAGTTTCTCTGGAGGGGCCTGGCACAGAATGTTGAACACCTCCTCGAAGCTGGGCAGCAGCTCAGCGCTCTCAGCCATCTCAGCAGCCTCTGGCCCGGAGCACGGACTGCAGCAGGGCTGGGAAAAGCATCTTCTGGCCCAGGGCGGGCTGCTGAGGGGCTGGGGGTGCCCCAGCCACACTCCTGGTACCTCCCAGTGCCCAGGGGGCTCAGAACTGGGGCCTCTGCTGGGATCTGCAGGGAGAACAGAGGAGAGGTCAGAGGCTGATGGGGTGCTCCTGGAGCTGCCAGGCTCTCTCTCACACCTCCCCAATATTTTTGCATCTGTTCCGTGTTTGCAGCTGTGCCAGTGCTCTGAGCATTATTCCAACTCTGTGATTAAGCAGAGAGCACATTCTTTGTGTTAATTTCACATTAATTACAACTGGTTTAAAATAATGGATGAAATAATGCTATATTTAGGTACATCCAAGTGTCTCCTCCAGGCAGCTGGTTCCAGGGCTCTTGCAGGCTTGTGGTGAGGGCAGTCAAGGAATAAAACAGGTGTAGAGAAACCCTTTGCAGCCAATAACCTGTGTTATCCAGGAAGATACACAGGGAACACTTCCTTCCCAGTGTCCCACCCATCCCTGCTCTCTCTCCCTTCCCTGTGTCTGTCCCTCCATCCCTTGTCCCCAGTTCCTCTCCAGCTCTCCTGGAGCCCCTTCCGGCCCTGGCAGGGGCTCTGACTCTCCCTGGAGCTTCTCCAGTGAGCAGCCCCAGCTCTGCCAGCCTGGGCTCCAGGGCAGAGGGCTCTTGGAGCAGCTCCATGGCCTCCTCTGGACTCTCTCCAGCACTTCCACGTCCTTCTTTCATTGGGAGACTTTCTATCCCCGTCCACGGGTGATCCCTGAGCCCCTGCACTCACCCCAGGCCTCTGATGGGGTTTGAGTTAAACAGCAGCAGCGTCTGGAGGGGAGGAGCGGCTCCCGGTGGGACACTGCTCCAGGCGCTGCCGAGCCCCTGCAGAAACTTTCCTTATTTAAAGGCAGCCCCAGCAAACGCTCGGAAAGAACTCTCAGCTGGCGAAAGTTTCCAATTTCGGTTTTGTTTTCCTGTCTCACGAAAACCCTGGCATTGCCCAATTGCCCCGCTGGCCCGAGGGCCGGCCCTGCCCGGTGGCGCGGGGGGGGCACGGCCGGGCCGCAGGAACCGGGAGCGGAGCGGGGCCGGGACAGCCCCGAGCGCGGGGGGAGAGCCGGCCAGGGAGGGGAGCGGAGAAGGGGCAGAGGGGAAGGGGAAGGGGGCAGAGGGGAGGGATCTGCCTACCTGCGGCCGGTGCCCGCGGCTGGCGGAAGCGGCGCGGGGCGGAGCGGGCCCGGGGCGGAGCGGGGCCGGGCTGGGACAGCTCAGCCCGGGCTCGGCAAACGCGCATGGAGGCCCTGGGGCTGTTCCCCACCTTCCCCAGGGAGCGCCAGCCCTGCCCCTGTCCCCGCAGGGCAGCGGGGAAGTGCCGGAACAGGGACGGGAAATGCAAAGCGCAGGATCCAAGCGGGGCATGGACACCTCAGGCGTACAGGCACAAGTCAGGGGTACAAGATAAGTAAGGTATTTTTCTGCTTAAGAAAGCATGAGACCTGCTAAAGGCACTTTGTTTTTCCCCTCCAGCAAGAGCAGGGAACAGAGAAGCTGGCAGGGACAAGATTGGTAAAGGCAAGGCTTCATCCCAGCTCAGGTAAGGGGAGAACACAACTTCAGCTTTAGGTGCACACAAACAAACCCACAGGGATTTGAACACAGGTCACGCTTTATTCAGTGTCTGCTCACCAGCCCTGGCACAGGACAATGCCAGGAACAGTTACCAAAATAAGTTACATTAGAAATTATTACAAAGTAGTGTTTTCTGGGAAAGAACCAGCACCTGGATTAAGATCCCCCTATTTTAATAACAGGGTGTCCTAATCCCACGGCAGAGTAACCCCTGGGAAAAGCTGCTTCATTTAATGGCTGTGAAGGGTTTTACACATGGAGTTACTCACAGACAATCCTTGAAGTCACTCACAGAGCTAGGAAAGATGGTTTAAAAAAAGGCCAAACTGCAGAGTGAAGGAAAAAATGTTTGGCTGATCCATGAAGAGAATTCTCTTCTTGAGAAGCAGCTCCTTGCCCCCAGCTGTGCTGCAGGGCCGAGCCTCCCCGGAAGCACAACAGGCACAAAGGAAGTTGTGTTTTTAAACTTGTATTTTTAAACGTGGAGAAGGCAGGAGATGGTGTCAAAGGTCAAGAACAGCATTTGGGCGAAGTAAAAACAAATCCAGCATTAAAAATAAATTGAGATCACTTTCCTCCCACAGCTTGTTTAGGTGAGATTTAAGCACTCACAGCTACAGCTGGGCTGAGTTAAAAAGCTGAAGTGCAGGTCCCATCTCCCCTTTCAGCACAGCAGTTGGATTAAAAAACAGTAAATCAAGATTCAGAATCTCCCCACCTTGGTGATCAAATCTTCTTACAACTACATCTCACTGTAAATTCAGAGAGCAGAGGCACTTGTGGCACAAGTGGGCACAAAATTAGAAGATCCAGTGCTGTTCTAGCCAAGTAGCCTTGGCCAGAAGAGCTGGAATTTATCAGAGATCTTCCCCTGGTGCACTGGTTTTTATCTCCTTTGCAGCCAGGGCCACCTCTGTGTCCTTCCTTTCCTTCTCCTCTGGCTTCCCCACCTGCTCCTCCAGCTTCTCTAGCACCTCACACCATTTCTCCGAGAGCCTGCTGGTTCCCTTTGGCTCTTCAGGTGCCTTAGTCACCCCCTGTGATAGTGGAGCCTTTTCCAATTTTCTATCACTCCTCCTCCCTTTCTTCTCGTGCTTTCTGCTCTCCTGTGCCCCCTTGGCCATGGCCCTGAAGGGCCCCACAATCCAGTCCAGGGGGGTGTTGTGAGTGACATACTCCAGCAGGACATCGAGGGACCTGCGGGCCTCGGCCACGCGGTCCTGGCAGCGCGCCAGGGTGGTCCCGGACAGGTCCTGGAAGGACACGGCCCTGGAGAAGGAGCTGTGGAGCTTGTGGATGTGTCGAGTGGCCTGAGACACGGCGTCCTGGATGCTGCCGGGGAGGCCGTGGGTGCGGAGCCGGAGGCTCTCGTAGGCGGGCTGGAGCTGCTGGGTGATGATCCTGAGCATGGCCAGCGTGCGGGGCTCCACCTGCTGGGAGAGACACGGCTCAGCCGGGCCGGGGCAGGGCTGGGCCCCGCCGGCTGCCCCGGGCACCCTCGGGCTACCTCGGGCTGGCACGCAGTTCTGACTTGGTTTCCTTTGGGCTGGGTCAGGCTCCAGTCCACCCACAGCTGATGGAGCTTCTCCTGCCCCTCCAGCAGCTTCTGGCCAACCTCCTGTTTGACAGATTCAATCTGCCAGGGAAAAAGGAGAGGAGAGGTTGTAGTGCAAGCACACCCAGGGAGGGATCCGAGGTGACGCGGGGCTGTGCGGGGTGCAGGAAGAGCTTCCAGCTGGGTAGCAGAGCAGGAAGGGCTACAGACAGGAGGAAGAAGGGCAAAGCGTGTTGGTACCAGTTGTATTGCCAGCTGCAGCCGTGCCAGGGCGTCCTGGGTGCGGTGCCTGAGGCCCTGCAGCCTGGCCAGGGAGAGCTGGTGGGCGCGGAGCCGCAGGCGGCCCGACAGCGAGCCCAGGCGCACAAAGTAACCGCGCTGCCTCCTCTGCTCCTCCAGCGGGGCCACGCCCCTGCCCTGCGCCGCGCTGGCCAGTTCACCTGGGGAGACAAGAACAGAGCTGCAGCTGGGCTCCAGCCAGCTGCGAGGGGTGGAAGAGGTGCGTCACCCACTGGAAAACAGGAAGGCTGAAGCTTGCCCTGGGAGCAGGAGGTTTGTAGTTGCTCATGTGTTTAAGGCAGGTCAGTCCCTGCTCAGTCTTCAGGTGAGCAGAATTGATGGAGAGGTTGAAGCATGAACCCATATTTTTATTACTTTGAGGCTGATGGACAAGGACCGGCCAGCAAGTGCTTGAACTTGGTCCTGTACCATGTGGCAGTTTGGTGTTGACAGCCAGGAATTTAGTGATGAATTCAGAGCGACCTGTCTGCTTCAGGAGCTGAGTCTTGCTGTGTCAGGTGCTCTCTACTCACTTGGGAAAGGACTTGCACCTACAGGCGCCAGGTAAGGATTTTCTTACCTAGCTCCTCCTCGGTCATCGGGAGGTAATGATCCACCAGGTCTTCTGACATTCCCAGGACAGATTCCACACCTCCAGCCACTGCCTGGCTCACTGCCTTGGCTTTGCTTATGCTGTTGGCCACCACGGAGTTGGTCATCTCCACACCCTCCTGGAGAGCCTCCCTGCCCTGCTCCAGGGCTGTGTTGATCTTGCTGGTGATGGTGCCATAGGCAGCATCCAGAGCTGTGCTGACCGTAGAGGTGACCACGGATTTGGTCTTCTCAACACTGTCCTGAACAGCCCCCTTGGTCAGGTCCACAGCCTCTGTCACCTTGTTGGCCACCAGCTCCTTGGCCCCCTGGGCAGCCTCCACAGCGCTGCTGACAGTGGAGGTCACCACAGACCTGGTCAGCTTCACACTGTCCCCAACAACATTTTTGGTGAGGTCCACAGCTTCAGTGACTTTGTCAGCCACAGCTTCCTTGGCCTCACAGGCAGCATCCATGGCTGATGTCACCTTGCTGGTCACCAGCTGCTTGGTGTCCGAGATTACCTGCACCAGGGAGGGACACAGAAAGATTTTGTTGTTGTTGTTCCAAAATATGTTTCCCCTCCCTGAAAAAGCTTTCCCACTTGGGTTTGTGCTTGCAGTCTGTGGGAGGTGAGCACACCTGTACTGATACAGATGTGTTTCAGTGCCTCTCCAGCTTTCCCTGCTGCTGCTGCTGAGCTTTATTTATTTCCCCATATTCTCCTGTGCCCATCACAGTTCCATTAAGCCACGGCTTCCCCAGGAAAAGCCTGACCTTCCTTACCTTGTCTGCTGGCTGCTGCAGGAAGGGCAAGTTCTCCTCCAGCTGATCCAGACCTTTACAGGCATATTCATTCACAAGGGCAACTGCAAGAGACAGCAGGCACCAGTTTAATTTTACATCTGGGGGTGGGTTTGTGTCCCTAGAATGGCCAGTTCAGGATACACTCATGAAAACAAGCCCCAGAAGAATAAATCACTATTCTGGGTCGGGATGTGTTAAAAGTGAACAAACCCTTTAACTTAGCAGGTTCAAATAGTCTCCATTTTGCCTTCCCAGGTTTCTGACCATAGACTCTAATCCAACTGCAGTGCAGTACCTGCCCTGGGTGGGTAGGGCACTGGGTTTAAAGGGCTGGAAGGTGTTGGGATAAACCACGCTGAGCTCTGTCCCAGACTGACACGGGTCCTGCCCGGGATGGTCGGAACCTGGAGTGAGGAAAAGTGAGCAGGGAGTTACGTTTGATTTCTGTAGGGTACTAAATAGCGTTTCTGCTGGAAACAGTTTCATTGCCGGCAGTTCGGGGTGCAGGAGCTGCTGGGTGGAAGGCTCAGCTCTAGAGAAGGTGCTGTGGGAGGTGGGGTCAGCCCGAGGCACAGGAACATCCCCTGTCTCTCTGTCCCCGTGTCCCCGCCCGCACTCACTCTGCGGCTCCAGCTGGCTCAGCAGCGGCTGTGCCCCCCCGAGCACGCTGCCCACGGCCACGGCAGCCACGGTCTCGGCCACGCTGCAGACGCCCCCCAGGCACGGGTGGGACTCCTTGGTGTGGCTGTAGGCAGAGGAGACCAGGTTGAAGGCAGAGCTGAGCAAGGGCAGGCTGGTGACTCGATCCACAGCGCTCTAGAGCCAAGAGAAACGTGACATTAGAGCCCAGCCTGGGTGGGGAGGGAGCACAGCCTTGTCTGTCCTGAAAGGTGCCAGCAAATCCATCTCTCACCCCCCTGCAACTCTGAGCTGAGGAGACTCATCCAGAGGCCTCCACCAGGTGAGCAAGCCAGGCTTAACAAGTCTGAACTCCTGAATTCACAGTGGTTTCAACACCAAACCTGATGTGGAAGTGGGACCTGTACCAGCTCCTGTTTCAGAGCTGTTTGCATCACTTGGCCAGCCCTGAATTTGTCTCTTGAGCAGAACAATTGCCTTCTGTACTGAGGGGTTTTGATTTGGCCACAGCTTCCTAGGGCTAATCTTCCTGTCCCCCCAGCCTGGTGTTGGGTGCTGGCAGAGGTCAGGGGGTGATTTATTGCTGTGGGTGCCCTGGTACCTACTGCAGTCTGCTGCTCCTCAGCCTTCAGCAGCTCTGGGCTTGGGGTCTTTCCTGAGGCCATGCTGACTTCAGCTGCAGCTGGAAGGAAAAACAGGAGTTTCATGAGCACAACTTCACTGCCTCCAAAGAAATGAAATCCTGCCAAACCAGGGGAAAGGCAGAGGGCAACAAATCAACAAATCCATTGGGAGCTGTCATTCAGCTGCCCTGGGAAGGTTCAGGTTAGAAATAGGTGAGAACTGTTTTATGTCTTGTGTTTTCTCTGTGGGATGACTCTGGCTGGACACCAGGTACCCACCAAAACCACTCCATCACCCCCCATCCTCAGCTGGACAAGGGAGAGAAAATACACCAATATAACCAGTTTGGGGAGGACATGAAAAGCCTGTGGAGTGTTCCCTGGAGGATGAGCCAGGTTTCCCAGGTGCAGCATTCCATGGCTACCTGGAGACTTGCCTCCCCATCCTACTGGCCAGCAAGGCAGGAAATCTCACTTCCTGTGAAACAGAGGCTGAGCCATTCTCATGACATAAGGGGATTGAAGAAGTATAAAATTTTGCAACAATCTGAAGGAGTATTGGTTCCCCAGCACAGACCTCCTGTGGTATCTGGACACTCCAGTGCTGGTGATAAACCCAGGATTACTCTGAGCCTGAGTCAGGGATTTCAGCACATTTGTTCTTCAGGACAGAGTCTGCTTTCTCTCCTTTGCCAGTTAATTCCTATTCTTAGATTTGCTATGACATTTTCCAGTGGAAAACCCTCAAACCAAAATTCCTCCCAAACTGGGTTTCCAAGCCATGCACTGCTCCAGGCTCACTGGCAGTGACACTCTTCCCTGAAAAACTTGCCATCAGAGTCGTGGTGGAGCCCATTGTCTTGTTTCTTGTGTTCTTTGCCTTTTTTTGCTGAGAAACAGGAACAGAGAGATGGAGAGAAGCAGTGAAACCAGCATTTGTGGGCCCTGGGCTGGGCTCTGACGCTGGCCAGGGGCATCTCAGGAGGTGACTGGAGTCAAATATTGCTGCATTAACCATTGAATTAGTCAGAATTCAGTGAGATTTGAGCAGGGCAGGGATGCTGATTGCCACATGCCTTTAGCAAAAGCTGTCACACAAGCTGTCACCTCCAGCCTCTCCAGTGAAAAGCAGGGAGGCAGCACTCCTCTGGGAGCCCTCCCCAGTTTACCTGCACAGCAAAAACACCAGGGGATCCTCACCAGGCTGGGAGAAGTTGTAAAAACCTGCTCCAGACAAAGCAAGGCTCAATATAAAATCCAAGTCCCAAAGTCCAGGGTTTGCTCTCCGTGGGGTTCCAGGGCAGGTTTGTTATTTCTTTGGAGCCAAGCAGGGCTGACTTGGGGGCAAAGCACAGCTCTTTCATCACCAGCACAAACAACCCCTTTGCTCACTTGTTTTACTTCTGGGCAGGTGGAAAAAGCTCAAACTGTGGAGTTTGACACTGGTGGCTTAGTGTCAGGGCCAGCACAGAGACACTGCAGCAAAAGGAAGAGGGCAGGACTCTGGTTGGGATAATTCAGGAGTAACTCCCTGGCTGATGTAAAAACTGATATAAAGTCAGTTTATACTTCAGATTGCACCTCTGAAGTACAGGGATCCTGTGTTAATGATGGATGCAGCTGCCAGGGACAATCCTTCTGCACAGTCGTGTTGGAGCAAGGTTTGTTCTCTGCTCTGTGGGAGAAATCCATGTTTTGCAATGCCCAGATTTGCAGTGTGGGCAGATCTCCACAGCGTGGTTTTATTTTCTCTTTCCCTGCAGAAGTGCTGAGCAGCCCTTGCTTTACTTGAGTTTGCAGGAAAGCCCAGTGCTTGCAACTCTGGGTCAGGTGCTTCTGAATCCTTTGGAGAAGGACAACCAAGCCAGGATGGCTGGGAGTGGAAATCCCAGTGGGCAGAGGAACAGAAACAGCAGCACTTTGTTTTGGTTTGCTTCGTATGAAAGTGATGATCAGATGATTTCACAGCATTGCTACACCCAAAATATTAGGTCACTGCTGGAGAAAGCTCTTGAAATAGGTGGTTTCAGAGCAATGAAATTTCAGTGCTCTTTTCTAGCATCAAGGTCAAGAGATTTTCTGGGATCAGGAGCTGAACTCCTGATCCTTGCCCAGCTGGAGTCAGTGAAAGAGCAAAGGCTGGCACCAAACAGCAGGACAGCAGCACCAATCCCACCAGCTGCTCCTTTTTCTGCCTCATCCCTCCCTGATTTCTGTCACTGGCAGTGACCAGCTCACCTAAAGCTGGTTCTTTACTCCCTAGGCTGGGAGGTTCCCCGTGGGAAGCAGCTCAGCCCCATGAGAACAGGCTGTGTGGTCCTGGAGCATCGTCATGTCCAGGAAGCTTCTCCCCCTTCCAAGGGATTTTACCTTGGGAGACAGACTGGGCCACAGCCAGCATGGCTTCAGTGCCTTAACTGGCAATTCCTTAATGACCACTGGGGAAGACAAAGCTAAATTTAGTGCTTTAGGTGTGAGCAGGGAGGGCTCATCAGGGCAGAGGAATTCAATTGTGGTTAAAGACCTATTTACATTCTTGTCGAGATTTGCCACTGATACCCGGTTCCCAAAAATGCAAAACTGGGTCATGGG
The DNA here is from genome assembly GCA_034336685.1 of Luscinia luscinia. NCBI lineage: Eukaryota > Metazoa > Chordata > Aves > Passeriformes > Muscicapidae > Luscinia > Luscinia luscinia. The sequence goes on along the minus strand of CM067634.1, from coordinate 581,755 downwards.
ATGTCTGTGGGGAATGGGCTGCAAATGCTCTGGGGGCAGAATCAGTTCTAGGAGGAAGATCAGATGATTCCCAGCTTTGGCCTGAGGACTGCAGTTTCAGGGCAGAGGTGCCCATCTCACCTTTCTGGATGAACCAGCAGCACTGGGAAACCTCAAAGATCAAAGCCACCCTTGCTGATGGATGCAGGGCTTCACCCTCACACCCCCAGCAGGAATGAAACACCACACTGGGTCAGTAACTGCTTGGAGCAGAGATATTGTAGGAAAGAGGAGAGAAAGTTTTAACTAAAACAGCTTCTCAGTACTGCCCAATCTTTCCATGGGGACAGAGCTCTTGGTTTCACCTGGAAGCTGTAACTTGCAGAGCAAGCAGCTCAGCACATTTCCATCTGGAATTTTCAGCAGAACCAGCTTCAGAAACTGAAATCCTTCCCAGCCATCCACAGCTCAGGCTAGTCGTGACCACATTTAAAGCCTTGTTAGTGTTGAGAAACACTGATCCCGTTGCCAGAGCTCCCTCTGGAGCTGGCAGAGCCCGGCAGGACAGGCTGCTCCCGAGCAGGAGCTCTCGGTCACGCAGTTCCCGTGCCTCTGGCGGAGGATCACGAGAAAGTGCCGCAGGCAGCGCTGTCACAGCGGGGGAATGCCCGGCAGTCCCGGGCTGTCACCTCCCCTGGAGCATCCCTCCTGTCCCCCCCCGGCCACGCTGGGCTGTGCACATGAGGGTGACTGGTGGGTGTCACCCCCTCGGAGCCCCCAGGCCGCGATCCTCCGCAGACAAGAAGCAGAAAAGAGCTTTAAAACCAACCCCAGACGCTCAGCCTCAGGTCAGAGACCCACGGAGTTACCGAGGAGCCAGCACAAAGGTGTGAACGCCACCACGGCTTGGGCTGGGGAGGATCTTAAACATCACCGACCTCCAACCCGCAAGCCTGGCCCTGCCACCCAAGGCAGACACGTCACGACAGCAGAAAATGTCACCTTCGGCCTCAAAAGCAAAACCCCCCCGCCCCCTGCACAGCACAAGCAGGGACCCAGCCCCCAGCCCCGTCCCGGGAGCCAAGAGACCCCCGGGAGAGCAGGGGCACCCCGAACAAGCCACGGAATCCCCCCAGCTCCCCCTCCCCCAGCCCAGCCCAGCCTTACCTGCCCGCTCCGCGCGGTACTGGCGGCACTGGGAGCACTGGCGGCACTGGGAGCGCTGGGCGCGGCCCCGCTTAAATACCCCGGGGTGATGGAGCGGCCGGGCCAATGGGGCGCGGGGGGCGGGGGGGCAGGTGAGGGCTGGGGTCCCTCGGGGTCCCTCGGGGTCCCTCGGGGCCGTGGTCGCTGTTTGGGGGCCGCTGTTTGTCCCCCCGCAGGGACACCCCCGGCAGAGTGTCCAGGGATCTCACAGAGGGTGTCCATCCATCCACCCGTGCTGTGGCCTTGGGTGGAATCTTGGAGTTCCCTGAGCGAGGAGGGACCCTCGGGGACCCTCGGGGACCCTTGGTCCGAGCCCTTGCCCTGCCCAGACCCCCAAAAATCCCCTGAGCCCGGGAGCTGCTCCCGGCACGGAGCTGAGCCCTGCCTGTCCCCAGCCGTGCCCTTTCAGGGGTCACAGGTGTCACCGAGTCCCAGGGATGCAGGACAGGGGGTTGTGCTGTGAACCATCATCATCATCATCCTCCTGGTGTTTTAATGGCAAAGCTCCCCCTCCCCACACCAGGGCTGCTGTGCCTCCCCGTGCAGCAGGCACCTGATGGTGAAACTCCTGCTTCTCCTGTTGGCTGGCATTCTCGGGGTAGGAGTGGATTTATGTTTTTATCCTTGCAGAGGAGCCAGCAGTGCAGGACTCCAGGGAGCCCAGGGCTTTTAAACAGCTATAACAAATACTGAAAACTCCAGTTAATGCTTCTCTTTTCCATTTGTGCCTTTTCATCCCCAGCTCTCAAAAACTGGTTTGAAAACATCAATTAAGCTTCCTGTTGTCTGTTCTCAAGATCAGCGGGGGAGGAAACTGAGGCACAGGTAAAAATTATCTGAAGTCTTCTAGTGCTATTACAGTGGTTGAGTCACCTTGTTTTGGGCCACTGCATGCAGGAGACCTTGGCTCTGTTTCTGTACTGCCATTCAGGCAGGGGGGTGCCTATGGTTTTTGAGAAATGTGCTGTTCAGGTGACAAAAATGTGGACAATTGTCACTCCTCAGTTTTGGGGCTGGAAGGAATCCTCATCCTGAGGCTTAGCTGGGAGTGTTGGCTTTTAACAATTGTGATGTTTGTAAGGGAAATAAAGTTGTTCTTGTCAGTCCTGTGAAAAGTTGATGGAGTGAAGGGTGTTTTACAGAAACAGGGAATCAAGAAGTGATTCCTGTGTATTTTGGAGTGTTGGCACAGCCAGTGCTGCATCCTCAGGTAACATGTCAGTGATCCAGGTGGTTCATGGGTGTGAGGAGCCCCAGTGGGTCAGTTGTGGTGGGATGGTGAAAGTCCCATGGGACAGGTTCTATTTCAGCACTGTCTGCATGAGGCACCTTCATGTGGCTGTGGTGGGGCACAGGGGAATGTGAGAAGTGATAACCAGTCATTAAAATTAACCAGGCAGTTTAATATCTAATGTGTGCCTCTAAAATTAGGGTGAAATATCAGTGCTGGGATTTCCTGCTGGGTGGCAGAACTGCCTGCAGGCTCAGGACACTGCACTGGGGGATTGCAGTGTCAGAGCAAAGGTTTGCACAATTGTTCCTCTGACCCTTGGTGCTGCATGAAAGACACAGATTTAAATCCGAGATAAAATCATCACTAAGAGGTTTGGTAGGCGTGGGAGGAGGTGGAGAAACACGTTTGGGGAAGGGAGAGGAGCTCAGAGCCCTGAGCCCTGCAGCATCAGAGCCAGGCAGGATCCTCCAGGTGTGACCCCACCTGCTGCACCTGTGGGAGCCAGGAGCCCTCAGCCCTGCTGCTGCTCCCCTGCTGCCCTTCAGCTGCCTCTGGGCTTCCTGTGCAGTGCAAACCCTGCAGGGTGTGGGGATGTGAAGGGTCAGGCCCTGTGCTGGGAGCATTCCTTTCCCTGCTCTGTGGTGTGTCACAGCTCAGCATGTGGCCACATGTGACACTGGAGTTCCCACTGCAGCTGTTTATCTGCTGCACCTCCCTGGGCACTGACTCCATGAGTAACCTGCCATGTCCCTTCCCCGTGTCCCCTTCCCCGTGTCCCCTTCCCTGTGTCCCCTTCCCCGTGTCCCTTCCCCGTGTCCCCTTCCCTGGAGCAAGCACAGGCACGAGAAGTGATGGGAATGATGAGAATGATGATCCAGGGCTGGGGCATGAGGAGCTTTGGTTCAGTTCCTTGGGAAGCAAAGCAAAGCCCTGGGTTTCCACAGCTGCCCAGGCAGAGGGGACAGCTTTGTGTCACTGTCATTCCCTGCTGTGCAAAGCCCACCAGCCTTCCTGGTCCCCCCAGGCCTCCAGAGCTCTCTCCTGGCTCAGGACGTGCTGCAGGTCCCTGCTGCCCTCCTGCTGCAGGACCCTCCTGTCTGCTGGGCCTGCTTGGTTCACCTTGAGGGTCCCCCACTCCTGCTCCCCTCCCAGCAGCTCCCCTGGGCTCCCAGCCCCTGTTTCCCCTCCCAGCAGCTCCCCTGGGCCCTCCAGCCCCTGTTTCCCCTCCCAGCAGCTCCCCTGGGCCCTCCAGCCCCTGTTTCCCCTCCAGGCCCTGCTCCCCTGGGTCCCCAGCCCCTGCTCCCCTCCCAGCAGCTCCCCTGGGCTCCCCAGCCCCTGTTTCCCCCTCCCAGGCCCTGCTCCCCTGGGCTCTCCAGCCCTGCTCCCCTCCCCAGCAGCTCCCCTGGGTCCCCAGCCCCTGCTCCCCTCCCAGCAGCTCCCCTGGGCTCCCCAGCCCCTGTTTCCCCCTCCCAGCAGCTCCCCTGGGCTCCCCAGCCCCTGCTCCCCTCCCAGCAGCTCCCCTGGGCCCTCCAGCCCCTGTTTCCCCTCCAGGCCCTGCTCCCCTGGGCTCCCCAGCCCCTGCTTCCCCTCCAGGCCCTGCTCCCTGGGCTCCCCAGCCCCTGCTCCCCTCCAGGCCCTGCTCCCTGGGCTCCCCAGCCCCTGTTTCCCCTCCAGGCCCTGCTCCCCTGGGCTCCCCAGCCCCTGTTTCCCCTCCCAGGCCCTGCTCCCTGGGCTCCCCACTCCTGTTCCCCTCCCAGCAGCTCCTGGGCTCCCCAGCCCCTGTCTCCCCTCCCAGCAGCTCCCCTGGGCTCCCCAGCCCCTGTTTCCCCTCCAGGCCCTGCTCCCCTCCCACCAGGACAGGTCCTGGCAGGTTCCTGCTCCCCTTCCAGCCACTTTGCCCTCACAGCAGGGAACAGCCTGATGCTTCCTGGCTGCTCTCCCAATATTCCAGTTCACCTTTCTGCTGCTTTTTTCAGGCTGCAGGATGGTTTTCTACATGCCTGGCTGCTCCTCCCTCTGCTGCTGCTCTCTTGCCTGAGGTACAGGTGAGCTGGGGCTGGTTTTGGTAGATGGGAGAGGAGTTGTCACCTGGGCCTGCTGAGTGTGTCCCCTCACACTGAGCTTTGCATGGAGGGAGGGGAGCATGGGATGCAGAGAGTTGCTGGGTGCAGTGTGGCTCTGGATCATCCCAGAGCACGTGGGGCTGGAACAACCCTGCACTGAGCCCCTGACTGCAGCCCCAGTGCCTCACCTGGGGCAGGTTTGTCGCTGTGCTGAGTGTGACAGGCCTGAATCATCACTGTCCTTGGGAACAGCTATGGCAGGAGTATGTATTTATGCACATAAAAGCATAAATACCACTGCCTGTGTCCTGCTTTTGGCTGGGATAGAGTTAATTTTCTTCCCAGTAGCTGGTCCAGTGCTGTGTTTTGGATTCAGTATGGGAATAATGTTGATAAGAACTGATGTTGTAGTTGTGGCTGAGTTGTGCTTACTCTAAATCAAGAACTTTCCAGTTTCCCAGGCTCTGCCAGCGAGCAGGGGCACAAGGAGCTGGGTGGGAGCATGGCCAGGAGAGCTGACCTGGACTGGCCAGATATTCCATTGCACAGAACATCTGCCAGTACAGAAACTGGGCTTGGCACGTGTCTGTCCCTGCTGTGGGACGAGCTGGGTCAGGGGTGATGAGCAGCTGTGCTGGGCAGCTCTGGCAGGGAGGAATTCCTTCCCAGTATCCCAGAGCCCTCTCAGGCTGCAGGGAGTGCTGGGCTGGCTTCAGGTAAATCCTGCAGTACCTCTGCAAGGGCAAGGAATGCCTTTGAGCCTTGGGAGGCAGCGAAGCCTGGCTGCTGCAGGCCAGAGACGTGCCCTGCGTGCCCCAGCAGTGCCAGGCCTGCAGCACCCAGCCCAGGCAGGCCTGGGCTGCCAGCCTGGGACCCGTGGTGGTCGCAGAAAGGAGCGGGACGGGCAGAGGTGCTGCCCATGGCCGGCACACGTCCTGCAGCGCGTCCTGCAGCGCGTCCTGCAGCGTGTCCTGCAGCACATCCTGCAGCGTGTCCTGCACCGTGTGCTGCACAGTGTCCTGCAGCGTGTCCTGCAGCGCGTCCTGCACAGTGTCCTGCAGTGCGTCCTGCACAGTGTCCTGCAGTGCGTCCTGCAGCGCGTCCTGCAGCGCGTCCTGCAGCGCGTCCTGCACCGCGTCCTGCAGCGTGTCCTGCAGCACATCCTGCAGTGCGTCCTGCACAGTGTCCTGCAGTGCGTCCTGCACTGTGTCCTGCAGCGTGTCCTGCAGCGTGTCCTGCAGCGTGTCCTGCAGCACATCCTGCAGCGCGTCCTGCAGCGCGTCCTGCAGCGCGTCCTGCAGCGTGTGCTGCACAGTGTCCTGCTGCTTGTGCTCCAGCAGCACGGGCTGGCTGGGGGCCTGCGAAGCGAGCACAGCAAACGGTCTTAACGTGGTTTATTGGGGTTTATTGGGGTTTAACGTGGTTTATTGGGGTTTATCCTGCACCGTGTCCTGCAGCGCGTCCTGCAGCACGTCCTGCTGCTTTCTGTGCTCCAGTGCACGGGGGGCTGGGGGGCGGGAGGGGAGCACAGCAAACGGGGTTTAACGTGGTTTATTGGGGTTTAACGTGGTTTATTGGGGTTTATTGCACCGCATCCTGCAGCGCATCCTGCAGCGCGTCCTGCTGCTTCAGTCCTGCTCCAGTGCACGGGGGGCTGGGGGGCGGGAGGGGAGCACAGCAAGCGGGGTTTAACGTGGTTTATTGGGGTTTGTCGTGGTTTATTGGGGTTTATTGTGGTTTAACGTGGTTTATTGTGGTTTATTGTGGTTTATTGTGGTTTATTGGGGTTTATTGGGGTTTATTGTGGTTTATTGGGGTTTAACGTGGTTTATTGGGGTTTTTTGGGGTTCTTGTGCCCCTTTGTCCCGCGCCGCGGGCGCCGCGTGGCGCGGCTGTTCCGGCCCAAGCCGCCGCCATCCCCGCCCGGCCTCTCTCCCCCACAGTCACCAATCCTCGGCCTTTCCCCCTCCTCTTCCAGCAGCCTCTCTCAGGGGCCTCTTGGCCACGCTTCACCCCACCCAATGGTTGTTGTAAGCGAATATTATCACTTTTAATTTCCTCATCCATCGGTGGTTTTGGGGATAAACTTCCTGCCGGAGCAGCCCTTTGTCGGCTCGCACACCAGGGCCTTGCCGTGTCACCCCGGCCACGCTGTCACCAGCCACAAGTGCCACGGTGCCACAGGTCCCTGCGGAGCTAACGGCCCGGGGCGTTAGAGCCCTTCTGCGGATTGGTTGGTTTATTCGCGTTATTCGTGTTTATTCGCATTATTCGGTTTATTCGGATTATTCGGTTTATTCGCATCAGGGTAGGGCCTGGAGCCCCCGGGGGGACAGGACACTGCGGGAAAGGGTGGCTGTCACAGGGGGGTCACTGGAGTCCCCTCTCCTGCTGGGGCTCACCAGGTTTTAGGACAATAACCGGTACCGTGCGCACGGCCCCGGGGACGGAGGCCTGATGGAGCCCGTGGGGATTTGGGGGGTTTCGCCCCCACATCGCAGCGGAGCGGGGGGCGCCGGCCCGGTTAACGGCGGGGGATCCCCGTTGTCGCCCCCCGGTTCCCGGGGGTGATTTCCCGGTCCCGTTTCCCCCCCAGGGCCCCCCCGGACCCGGGAGGCGGCGGCGGCCCCGCCCCGCCCGCGCGTTCCCGCCAGCGGCGGCCAATGGGCGCGCGCGGGGCGCGCGCGGGGCTTTTCCGCGCCAAACTCCAAAGCCCGCGAAGAGCGCGCGCGGCACCGGCACCGGCACCGGCTCCAGCACCGCAACCGGTGAGTCCGGCGGGACCCCAACCCCCGCACCGCACCCCGGTGAGTCCGCCGGGACCCCTCAATCCTGGTGAGTCCGCCGGGACCCCCCGACCCCGGCACCGCACCCGGTGAGTCCGGCGGGACCAGGACCCCGGCACCGCTGTCCCATCGCGATCCGCCGCGGGCCGGGGAGCGGCCGGCGGCACCGGGAGCGGGAGGACAGCGAGGGGCGCAGGGTTCCCCGCCGTGCCCGGGCCGGGGCCGTGCGGGAAGCGGCGGGAGCGCTCCGCGGTGCCCGGGCGCTGACAGCTGGCTCCGGTGTCCCGGACGGGACGCGTAGCTCGGGGCTGCGACAGCGGGACCGACCCCCGCCCCTGAACGGGCCCGCGGGAGGGGGTGTGGCTGTCGGGGGCGGTGCCGGCGGCGCCGGTGCCCTCCGGGCCCGGGGAGTGGCATCGCCCCGCGGGATGCGCGGGGATGACGCGGCCGGGCTGGGGCGGGTCCGCGCGCGGCGGGGGTCGCTGGCACCCCGCGATTCCCCTCCTGTCCCGGGCTGGGGGTGCGGTCGAGGGCCCGCGGGCCGCGTGGTGCGCGCTCGGCCGTGCCCGCCGTGCCGCGGGGCCGCGCCGGGCCGGTGACGGCCCCTTTAAGAGCACGCGCGTCCCCGCCAGCCCCTTTATCCCCTCCGTCATCTGCATGATCGCGCGAGACTTGGCGCGTGGGCGCGGCGGGCGGGTTTCAATTGTGGCGCGAGATGCGGCCGGCGCGAGCGGAGCCGTTAGGCTCCCGCGTGGGGGGGCGGGGCCTGCCCGCCGCAGCCAATCAGCGGCCGAGCCGGCCGGGGCGCCGGCCAATGGCGGGCGGCGGGCGCGGGGGGGCGGCGCGGCCGCGCCGGGCCCGCCCCGGCGGTGCCGCCGCTGAGCGCGGGCCCATTCCCGGGCAGCACCGGCGCCATGTGGATCCAGGTGCGCACCATGGACGGCAGCCAGACGCACCGCGTGGACTCGCTCTCCAAGCTCACCAAGGTGGAGGGGCTGCGCCTGCGGATCCACGAGGTGTTCGGCGTGGAGCCCCAGCGGCAGCGCCTCTTCTACCGCGGCAAGCAGGTACCGGGGCATTGACAGGCGCGGAGCCCCGGCCCCGTCCTGCCCTCCGGCTGAGGACGGATGTTTTAATTTATTTATTTTTAATTGCGTGGAAATGAGGGGTTTTGCTGCCATCTAGTGATCCCCGGCTCCCTCCCGCGCTGCTCCTCCCGTGGGTTTGCCAGGACAGGAGCCAGCTGCAGAGTAGCCTTTATTCTTACTTTTCTTTACTATTTTCCGCCTAATGTGTTGCTTTTCTGCCTTGACATCCCCTTTATGAACTGTCTGTAAATTACCAGTTATTTTATAGTTCTTAAAGTGCTTAATGTTTTTAGCCTTGCAAGTTTTCACTGCTCGGAAAGCCGTAAAAATCTCATTTTTCTTTGTAAATTGGGAAAAGCTACTCGTGATGCTGAAGTTTTTCAGCTCCGATATCAAATTCTCACTAGGTGCAGAGCACTTGAGTGGCTCAGTGCTGTATTATATTCTCAATAACACGTTTACAATTGCTGTTGTACAACTGTTTTCTTCCCTGCGAGTTAATGATGTAACTAAATTAGCACTGAGATCAATGAAAACAACTTTAAAACCCAGTCGCTGTATTCTGCCTAGTCCTGTGCTGCTAAACCTTTATGCCAGAGAAACTCCTGATCTGGTGTTTGGTTGATCACAGGATTAATTTCAGGAAAAGCAGCGGGATGCTGAGCTGGCTGGAGATGGACAATTTTTTCTAGCTGCTTTTCTTTCTGTTTTAGGCAGTCTTGAGCTAACTGTGCTCTGTAATTAGCAGGTGTGGCTGTAGAACATGGAGATACACCTGGACTAGCCTCAGTCTAAGCTCAGGTACCAGTTCTAGCATCACAAGAGGCTCCTAGGCTGGTGTAACATCTCCAGGGGCTGCTGGGTGCAAGCTGCCTGTCTGCTGGGTTAGGGTAGCTCTGGATGCACTGATGACCCATTTGTGTTGTAAATCAGGTGAGAAGGGGGGTTGGTTGGGGCAGGTGCCGCCTGGCAGCCGCACCCTGAGGTGACACTGGGACAAACACATTCTCAGTCAGGATGCCCTTGCCCTGCACAGGGAATCAGTCCCTCCCCAGCTCAGGCAGGAGCGTTCCCAGCGTGGTCCAGCCCCTCTTAGGCCTCGCTCCCATTGTGCTTTGTCTGGCTGTTGGAATCCCTGCAAGTGCTCCATTTCTTACTCATGAACATTTTGCAGTGGGGTTAGAAAATTAGCTGTTGGTTAAAACCTGCCCCTGAGTGCCAGGCTCTTCTTTCTGGCTGTGCTTTGAGCTCCTGTGGTTTCCTGTGCTGCTCCTGTGCTCTTCCCTTTCGTTCTGCACCTGTTGTCACCCGAGTCCTCTGCTGGGCTCCTTCCCATCTTTGTGACACTGACTCTGGGCTGAGAAGGAACAACCAAACTCTGGTGTGCTCCTCTGAATCTCACGGGGTTTTCATCTGAACCAGCAAAAAGCTCAGACCTCTTCCTGTGCAGTCAGATTTCCAGGGATTGTTCCATAGCCATTTGATGCCATAAATCAGAATTGAATTATCATAGCGATTCCTGTGAAGTGTAAATTTTTGTGGTTTTGCTCTGCTTCCCCCTGATAGAGAACAAAGCTCCAGGGATTGCTTTTTCTGGTGGTTTGGGCTGGAAGGGGATGATCATTTCCTGTATAATTTCTTAGTCAGACCTTAAATATGTGGGGAAGCTTGTCTGAACTTCTGACTGCTCCGTGGGCTCCAGCCTTCCATGTTAACTCTAAAATGCTTGTGCTCCTTAGAGCTCCTGAGGGCCATTGAGGGACCTCTTTCTCCCTCTGCTCTTCTCTTTTTGCAGGGGCAGGCTCTTGATTTGACTACAAACCATGCCAGACTCGCCAAATAAACTCTTAGAATTAGAGAGGGTGTGAAATTAGAACTAGAGAGCGGTTGGGTAGTTTCAAGTTGAATTGGATCTTTTTTTGATTTTGCTTTCAATGGAAAAAATGTGTGTTTGCTGGGAGAAAAGTGTGTGATTAACTCTGGCTTCTGCTTAATGCTATGATTAGTGGAGATGGTGTAACAATCTGGATCACACACAATTAAAACATACAGACAGTGTGCATTAGCATTGGGGATGTGTCTGAACTGAGGAAGAAATCATTTCCCTTTGAGTTTGTAGGTAACGTGGAATTCTCTGAATCCTGACGGGAATGTGGGGGGCCTGTAGCTGTTTAATTGATGTTTCCAGGGAACGTGCTGCAAACTTTTCCAGGGCAGCAAGTCCAGGGCAGACGGAAGCCTTGCTGTTGTAGACTGTGGGGCGGCAGAAAAAAGAACCTTTTAGCAGCAGGGCAGAGGGGGAGAAGGGCCCGGATGGCCACGTGGTGGAGGCTGGCGGGCAGGGGGAGCGATGGAGGCAGTGACCGGCCGTGCTCTCCCCGCAGATGGAGGACGGGCACTCCCTGTTCGATTACAGCGTGGGGCTGAACGACATCGTGCAGCTGCTGGTGCGGCAGAGCCCGGCGCCGCCCAGGGACAGGGAGCCCGAGCTCTCGGACAGCGACTCCGGCTGCGGCTCGGGCCCCAGCGAGTCGGACAAAAGCTCCCACAACGGGGAGGGGGCCCTGGAGCTGGAGGCACAGCCCGGCACCGCAGCTCAGCCGCGCTGCGCCGACCCCGCCGTCGGCCTCTACAAGGTGGGTCCGGGAGCCCCGAGCCCCGCTGCAGCTGCAGAGCTGCTGGAAGCCTCTCACACCCAGCTCTGGGCAGCTCCCTGCTTCTCTCAAACCCTCCAGCAGCACAGGCAAACATACCAACCAGCCCACAAACCAATTCAGTGCGACATTCTGTAGGTCAAAATACTTAATTTTTTCATTTTAGTCCTTTGAACTAAAACTACAATACGTTAATTGATTTTTTTTGTTTAAAAAGAAGCATTCAGAGTGTCTGGTTTGAATTTTTTACAAATTTTCCCACTATTTTTGCTCGGAGTCACTACATTTGTCAAAGCCGAAACTTTCTTGAATGAACAAAAGAAAATGTCAAGCAGCTGTTCAGAAGGATTTTACTTCTCTGTTTCAATGGATTTTATTACAGATCTAGTGATGTCTTTGCCAGGTTATGAACAAGACACTCTGAAACTCTGTTACAGACCAACCCACAATGGTTTGGGCTCTCTAACAAGGCTGGGTTTATGTGTGTAGTGTAGAATGGATTTATAACCTTACAAATTCAACCTAAGACTGTAGGGCTGCACAACAGGACCAGGAAAACAGAGGAAATCTTAAAAATTAAGATGATCTAGATAATGGTGCAGTTCTTGAGATGGTTAAATCTTCAGGTAGATTGGGAATGCATGCCTGCTTTGCAAACCCCTTTTGGTGAGCTGTGCTCTCTGCTCTGTGTAGATCAATGACCTGGTGGATGCTCGGGACACGGACATGGGAGCCTGGTTTGAAGCCACAGTTGTGAATGTGACCAGGAAAAAACCCACCAGTCAGTCAGCTGAGAGCTGCACAGATCCTGACCAGCCCACAGCTGTCCCTGAAGAAGATGTAATTTATCATGTGAAATATGATGAGTGAGTTTGGTTTTGTTGCCTGCTTGGCCAGTAAAGTCATTTTGGGTCATGATGTTGATGGGAAATTTTATTGCAGATATTGCACAAATTAAAGCAGCACTGGGCAGTGACACAGTAGTTATGTCATTGGGCCCTGGCAGCTGTAAGGTTGTTTTGCAGTTGGAATTCCAGGGGGCTGGAATCGTGTTTTTGTGGATACCAAGTGTTGAAGGGAGGCAATAGCAGCAAAGTCAGACTGGCTGGTTCTGTCTTTGTCTCTGTGGGAGGAGAATTTATTTTGATGTTGTTCTTGTGTTGCACAGCAAAATCAACCTGTGTGCATAACAGCTGCGAGCTGCTGCTGGATGTGACTGTTGTTGTGTGCCTCCCCTGCAGTTACCCAGAGAACGGGGTGGTGCAGATGAGCTCGGGGAACGTGCGGGCTCGGGCCAGGACCATCCTCAAGTGGCACCAGCTGCAGGTGGGGCAGGTGGTGATGGTCAACTACAACCCTGACGAGCCCAAGGAGAGGGGATTCTGGTATGATGCTGAGATCCTGCAGAAAAGGGAAACAAAAATGACCAGGGAGCTCAATGCAAAGATATTACTTGGGTAAGCTGTTCATGGGGGATAAACTGAGTTCCCCTGCTCTGCTCCAGCTTTGTGAGCTCTGAGTGACTCTGCTGGCAAATGGTGCCACAGCAGTGCTGGGGCAGATGAAAAGTGGCCTGTTCTTTTTGGGTGGTTAACTTCAGCATTCTGCAGTTCTGATTAACTTCCACTGAGGAGCTGGACACTTTAAGGAGTGCTGATCCATGGATTCACTGAATGCTGAAAGGATGCAGAGCCCCATATTCACCATGAGGCAGATGATTGTTTATGTGTTAGTTACCCATAATGGCTTTACAAAAACTGCAGTGTAATACTTTGTGGAGATAGGATGATGTAGAATGAACTTTCACTTTATAAAGGTGATGAAAAATTCCAGTTCTCTCCTGAAGGAGACTCTCAACTTCAGGAAGAAAAGGATACATTTTTTAAAAATTTCAGGTAATTTTCACAGGGTTGCCAGAATATTCCTCCTTTTTCCTCTCACCACAGTGATTTTGACTTTCTGACTGTAAAGTATGAGAAGCATTAGTCTGAAATATATTTAGGGGCTTGGGAAACAGTCACTCTTGATAACTGAAATGCTACAAGTACCTGGATTCTCCCTGAAACAAGAGTGGGTTAATTCTAATTGCATGAAAATGATTTGATTTTTATACCAGGGCAGTCTGATGCATGAATTCAATCTGTGGGATATTTCCAAACTCTGATCTCTTTTCTAAACTTCTTCTAGGGAAGCTGGTGATTCCTTGAATGACTGCACAATTATATTGGTGGATGAAATCTATAAAATTGAAGAGCCAGGCACTGCTTCTCCCATCAGTGCTGGTACCCCAAAACGTGAGTGTGGCGTGGAGCTCCTGCATGTCTGCCCTGCCCTGTGCTGTCCTGCCAGCTGTGTCTGTGAGGATCAGAGGTTCAGAGTCCCAAAACTGCTTCACTTGTGCCTCCTCTGACCATTTCCATGGACGTTGGCACCCTCTGAGTGAGGTTTGTGTTTGCCCACAGGACAGAGTGGACCCGTGTGCAAGGCCTGCAAGGACAACCCAAACAAGACCTGCAGGGTCTGTGCTTGCCACATCTGTGGGGGGAAGCAGGATCCAGACAAGCAGCTGATGTGTGACGAGTGTGACATGGCCTTCCACATCTACTGCCTGAGCCCTCCCCTCAGCAGGATCCCAGATGAGGACTGGTAGGTTCTGGGGAGGGCTGGGGGTGTCACAGTTGCATCTGGTCAGGAGCAGGAGGTGAGGGCTGGGGCTTGAAGATGCCCTTTTCAGTAGCTGGACAGGGATGTCTGTGTTTTGGGGATTTTTTTGTTGTAAAACTTCACAGCTTTTCTTGACTTCAATGAGAGTAGGTTTAAGCCAGTGGCTTGCACACTCCATTTCCTAGTTTGGGGATCCAGGTGTCTTTTTTGTGCACCTGCCTAAGGCCAGGGCTTGGAGCAGCCTGGGATGGTGGAAGGTGTCCCTGCCATGGCAGGGGGAGGAACAGGATGAGCTTTAAGGTCCTTCCAACCCAAACAGCCTGGGATTCAAAGGGCACCAAATGAGAACTTGATGTTATGCATCACTCAGGCAGGCCCCATCAGATCAGGTTTGTTCATGGGATATGTACAGTGAGAGATGTGGGGAGTGAAATGAATCTTTCACTAGACACAGAGTTAGTGGAGTGCACTGGTTTATTCCCTCTGCCCTGGTTCAGCACTGTACACGATGATTTTGTGGCACAGCTGCTTCCTGACACATCTGCAGTGGCTGGTGCAAGGGCAGGAGCTCTTGGAGGTCAAATTCCAGCATGGAGAGTGTTTCCATGTCCTGACCGGTTTCACATGGGGAAATTGTAACATAACTCACCGTGTTTGGAGGGAATGCTCCTAACTGAAGGCTTTGCTACTTGTTAATTTTCACTGACTTTAGGTATTGCCCCGAATGTCGAAATGATGCAAGTGAGGTGGTTTTAGCAGGAGAGAAATTAAAAGAAAGTAAAAAGAAACAAAAGATGGCATCTGCTAATTCCTCCTCCCGGAGAGACTGGGGCAAGGTCAGTCCAGAGCTGTTTTGCTTGGGTTGTGCTTGTTGCTTTGGGCCCGTGGCTGATGCTGCTCTCTGCCCAGGGCATGGCCTGCGTGGGGCGCACCAAGGAATGCACCATTGTCCCCTCCAACCACTACGGACCCATTCCTGGCATCCCCGTGGGCACCATGTGGAAGTTCAGAGTTCAGGTATGAAGCTGAATCCTGGCCTGATTTACTCTGGGGAAAAATGGGAATGACCCAGCTCCTGCAAGAAACCTGGAACAGTTAATGTGGGAATGTGTGTGTCACTGGATATATGGAAGGGCAGAAGGAAAAGAATTCTGGCTTTGTGTGGATCAAGTGTTCCATAGCTAATGCTGCATTGTTGGGGCCCATCAGTGCTGGTTTATTTTGTTTTAGTGCTCCTTTTGGTAACTCAAAAACCCCAAAGCAAACAGTTTGTTCCCAGTAGTTTGTCCTGGAGGTGTGTATTGTATCATGGCAAGGGTGTTTCAGACCTTCACATATATGAAACAGAAGGTTTCTCATCCTGTTAGAAAGTTGGGGCTGAAAAAAAGCACTGGCCTGTCCAGGTCTTGTTTTCAAGTATTGAGGGAAGGTTGCTATTACAAAACTTTAAAAACTTAATACAAATATTTGATATCTGTATTATTCTTAAATATTTGGAGCTTTTTAATAAGCAGTTTCAGTAAGAAATACCCAAATTGTTAGATTTGCACCACAAACCTTATCCAAAATTCAATTTACTGATACAATCAGTGCCTTATTTTTTAGAAGCATTTTAAATTTTTCTTTCTTCTGCCTGGAGCTTTTTGGAGGATGATGGTGAGAGCAGCTTCCCCTGTGATACATGGAAAGCAAGTGGCACAGGTTGAGCTCCAAGGCAGGGCTGTGTGGGCTGTTGGGAGCAGTCCCTCCAAGGCTGTGTTGTCTCCCAGGTGAGCGAGTCGGGGGTGCACAGGCCCCACGTGGCAGGAATCCATGGCAGGAGCAATGATGGAGCCTATTCCTTGGTGCTGGCAGGAGGATATGAGGATGACATCGTGAGTGGATTCTCATTATTTATGCACAGAACCAAACAAACTTGTTAAAACAAAGGCTTGAGCTTCATTATTTCTGCACTCTACACCAAGCACTTGCCCAGCTTCACCTATTTCCAAATGAGGCAAGGAAAATCTGCAATAATCTGTGCCAGCCTGAGCCACGGGATCATCCAAACCCAGTTTAATTATCCTGTGTCAGCTTTTGATCCCAGAGCTGTGACTTCTCCAGGTCTGCATTACACCCCCAGTTTGCACAGCCTCATGGGCTGTGCTGCTGCTGCTCACTTGCAGCAGCTCCTGTGTGAGCCTGGGCTGCTCAGGGTCCTTGCCCTGCTCGGGGTGTGACAGGGCAGCATTGTCACCCTGCCTCCTCTCCTGGCAGCCAGAGACTGGCCAGCTGGGAGATCAGATACACCCAGCATCTTTCCTTTATTTGACATTGCCCTGCTAAACCTACCTGGGTGAGAGACTCTTCTGCTGTTATTGAATTCTCTGTGGCTGTCTGCATCCCACCCCTGTTGGTTTCAGGACCACGGGAATTCCTTCACCTACACGGGGAGCGGAGGGCGAGACCTGTCTGGGAACAAGCGCACGGCAGAGCAGTCCTGTGACCAGAAACTCACCAACATGAACAGGTGGGCACCTCTGGGCCCCCCTGCATCCAGCAGAGGCAGCCCCGGGAGCTGGCTGAGTTCAACGAGGGTCAGAGTTGGGTCTGGGCTGCCTTTGGGCTGCAGTTGCACGGTGGGAATTCTTTCAGTGCACTGCAGGGGACAGGGCTGTGAGTGGTGTTGGTGTCACATGCAATACTGTGCAGGAGTTGTGCTCTCTCCTGGAGACCTTTGCAGCCTCTGGTGGCCTTGGGACACCAGACCAGTTGTAATTGTGAGCTGCTGCTCTCACAGATGAGCCTGCATGGAGGAAGTGATCTGGGCTGGTGCTTTAGGGTAATGCCGTGGATAATGAGCTGTGTAAATGTGTGAAACCTCCCATCAGGAGGCTCAGGGAGGGCAGAGGTGGCAGGGCCACACAGGTGACATGGCAGGGCCACACAGGTGACAGGCAGTGTCACACAGGTGGCATGGCAGTGTCTCACTGGTTACATGGCAGGGTCACACAGGTGACATGGCAGTGTCTCACTGGTTACATGGCAGGGTCACACAGGTTACAGGCAGTGTCACACAGGTGACATGGCAGTGTCACACAGGTTACAGGCAGTGTCACACAGGTGACATGGCAGTGCTGTGCTCAGCAGCCCCTGTGTCCCTGCAGGGCCCTGGCTCTGAACTGCAGTGCCCCATCAGTGACACAGTGCTGTGCTCAGGCAGTGTCACACAGGTTACAGGCAATGTCTCACAGGTGTCACAGTGCTGTGCTCAGGCAATGTCACACAGGTTACAGGCAGTGTCACACAGGTTACAGGCAGTGTCACACAGGTTACAGGCAGTGTCTCACAGGTGTCACAGTGCTGTGCTCAGCAGCCCCCCTGTCCCTGTGTCCCTGCAGGGCCCTGGCTCTGAGCTGCAGTGCCCCATCAGTGACACAGTGCTCTGTCCCTGCAGGGCCCTGGCTCTGAACTGCAGTGCCCCCATCAACGACAAGCAGGGCGCCGAGGCCAAGGACTGGCGCGCGGGGAAGCCGGTGCGCGTGGTCAGGAACGTCAAGGGCGGCAAGCACAGCAAGTACGCGCCCCTGGAGGGCAACAGATACGATGGCATCTACAAGGTGAGGGGCTGGGCCCTGCCCGGGCTGGGGGAGGGGCTGGGGCGTGGCAGGGGCCTTGGGCACAGTGCCGTGGACTTTTCCAGGTGGTGAAATACTGGCCCGAGACGGGCAAGTCTGGGTTCCTGGTGTGGCGGTACCTGCTCAGGAGGGACGATGAGGAACCTGCTCCTTGGACCAAAGAGGGGAAGGACAGGATGAAGAAGCTTGGCCTGACAATGCAGGTACTGCCTGGGACATCACCTGCACTCTGAACTTGGTGGAGAGCAGGGATTTTTCTGTTACATGTTCTTACTGAGGATGGTCCTTTTAAACTGGAGGCTTAGGAGGACAGAAATGCTTCCAGCCTGCTGGGTTGTTTGTTTTTATATATCAGGAGGCTAAAAGGACAAAACTCACCCTTTTTTCTGTATGCAATTTCTATGTGAAGTGATTCCCTACAGCAGGGATCTATTAATTAAAGTTAAGATCAAGATTAAAACTGCCCTTGGAGCAGTTTTCCAGAGGTGACTCCTGGACCTGCCTTGGTCTGTGAGTCTGACCTGATGTGTTTGCATTGGATGCTCTTTGTTTTGTTTCCTTGCAGTATCCTGAAGGATATTTGGAAGCTGTTGCAAACAAAGATAAGGAAAAAGAAAATAATGGAGATGATGAGTTTGATACCCCAGGGAAAGGGAAGAGGAAAAGGAAATCAGCAGGTTTGTGGAGTAGGCAAGTGCATATAGAAAGCCTTGGAGGTTTTTGTGCATTTTACTTGGTTACTGTTTCCTGGGGTGTTTTTTTGTTTTTTTTTTTATAAAATCTTTTGTGTTTTCTTTCAGGTGGGGAGGAAAACCTAGTCACCTCTCCAGCAGGGTCTCCAAAGAAAACTAAAGTGGAGCCATACAAGCTGACATCCCAGCAGAAATCTCTTATCAAAAGTGATGAAGCCAATGAAAAATTGTGGAATGAAGTCCTAGAGGCTCTCAAAGATGGACCGGTACCTTGGGCTTTTCCCCCAGCTGTGGCTGTGCTGTCCCTGAGTTAGAGAACAGCCTCAGACCTAAACTGATCTTATTTTAGTGTAAACACCCCCAGCAGGTTTGATGGCACAGATTTTGCATATTAAGATTTGCTGAGAATCTTTCTATGATCAAAGTAATCCCTTGTGAATAATGGTTTGAGTTGATTTGTGTGTCTGTCAGCACTAAGTTAATTCAAACATTGTCTTTGCAGAAGTTTCTCAATAAAGTGGAGGAGGCCTTTCTGTGTATCTGCTGTCAGGAGGTCGTGTTCAGGCCTGTGACCACCGTGTGCCAGCACAACGTCTGCAAGGTGGGCTGGGCTGGGCTGGGCTGGGCTGGGCTCTGCTGGGCTGGGCTGGGCTGGGCTAGTGGGAAGGAATTGTTCCCTGTGAGGGTGCTGAGGCCCTGGAATGGAATTCCCAGAGAAGCTCTGGGTGCTCCATCCCTGGCAGTGTCCCAGGCCAGGCTGGATGGGGCTTGGAGCAATGGGACAGGGGGAGGTGTCCCTGCCATGGCAGGGGTGGCACTGGGTGGGCTTTGAGGTCCCTCCAACCCCAGCCAGGCTGGAATTCCCTGTGCCCAGCAGGAATGCTCTCAGCTCAGTGCAGTGCCTCTGCTCCCTCTGGGCTGTTCACAGAATCTTGGGGCTGGTTCACTGTGCCCAGGCTGTGCCCCAGATCCCATCTCCCCACCCTGCTGTGCACAGAGCCCATCTCCCTGTCCCTGCTGTGCACAGAGCCCATCTCTCTGTCCCTGCTGTGCACAGATCCCATCTCCCATCCCTGCTGTGCACAGATCCCATCTCCCATCCCTGCTGTGCACAGATCCCATCTCCCATCCCTGCTGTGCACAGATCCCATCTCCCATCCCTGCTGTGCACAGATCCCATCTCCCATCCCTGCTGTGCACAGATCCCATCTCCCAGCCTGTCCCTGCTGTGCACAG